>NW_024121710.1:3426657-3497702 GCF_016745375.1 Pimephales promelas
TATAAATGTAGAAAGCCTCAGAAAATATGTATACTGTTGGGGGCGCTGTGGGTTGAGAAGACCGGTTCGAAAAAGAGAGAGAAGAAGTGTAAAAAAAGTGCAGTTCACGCATGTTGTTGTTCATGTAAAAATTGAGCTCAAAAATCTGTCACAGAAACAAAAGAGAAAACAACCGGAGCAAATAAATCTACAGAAAAGAACTGATTGTCGTCGTTATTGTCCAAGGGGGCAACACATACATTGCTGACAGAAAATATTAAAGTTTGAAGTGGACTCGTTTTCATGGTAGGCTACACAGATTTTTTTTTTTTTAGTAAGCTACACAGAATGCTTTACATCGCTAATTTTCTAAACCAACCAACTCATCTCCTTTCTTTCTTTTCATCCATGATGACATTAGTCACCTGGTGTCACTGACTGTGTCGCAATCTATTTTTATAGTCGATGGTCGCAACCGCTATAACTTTGTTACCTGCTCATTACCTGCTTTCAGTGAGCTATTTTACACAGGCTCGGTCCTGCTTCTCCGTGGCGATGACGGCGTGCGGTTAAAAATCACAACAAACGAATTTGAAAGTGGGCAAAGAGTATTGAGAATGAGGAGTTGACGTCATTTTACAGAGCCCCTCCCCTCTCCGCCATGTTGGTAGGATTCCCATGGCAAAACAGTATTGTTTACGTGTGTTTTTAGCTCGGCAGTAAAGGAGTTTCTCGCAATACCGCACTGTTTTACCATGCCTGGAAGTAATTGCTGCGTTAAAGAGCATATTGCAGGTAAAAAAAATAAAAAAATCGAAATTTATAGATAACCTTGTATTAAAATACCATATGAAAAGTTAATGCAGGATTTAAAATGTTTTAAAACAACATAGGGGCACTAATTTAGAAGATAAAGTGAGCGTTTCTTGGACTGCTAGTAAAAACGGCTTTTTTTTTCAACATCGCGTCATTTGACGTCATATCAGGGAGCCTCAGCCTCGGCTCAGTGGAGAGCAGGCTGGTGTTCAGTGAGAGCGCTCGTCAGTCAGTGTGCTTTCGTTAGTTTTTGGATTTTAATTTATCATCGTCATGGTAAATTATTGTGTTTGTGGAGATTGCAAAAACTCCAGCCTGTCAGGACTTCAAGATCGAGTCCACAAGTTTCCATTACAATAAAAGTGACGGTGCTATAGCCTTTCTTTCGTTCCTGGTGCGGTTTGTGCAGGTGAAGAGACGGGATTTCTCTTCTGCATCGGCTCGGAAAACGCGGTCGTGTAGCGTTCACTTCAGATCAAATGATTAGCATCCCGTTGATATGATGGAGTTCAACATCAGGGTATGCCAAAGCAAGAATATTGATCGTCGTATACTACCAATGGCATCAAATAGTGTTATATAGGTAACTTAGTCATGTCATGCCCTAAATAGAACTTATAATTGAAAAACAAAATTGGTTGTTTAAATACTCAAATCTTTAATGTTCTGTTTATGTTATAGCCTAGGTGAAAAATATGTATTAAAAATGTACCTGAGTATAGCCTATGCTTTTAGTATAGAAATATACTCAAGTAAAGTTTTTATACATTTAATAGTATATAAATCTACCCTAAACATACTAATGTCTGCTGGCCTGTTAGAGGATCATAATAATCTGTACAATATTGTGAGCACAGTGTATATCGTTAGCGAACGTATAGCCTATAAGCACGTCTCTCACCTAAAAGGCACCTGTCCTGTTCTCCACTGGTTCTCCTCACATCACAGCTCAATTTTTCCCTGACCATTCTGTCTGACATTATCCTGGCCTGTCCCTGATCTCTTTAGCATAGCAGGCTCACAACTTTATGGCTTGATCCGTCATACGAGTCAGCGTCCGAAATGTCATGCGATCCATTGTTTTCCTGTTGTGTGAATCGACGGCTCTCCCGCTCATTGCGTCACGCCCGCCATGCCCATTTTCAGACGCGGAAGTAAAATTCTCTCACAAAAACGACTGCAGAAGCTTCTGTAGCGTGTTTATACGTATATTTTAAAGAAAATCTAGTTCCTACATTGTTTTTCTATGCATTGACTCGTTGGGTCCTCTAACCTGCAATATGCCCTTTAATCCAGTAACTCACACGATACATTTGGAAAACATAGGAACAATGGAATACAGTTTTTGGGGATACCGAAATGGACACAGCAGGGAGAGTCTGACCTGACGAGGAGACGCGGATTGCTGGGTTTGCTGATGCCTTTAGTATACGATTTTCACTGTTTGCTGTGTCTTAACGAACATATGCAAAAGTGTTGTTTGAGTGCCTTGTTCATTACTTTTTTATTTCATTGAAATAAATGTTTTAAACAACTTGATATGACCTAACAATATTTATTGAGAACTGAAATATATAGGCTATTTGGACAACATACGTTTCATGGACAACATAAGTAAAAATAATAAAATAATAATACTGTTATTAGTGCAAAAGAACAAATATATTGATGGTGCTTCTCCAAATACAGCTGTTTTGCACTTTGTGTGAGTTTGTTCCTGTAAGGTCCCTTTTCTTTCACCTTATCTTTTAGCATTGCTTTACTCTCTTCCTTTTTTTTCTCGTATTCTTAAATATGTCTCTGTCCTGCCAAAATAATAAATGCACGAAAATTAAAGAGCTCTGGAATGTTTAGTCGCGTCTATGGGTTCTAAAGGCGTTGCCCCTGGTAACTGATAGCATCTCCTACCATCATGGCCGACCGGCTCAGACCCCGCCCAAATCGGCACGTGACTCCTCATTCTCAATAGAAGAACAAGAGGCGAAACTCTGATGCTTTTTTGGTAACAGCCACTAGATGGCGCTTCGGTAGCACGGCCGCCATATCGGGGTGAAAATTCCAACTGGAGTTACTGGACAACAGCACAGATAACAGTGTTTTGAGGTAGTTTTTTTCTTGCATTAGAGAGTATTTCCATTGTATGCAACTTTAAACTTTTACTACTATTATTAGTTGCCAACTCCACTAGGCCTGAAATATATTTTGGACGTTTTAATCCCCTGGATCATGCTACAAACATGATGATCATTTATGCACTGTGTCCGTTATCCTATAACTAATTGCCACTTTGGACATTGGCTGTGTTTTTTTGTTTGTTTACATGGTCTTGCTTTAACGGTCATTAATATAAGATAGGCTAGTACTGAAAAAACAAAAAAAAAAAAACTGTTTACTGTAAAGCTATTCTGTTGCTGTTATATATTTATTGTCAAACATTTACATTTTAGTACAACATTTATTTGCTGAATTAATTTATTTAATTGATAACTTATTTTTGTAAATAACGTTATGTGTACCTCCCGGTAAACGGTCCAATGTTATTATAACTTTATGAACTGATATCACTTTATTCTTACCTATTACACTTAATGTGGAGAGTAATATAATGAATTAAATCCTTGAACTTCCCTGTCTCAAGTTATGTGGGGGTAAAAGCTCGGTTAAGTAGCAACTTCTTTTTTAACTGCTATAAAGTTAACTGTTGTGAGTTAAATAATCACCTAGCCTAATTATTTCAACCTAAAAATGATCTCTGCACTGGACTAAATATATGTATATTATATGACTGCCAAGTCGCTTTCACCCCGAAATGGTGGAAGCGTAGGGCTGCTGCTGGGCGCTGGTGTTGCAATGGAACGTTCTATTGGCTTTCACTTCTTGTCAATATACGTTCTTTGGTGGGGGGGGACATGTCCGCATAGGAAATTACACCCGTAAGTAAGACATCATCCCGGGCTTTATGAACTTGCGCTGGCTTTCACCGACGACACTTTCGTGAAGTATGGATTTCAATTACACGTTGTTGCTTGCTAGGACCCGTGCCCCGCTCTGCTTCTGATAGGCTTGTAACGTGTTAGAGCTGCGTTCCTCTTGATTGGTAGGTGAAATCAATTGACTCGAAAATATTAAACCGCATGCAAGTTTACAATTTTTTTCCCCTCACGCCCGTACGCCGGAGATCCGGCACGGTGCCGGAGTACTTTAAGCCTGATGTTTTGCGCTGTTCCGGATTAGTGGGTGTGGTTTACGGGGCTGTGCAATGTGGTGCATTGTGGGAGTTGTTGTCTCACATACAAATGCGCCCTTTGGTTATTTCTTTTCTCAGTGAAGAGGGCATCAAATTACTTACAATCCTTACAAATGTTCCATCACAATTGTAAGTAGCTTTTTTAAACTAATTTAGTGTAACTCTCATTTCCTCTTCACTGGCTTCACTCTACCCATGTGTGTTTACATTCTCATCAAGTGCACGTGGCTGCACTCTCTAACATTGGCCAGCTCATTCTTAAGCTCTGCACATTCAATAAATGTTGATTTATAAAGTGTAAAAGAAAGCCTTCATGTAAGAAACGTGAACAAAAATTTAAAGGGCACCAATTATGCCCCTTTTTAGATGGATAGATAGATAGAGAGACTTTAATTGTCATTGTACAGTTGTACCATACAACGATAAAATACGTAATATTGGTCTCGGGTGTCCCCAGAATGTATTTGAGAAGTTTCAGCTCAAAATACCCCACAGTTAATTTATTATAACCATCTGAAAATGTCATTTTTGGGGCCTGTTTTAAAATGAGCTGTTTTGGTGTATACAACCTTAAATGCAAATGAGCTGCATATTTGAAATTACAAGCGAAATTACATTTATGCGAGGGACCTGTTGCGTCATGTTTACTTGTCATACAGGTGCTTCTGTGGCAAATGTGAGAAGATGACTAACTTACAGAACAAGAACATATGCAGTTTTTAATACAATATCATATATATATATATCTATATATATATATATATATATATATATATATATATATATATATATTTTATAAATGTGTGGTTACACACTATACAAACCAGGTTTAAATTATATACACAGACATCGTTCACAAGACAGTCAGTCAGCAAAGCTTAAGTCCTTTGAAGTAGATAAATCCATATTGATAATGTTTTATAGATCTTTTATTGAAAGTGTTTTAACATTTGCTATGATCTGTTGGTTTTATGGATTAAATGTTAAAAGTAGATCCCAGCTGCAGCACATTAATTTAGGGTCAAAGATTACAGGATCTGTGCAGTTGAGTTTGTCTGCTTTGTGTGAGAGAAGTGTTCTTAGGAAGTCTTTAACTATCCTAGAGGATACATCCCACATTTTGTTTTTAGAATTTGAGTTGCTTCCCTCAGGAAAGCGATATAGAGTGCCCAAGTGGAGGACCACTAAAGCCTCTAGGTCTTTTGTTTCAAACGCAGTGATGACTGTAAATACTTATTTGAAACTAAGAAAAGGCACCGTGAATGAATTTTAATTTTAACAGTAGCTGGACGAAGATTTATAAATGCCCGGGTTTTTGTGTGTGTGTGTTTTTTTTTTTTTTCTGGTGTGGTAATGTCTGATGTTTTGCTGTTTTTGTGAGGTTGAAGCTACTTAAATTGCCCTGTAAAGGGACAAATAAAGATTTTACTACTACTACTATCCTATGACGACAACAACTTTAGATGCATTTGTTGTTGAATTGGCTGACATCGACTGAAATTACTATTTGCTCAAAAATCATAAAATACACTTACTGGAGGTGACGTTGGATCGCACACAGTAGATGACGATCCACACTTGAGGATCCACACTTGAGGATTTGAAGCAAGACCTGCTTTGAATTGACCCTCGTTCACAAGACAGTCAGAAAATGATTCGCTCAAACATTAACTTATTTACGAAGGACTTCAAACTTAAACTTCCAAAATACAATACATCCTCTGTGTTTTATTACATCCAATCCCACAAGAGAACACTTATGTTTCCAAGAGCCAATACCAGCTGAAACAATGGAGGATGGGGTACAGATAGGGTTGCCAACTTTCTGATTTGGGGTGGTGGTGGGGGGGTGGTGGGTGATATGACCCCTGAAATTCACACATTATAACATATTATAATGCAACTTATTAGGACTATATTAATTTATAGAATAGCAAAGTATGCCTAATCATAATCAATGACTGTACCACATATTCTAGATATATGAAGGCTATCATGATCATTTTGCCAACAATGAACCATGGATTTGTTTAGTTTATAATATTTTTTTTAGTTGAATTAATTTTATTTTTAATTTCATCAAATAAAACGTATACCATTCAAAACTCATCGGCTTATACTGCATTTGAAGAAAAATAAACACAACCGTTTTCTGTAGGCTTGTGCGTACTTATTCAATAGAATCCGCCTTTTGCCAAACATATGAGATGTAAAATTTATAAACTAACATGAAGGTCTCTAGCGTTATATTTTGCCAATGAACTAAAATCGACACCATGATATGGCTTTTTGCCTTTATAAAACAGCACAAGACTTTAAGAATAGGCATTCTGTTTATGCTGTGTGAGACAGCATGGCTATCTGTTTTATCTAAATAAAAGCTCAAGGGTTTATTTCTTGCAAGTGTAGAAATAGGATTTTAATTTTCCTATATTACAGTGTAATGTTGATTAAAATATACTTTTGAAATATTCATTTTCATTTATATAGTAGCCTACATTTATAGGCTATATGGATTTTAAGTCATAGGAATAATTATGTAAATCATTATTACATTATTATAATAATTGTTTGGCATCATAAAACACCACTGATAATGTAATGTAGACTGAGATTCTCATAACTAAAAAGATGTTTGAGCCCTCTTTATTGTCCTAGTACAAATCAATGCTTTATCTTTGTTTAACGAGCAGTTCATGGGTTGAAGCTCTTAATTTTGATCGATCAAAGAGCACGAGACTGCATTTAACCTAAAAATGTAAAAAAAAAAAAAAATTCTTGCGGGGGAGCAGTCAGTAAAACATAAGATTATCTTTTAAAATCGATTGAACACGGAGCAGTTTTTCCTGTGAGACTGGAAAACCCATAGTGGACGAAATTGGAATGATAACAGAACGCTTAGAGTGCAGAGGAATGTGCTTTGGCTCCAGTCCTGGTTTTGCGTCTGCGCCGTTAGGAGCTCAACATCAGACTGTCTCGCATGCATGATCACTCTAGATTAGAGGATATTTTAACTAATTTGCGGTAAAACTCGATCGCGAGTGGCTCAACTGGTGAGGTCTTCATTCATAGTCTGTGATATACTGTATTAGAAGATGTGTCATGGATTTGCACTGAAGTGATTCTCAAAAATACGGAACAAAGTGCGTTCCGTATCAGTTCAATACTGAACAAGACTTTTATGTGTCAAATACGGAACGATTCCGTATTATACGGAACGGTTGGCAACCCTAGGTACAGATCACCGAGGGCGGGGTCTATGCCACAACCACACTGTCAATCAAACCCCTTGCTCAATTCTACGTCACAAAGCGCTGAATCTTAGAACAGCTCGTTCTGAGACAGTGCATATGATTTATTGAGATTGTAAAAAAAACACTGGGTGGATTTTTATCATTCTAGGGTGGTTTTGTTCACACACTGCCAACACACATTTATGTTCAAACACCATGTAAAAGTGAATTTTCAATAATAGGTGCCCTTTAATTTAACTGTATGATAAATGTATATTACCTTTCTTTCTACATTTTTCTCAGTCTGAGTAGACTATTAGCGGTTTGCTCACAAAAGATCATGGGTAGAAATCATGTGAAAATTTTCGAATTGATAATTTAAATATTGAAGCTAAATAATAATAAACATGATAAATAACAATAAAAAACCTTTCCCATGCGTCTTTTAAAATGATCACTATGTCTGTGTGTGTGTGTGTGCATGTGTGACACACAACTGAATAATTGTGAAAGAAATAAAACCCAGATAGAAATAATGTGTAGTATTGCCAACAGTAAACAACAGTATAGCCTTAAATTGAAATACGAATTATGAATAAGAATTGTAGAATACTGTTAGAGTTTAGGGTTAGAGTACAGTAGCCCTAAAAAGTTACCAACAAATTGTAATTCATTGGTTATTAAAAAAGAAAATGTTGTAAATAGTTTACTTTGGATTAGAAAAAAAAAAGGTTCTGGAGTGGTTCAAATTTAAATCCTGACTGGTAAGTGATTGTAGATATTTTTACAATTCTTCATCTTTGTCTTTTTCTGTAGGTGTGTGAAGCGAAAATTTATGTATATTAAAAAAAAAATGTCAACAAAAGAGAGCCAAAAGCTGAGCCATTTTTATTTGAAATTGATTTTTCAGTATAAAAAACCCCATTCTTTTAGATTGAATTTAAAAGTAGAGTTTAGCCATGGCCTGTAGGAATGTCTTCTTTCTTTTTTGTGCTGCGAGCTGCAGGACTTCCTCTGGATTACTGGAGTTTAACTCCGTCTGTCCGATGGCCTTGATCTGTGTTCACACAAATTTATGCAGTGAGCGAATTAATTTATTTTGATGGCCAAATGTTACTAAAAAAGCTACTTCTGTACAAATCTTGCACTAAAACTGCACTGAAATTATAGATATTACCAGATATTAACATTCATACACTATCTGCATTAAATGTAATTCTTGAATCAATAAAGAAAACAAATCAGCTTACTGCAACTTGTCTTTTGTCACCCTCTCCTCGTTTTTGGTGAATGTCTGAGGGCAAATGTTACGGTTTAACAACGGCTAGAATATCAGACATGCTGGGGAAAAAAAGGTTATTTACATTTATTATTAATACATTTGCAGATGTAGAGCTCAAAACTGATAACTCCTGGCTACAGATGGTTTTAAAGAATGGAGTGTTCTTTAAAAAAGGATACATGTCAGATATTCCAGAATCGTCACATCCCAAATGTAGTCATAGAAAGAATCCATAGAGTCATGACTGATGGAATGGGGGGGAGGAGTGGAGAGAGAATTAATCTTCTGAATTATTTTGTAGGGTACTGATACAGTATGCATTTTAAGTTCACCTGTTTTGCTCTTGTAGAGCTTTGAATGCTGTCATGTAGTCCACTTCCCTCAGAAACTGGCAGAGAACAGCTACCTGCAGTGTTCAAAATCACATCATGAATTAGCTAGTAGTATCATCTGAAACGAGTCGGTTCATGACAGGCTTGTTACCTGAGTGTGACAGTTCAACAACGAACAACACTTGATCATTCTCTTTAGAACCTGCAAAACATTCAACATGTGTCAGTCCTGACAAAACATCAGTCACATCTTAAGACAGCATTTTATTACCAAGACAAAAGTAGAAATTACTGTTTTTATTATTATTTGTTCATAACAGCGTTCAGCAAAATTTGCAGCACCTGGTCAGTGTAGACATCAGGAGGAACTGGTTTAGTGAAGTAATCTGAGCACACAGTCCCTGCTTGCAGGTAATAATGCATCGCTGCAGAATACTGGTTGGTCACTGAAAAAAATATTGGAAGAATATAAATGAAATGAGCAAGTAAAAGCTTTGCATACATTATAGAGGGTATGCATTGATGTCACTTTCCCACCAAAACGCCCACTCAGCCGGACTGAGAGGCAAAATAGCCTGCTGCATGACTGGATTTAATAGGGGAAACTCGAAAACGTGAGTAAAACAAACAATTATCAGTTTAAACTAAAGGTTGGACTCGATATAATGTTCCTTACAACTTGCCAAAGATCCAGTGATCCATGGATATTGACATGCAGCCAGGAATCGTGTTTCCTGACCTGTGCTTGTTTTCGACTTTTGCATTAAGCAAATTTGCCAAATTTGAAGGCTTTATATAAATACAATACAGGTCTAAATCCAGTTTATTACTTATATCAATGTTATAATGATATATTTATTTATCATCATATCGTCCAGCCCTAAAACTTGTATAGTTTTTTGTAAGCGTTTATTTAAAAGCATCCAATTATTTAGACTATACTATGGTAAATATTTAATTGAGTTCTCAATACAATATAGAAAAATACTAGCCTGGCATGCCAGACCTACATCAACATGTTAGGTCTGGAAACTCATCATTGACAGGGCTCAATCCGAGGGGCGGGATAAACGGTTGTCTTTCAAATTCTCTCTGCACGCAATTGGATAGCGCTAAAGCCAATCAGAGCAACGAAGAAGGTGACGTACTAAGCGGAGCAAGTTGAAACTTTTACCGTATCCAGTCAAGCTGTCAACATTGAACATTGAAAATAATAATAATAATAATAATAATAATAATAATAAATTGAATTTATATAGCGCTTTTCTCAAACTCAAAGTCGCTTTACAGGGCAGGTGAATAAGGAAAAAAAAAAAAAAACAGATGGGAGGGGCGTTAGGCTATGGATATGCAGAGGAGAAGAGATGGGTCTTGAGACTGGAAAATGGTGAGTGACTCGGAGGAGCGGATCTTATGGGGGAGTGAGTTCCAGAGCCTGGGAGCTGCCCTGGAAAATGCTCTGTCCCCTAAACTGCGTAGCTTGGATTTGTGGATGCAGAGGAGACCGGCTGAGGAGGATCTGAGGGACCGTGAGGGTTGGTAGGGGGAGAGGAGGTCAGTGAGGTATGAGGGGGCAAGGTGGTGGATGGCTTTGTAGGTGAGGACCAGGATTTTGTATGTGATCCGGTGTGAAATGGGAAGCCAGTGAAGTTGTTTTAGGACTGGCGTGATGTGGTTCCAGGATTTGGGTGATGAGTCGGGCAGCTGCATTCTGAACCAGTTGGAGTCTTTTAATGTAGTTTGAGTTGATACCAAGGAGCAGTGAGTTGCAGTAGTCCAGTCGTGATGAGACGAAGGCGTGAATGAGTCCTTCAGCAGCAGAGGGTGTGAGTGAGGGTCTGATTTTGGCAATGTTGCGGAGGTGAAAGAAGGAGGTTTTAATGACATGACGGATGTGAGGTTCAAGGGAGAGTGTTGAATCAAAAATCACGCCGAGGTTGCGGGCCTGGGGAGATGGGGAGACAATAGTGTCATCAATGGTGAGAGTAATGTTATTGGTTTTGCTGAGAGTGGCTTTGGAGCCTATGAGGAGGAATTCTGTTTTATTGCTGTTGAGTTTGAGGTTGAGAAGTTTTGTTTCATCCAGGTTTTAATAGCTGACGGACAGGACAGTCATTGGGTTGTTGCCAAGTTTCGGTGAGCAGAAGGAAATCCAGTGTGTTGTCGAGGATATGTTCATGGAGAGCAGGGGCTTTATTGTTAAGCGATCGGGTGTTGAGGAGGGCAAAGTTGGCATGGTGAGAGGGTGTTGAGATGGGGGCAGGCTGAATAGATCTGAGGTTATCCTGGTTAGCACTGCGTGTGGGGGAGTAATGCAGTTGAGAAGGGACAGTGAGTGGAATTGCAGGTGATTGGAGAAGAGGTATATGTGAAGTGCGAATAGCACTGTAGTCCAGTCCGGGTATTCTGTGCAGCCAGACGGTGCGCTCAGCTCTATGTAATCCAGCGAGGGAAGTGTTCCGATGACGTGGGAGAGATGCGACAGAGCGAGCAGGTGACCAGATGGAAGGAATGGATTGTCCGTGTAAACACGGAAGTAAACAAACTTGCGGCGAAAACTTCTATGAATGTAGCGGGGTCGACATAGGAGTCCAAGCTGTTTGATGATTGATATGCAGGATGGAATTGAGTAGTTGATTAGTTCGACCAGTTGTGGAGTTGAATAATAGAACATGATGCTGAGCGAATGGACTGATAGCTCCGTTATGGCAGTAGGTGATGGACGAGGGACACAGAAATGGATAACTGATGTAAGTGCCAAGATGATCTAAAGCATGACTAGACGAGATGAAAGTCTCGGTCATGGCTCGCATCTGATGGAGGTTGCCTGCGAAAATGAGGTGGGCAATTGGCTTAGCCGCGGTTGCAGCTAGAATTAGCCGTCACGCGCTGATGAACGTGGCCAGCCAGCAAGCGGCTAACCGACGAGGCGACAGTCCGGTCAAGAGGCTTTGGGAGCCAGCTGTGAGGCTGTCCAGAGGTAGAGGTACAATGAACACAAACAAAACAGAACAAAAGCAGGAATAGCAGACAAAGAAGCGGCGAACAATTAGCACCAGCGTCCTATCACGTCCACGTACGAATGATGAATGAAAATAAGAGAGATTTCCCGGAATCCATCCCCAAAATAAGGGATTTTTTTTGTTTTTTACACGACCCACAAACTTTAAAAATAAAACACTAATCATTAAAAGTCTAAAGAGTTTATAACTAGCCTACATATGTGTGAGACAGTATGTGTGTGTGTGTGTGTATGAGAGAGAAAGAGACAGTGTGTCATTAAAAAAATAATATCATACAGAATGTTTAAATACTAATATCAGCTTACGAGGGAAACGGAAGCGGAGTAGTGGTGCTTCGGGGTGCTGGAGATGATTCGGGAGAGGTCCGTGCACCTTACCGATCAGAGCGCGCGCTGACACAGAGTAAAGCCCTGTTCACACCGCCAGCAACACACAGCGTCAAAGCGACAAGATCCCATTCATTTCAATGGAACGCTGGCGACATCCGGCGACACGAGCGACAGTGACCATTGGCGACAGAATGTGGGACAAGAGACAAGCGACAAAAGTTGAGAATTTTCAACTTTATGCAAATGAGAAGCGATTTTCGCGAGAGACAACCAATAGGAAAGAAGACTTTCAGTGGAGCTCACGTCACCGTCTCTAGTGCAGGGCAGACAAGACAGAAAAAAAGAGTTTGAGGACGATTTCACTGTTTTATATGATTTGACTGTAACCATATACATGGATAATAAAATGATGCATCGAAAAGAAACTGTCGACAGTCTCATTGAGTTTAATTCATACATTTAACGTTATAGTTCGAGTGTTGTAATTTTATGATGCACGTTTAGCACTGCTGCAGTTCATTTTACAATTTCCCCTGCATTACGTTGACTATTAGGGACAAGAAAATTGATTATTTGTCAAATTCGAATGACGTTTTTATAATTTGTGACAGTATGAGTGAGTTTAATTTGTTCATTGATCGATCGTTGATCTAGTAAATGATTTAATCCACTGAACACAGCTGTGGAGATATAAAAACACTCTCCCAACAGCATATGGTTTCTTTTTAGCCTTAAAAGTCATTTATTCCCAGTCAAATTAAAATTATACATCACTTGTGATGGTCTTTTGTATAGATATGGCCAGACGTGCAGTCTACCAATAACATCAGAGCGACAGCACTACGAACGCCCACAAGTGACATCACAGTACAGAGCTTAGCGACACACAGCGACAAAATCGCTGGCGGTGTGAACAGGGCTTAAAGCCTTTATACTCGACGCCACACCACGAGCGGCAAAAATGACAAGTTGATCATTTCGCCACAGCTTTTTTGTAACAGCGCGCACGGCGCCGGCCGCATCCGAGGATGAACGACTTAAAACCGAATATGTCCGAGCTTGCTCTGACCGGCACAACTCTGTCGTCATTATGTTAAGCCCGCCCGCTGACTCTATACACGATGTGATTGGCCCTACCAGAGTTGAGTTTTTCCAGCTAAAACATCTATGGAGAGTTGCTAGACCACACTTTGCTGCAAAATATTTTTTGCTGCCGCTAGGGTGCGTCTAGATTTCTGGGCTAGAAAAATACAATATATAGGGTTTGATTTTACCCCTAAATTCAGCATATTGACAAAATAACTGCAAATCCACCTTTCGCTGCCTGGAGTCCAGGGGCTCGTTCTTCGTACGTTGCTTAAAACATCCGAGATCAAATGAGACATCTAAGATAATATCATCGTGCTAATCATGATCCGGCTAATTGGGTTCTTCGAACACACCTGTTGTTTATGATTAGTATCGCTGGATTGAGTTATCTGAGATAACTGCGCGTTCTCGCGTTGGTTTAAAAGGGGACATGTATCGATAGCAGAACCAGTGATCAGCAGCGCTGCTATTGGCTGTTCAGCATGGCCAAAGAACACGCCCAGTTTTTCTCCCAAGCAGAGCAAGCGCTTTTAATGCAAGGTTATGCCGAATTTCAGTCTTTAATTAAAACCCCAGGGAACACCTCAAAGTGTGCAAAAGCCAGGAGAGAGTGCTGGCAAAACTAGAAGACAAATTTGTGGTGGCCATGTTAGATGTTTTAATAACTTATTATTATTTTATTTTTATTTTCATAATTTCATAATTATACTTTGTTCATTGTAATGTCGAGTCACCACACTATAATAATAAACATGGTGAAAGTGAAGTACAAAAATATTCTACTTAATGGTAATTTTAGGCCTTATAGGCCTATAGTCTCTTTTAAAAAGGCACTGTTAAATAAATGATTGTCTGTTTATAAAAGCAAACAGGAAAAATGCTGAGAAAAAAAATAATAATGATGCTCCTGACCCTGGCAGAAGAGCTGACCCTTGGGTTGAATGTGAATTGCCCTGTTGTGAAGGGCATCCCTGGGTTCAGCTCTTCCAGACCCACATCAGGGACCAGTAGCAGCAACACCTACATCACTGGGAAATGAGATTTACATTATCTTTGTACACTGTGAAATAATTTGTTGCTGCATTAAATGAAGTAGACCTATAATCCAAATTGGCTGGTTTAGTCATTTCAACTGTTAAATCTTGAGTAATGATAAATTGCTTTGTCTTGTGAAAGTAAAAACTGATAAACTTATGTTAAAAAATATTTTGCCATGAGTTATCAATCACATTGCACTGGAGAGTGAAGAAAACTTCTCAGATGACTGTCCTTTGGAGGAAGTACTTTAATTTAATTGATGGCTTTAATTGATTTCTACTTGTGCCTATGCCTATTATTTCTGACAAGAGTCCACATGTACAGAAAGGCCTACAGAAGAGTCTGCACACAGCAGTGATACAGGGGTGGGCAGTGTAGACAACTTTTGCTTTTTATTTGTTGCATTTGTTCCCTATATGAGTCTTCAACAGAAAATAGAGTATTTTGAAAAAAACAAAAATCAGGGGGAGAAACAGAACTTGACTAAGAAAAAAATTGCACTAGAAATAGAGTTGCTTCAAAATAAACTTCAGAGTAAAATCACACAGAGTACTATTACTGACCTTGCATAATATCTTTTAAAAAGATGACTGAATAACTGGCTTTTCTTTACAAAGAACTATTGAAATAAAACTCTAAGCAAACAGAGTTTTGCAAATTTGTCTTGTCTTTTATTTTAGGCTTAATTAAACATTTTTTTTTTCTTTTTCTGATGTTGGCAGTGTTGTGTAATATGGCACATGCAATGTCACAGGCCCTGTCAGGTGCAACCCTCAGGGTTTTTAGACATTGAAATCTTCCCTTTAGTTGGCCAAAGCTCATGTCATTGTGTGCCCTTGTCCTAGAGCTGCATTGTAACTGGTCTGGGGTTTGGGTCAGGGAATGGGGTCATAAAACACCTGTCTCCATGCAGGATCCTGTTGTAATCACCTGTTTAATGGAAAAATGCAGTTCTCAGCATAAGTGTATGTAATACCGTGAGTTTGATATTTATAATTTTCCTTACCATGTTCAAATAATGTTCATAAATGTGAATCTCTTAAAATTCTTGAGTCATGCACAGATCCTGGCCATTTTGCTTTCACACTGATTTGTGATATAGAACATGGTCACACACCATCTAAAAGATTTTACTCAGTCAAATGCCTTTTAAAAAAAGTGATATAATATTCCAAATCTGGAATATTAAAAATTGTAATAGTAATTTGGCTGCACATTTACATAAGCCCCCTTTCTGCTCACAAAAACCCTTCATTGAGGCCTTGATGGGAACATGTGTGTAGTCTACAGTGTATGGCACCAATCACGTAAGTTAAGCCTGAGGGACTGTAAGTCATAATCGGCATGGTCATCATGATTGCATTATCTTCATTAAAAATTATAATATACCCTAAGTTGGGAAAAAAAAAAAAAAAAAAAAAACTAAGAGCACTACTTTGTGAATGGCACGACAGAAAGCTTATCAAGTTCTCCGCATCTCCAATAGTGTAAAGGAAGCCACTCGCAAATAATTTTAGGGCAATGCAAACATTTTGTGCTGTTGTTGAAGCCCGATATCGAATCGAACATTAATGTGCATTTCCAACAAAATAATAATGTATTTAAACGACACCCTCACGACGATCGTTTCACGAGAAAACAAAAATAAATCTCAGAAATTAAGCTACACTATCGCGCTGCGCTGAAGGACTTCCCCGTATCAGCCGCGATCTAATCCAGTTTACATGAAATAAGCCTGCTCGCGAGCAGGTTCAAGCTGACGGACCTGTTGCTATGACAGCAAGTCCAGGATGAGCGTCGAAGAACCAAACGATCCAAGATCATGGCAAATCGCCAACAATCAAATCCAGCTAACTGAGTTAGCGACGTACGAAGAACGAGCCCCAGTTGTTTCTGTGAATTGCAGCTATCCATTTGCTTCTGTCTTCTGTATCTTTCGTCATTCTATAAAAATATATCTCCGATTTCTTGTCAAATCTAGTTGTACAGTCAATCGCAAAGCTCTTTCCCATTTTAGATGTGTTTTGTATGTTTTTCACGTCATCCATGCGGAAAACAAATGCTGCCACTAATTTTTTTTTGCCACTCATTGGATGTAACCGCAGTCACTCCGTCCGACGGTGACGGCACGCACAAACCTTCTATTGTAGTCTAGTCACAGTTGTTTCAAAATGCTTTCTTTGCATTTATTAACCTGTTCAGGCAAAAACTTATCTAAACCTAAGTAGTATATTAATCATTCTCTTAGCATTAATGCCTATTTAATACTGAATTTGCAGCATGAAAAAAAAGAAGAAGATTGTATGCCTTGTATAAAAAGATTACCAAACAATGCATAACCTCTATGAAATATCATGACATTAGGCTCAAGAGTTTTGAATTGTTTGGATGTAAAAATAATTTCAGCTATCCAAACTTTATTTTCGGAGTATTATGAGACTTCAGTATCAATCTTAGTGTCAATAGATTTTGTGGCATATATTTTTCATCTACTATATAAGAGGAGGTATGCAATTTTGGATGCGTGGATAAAATTGTTACTTCTATTAGGTGATGCGCATAGTATCATATTTTGATGCAAAAAACTTTTTTTTTATGTTTTTATCACACCAAACATGGAAGTATTCAGTCATGACTTTAAATTTACTTTTAAGTTACAAGACGTAGTGCTTAGAAGTGGGGCAGTTAAGCTAAACTTCTTCAACCCTGCTGTTTATATGCATAATTTAACCACGGTAGTGTTCACATCACAAAATAGAAGTAACAATTGTATCCACACATCCAAAATCGCATACCTCCTTACTATATAGTAGATGAAAAATACAGTATATGCCACAAAAAGTATGTGACAAAAGTGTGTCCAAATTAACAGTACTCATAAAAGAGTAGGCAAAAACTACACGGATGAACTACTTTTTCTGGTGAGATTCTGACGTGTGCATCCGATGGACACTTTACTAGCCTATCCCCATGAGGCCACTGGAGAGGATTTGAATGGTGGTAGGTCACGTGATAAATACAACATGGCTTAGATTACACTCATACTATGTAGAATGTCCTTTTTTAGCGGTCGAGAAGTAATTACTTTCTATTAAAAATAAGCACCAACAGCTTAATGGTTTATATCATCATCAAAAGGTGCTCGAAATTAACTTTTTTTTATTTATTTGGTAGCACTGGTGCTCATATATATATATATATATATATATATATATATATATATATATATATATATTGTGATATGTTGCTAGCAGCTCATCAAGCGTCAACCCCTGGCAACACACACATACCAGCTGGGGTGCAATCACCAATCCCAGCAGATGGCATTCAGTCAATCTTCTAAATAAACTAATAATATGTTTCTTTACCAGAGAGTGATTAACCTCCACACAGATTAAACACTGTCTGCTCTCCTGACTTTCACCCTCACTCACCTAGACCAGAAAGACACTCTTTGGGAAGCACAAAGAAACACTATTTTATTAGAGACAAGGTTATATACGCGGATAATAAGGTTGGGCCAAGTAATAAAAAATAACCAAATAATATTATATAAATTGCAGGTGGGTCGCGGGTGGATGAGAGATTAATCATTTTATAAATTATCAGTTGATTTTATTAAAGAGACAGAACTGTCATTTTACGGTAAAATGCAACAAACATAGATCATCACTCTTTTACTTCATTTTCAACAACAACATACAACTCTTCAGCGAAAACCAATCAAGGAAAACATGCTTCTAGTGCCTCCTAATTTTCCTTATATCAAAACACAAAGGGAAAAAACTAACTAAAATTGATTAAAAAAAATTATAGTTATTATGACAAAAGTGTTTACCAATATTACAATTTTAAGCCTCGTCATTTGTAAACTATACTATCGCCCAGCTCTATAATGCTAAACTTAGTCAATTAAGAATTAACATGAAACTCTGTAAAGCTGCTTTGAAACAATGTGTATTACTTAAAGTGCTATACAAATAATATGACTCGACTTGACATAACCCCTCCATGTTGGATCATTACAGTATGAGTGCAAGGTTTAATTTTATTCATTGCATCTACTTACCAAAGTAAATGTCGGCCTGTGTGCAGAGCCACGACTGGTTGTTGGGGTTGAGGCTGAGAGCATAGTTAACCAACTCCTTTAATGTGACAACCACAGCTTCAACATCCACAGACTGTAAACTGTATCGACAAAATCATCATCAGACATTTGACACCAAGATCACACCATCAAAACAAACCTTATAAATATACAAATTATCATTACATATACAGATATAAACAAAGGGGCATTCCTTCATCTAATGGCATTTCATTTGTTGTGACGTACTTGGCGAGAGATGAAGGCCATATGGAGATATGCTCAGCTGTCACTTCATTCACTATATCATCCTGGGAAATACAAAACATCATAATGACCTGGAATCAATCCAGTCCACAGGAATGAGCCTTTCATGAAGAATGTCTAGCACATGGAACCAACATTTCAACGTGACCAGTAAATTTCAGAAAGTAATACAACAATGTTGTAGATGAAGGGCTAGTGTCCTAGTTTTGCAGGAGTGAAATTGCGTATTGGTGCCGTCTTTGGCACTTTAATACATTTTCAACAGTATTCGATATTAAAGATATTCTGTAATTTTATTATAAGACTATCATGATAATAGATCTAATAGTTGATACCACCCAGCCCTAAAAGAGACTACTCTCTTTATAGTACCTATTATGTCATTTATTTGACATACTTCTCAAAATTCATGTCATATTGCAGGATGACTTACAATGAACTAGTGAAGGCAAAACAGTGATTATAGACGCTTTCATCAGACGCGTTGCCATGGTGATGAGCTGGCCCAAAGTTAACTTCCGTTCTGTTCGTTTATTAGTGTTTACTGGATAATATGGCATTGACTACAAATGCAGTGAAAGTTAAGGTGATGAGCAGGTTGTTGAGCTGTGGGGTGCAACCTGACCTAGGGAGCAAACGCAATTTTTAAAAATAAAAATGTCAAGGTTTCCTATGAGGGAGACGGCGGTATTAAAATAGCCTATGTTTATCTGAGTGATAACCGGTACAGTGTTTCCCATACATTTATTAGTGGCAGCCCACCACATTATCAGCGCTGACCGCCACATATTGATTTCCCTATTATTAACAATTTAAGATGGGAAAAGTTGTAATTGACTGCAGAGTTGCATGCAGCGCATATTCGCAAGCTCTCTCGCTCTCTCTCACTCTCAAACACATTGACAGCGGACCAGTCTGTGTATTGAATGGTTAGTATCATAAACAGCGCTGCACAGATCCATCCAACATGCTGTCAATGTGGAGACCCACCTTAAAAAAAGGTTAGCAAGTATGTAAGAAGCCTATCTAATAAGGAGAGCTATGCTAACCTTATCAAACCCCGCCGTCGCGCTCGCCACAGTTTTTTAACACTGCGGTAAATCAGACACGTCGGTAGAAAAACATCTTGTCTCCAATTTTTGTTCAACGGGTCTGGTAGTGTCGCATTTCAGTTTGGCCAGGTAACATTTATTTTCTTTGACTGGCAAGACATACCAGCTACTAGGTTATTTACTTGTTATGGATTGTCTCCGCAAGTCTGCCGGAAGTTAAGTTTGGGCCAGATTAATGCACATGCGCAGTACCGTTTGTTTATGTTGTCACTGCTGAAAGCGTCTATAAATAAGATACAATGCCCACCAAAACAATTAGGCTTGTAAAGTAGCTGTAGTAGTAGTAGTTTTAAATTTCAATACTGGCTACCAATACTAGATAACTTTCAAGGTTCTCTGTACCAATTTAGGTACCAGAGCAAAATTTATTGGATTAAGTACTTTTAAAAATGTTGTCCTGTTTTGTCTCATCCATTGGTTTTCACTGTCAATCATCGCAGTTCCCGATTCAATCGCGCATGTAAATAGAGCTGGTAAGTCCCGCCCCTTCCGCTAACCCTGCTGGACCTCTAGGTTGAAAAATCGTCAATGCAAGTGAATGAGAGAAAATAATTATTTTCTAATCCCGTTTGAATTTTGCAATGAATGTGAACATATGTTGTCTGTGAATTTTTTATATAATTTTTCGTGTAAAGAATGCTACAATTTAGCAGGTAGAATTTTCATACGGTTAGACTTTGTGTGAGAGCACTTTGTGGACTACAACTCTTCGCTGCTTTCGACGCGTTTGATATACGTCACCACCAATATTCACTTGCATTGACGCTTTTTCAACCTAGAGGTCCACTTGGTGTTTTACGGATGGGCGGGACTTACCAGCTCTACATGGTTAACATTCCAGAAACTTTGCTGTGTACTAACCAGCATGAAAAATGAATGAGTGAATGAGTAATAAACAGAAAGCAAGAAAAGAGCTTCCCTTTGTAATCACTAAAGATGTCAATCATTAAACCGCAAGCTCACTGAATTCAGCACTTTCGCAAAAACTTTTGCTATAATAAATACAAAACAGCTGTCTTCATTGTATACTACAATTAATATCTTGTTCACACTTTTTCCACCATCTGGTCAAACCGTTCTCTTTGCTTAACAGTTTTATTCCGTAACGATTCGGTTTAATTTTCCACTGTGGGGCTGATAACGGAGTTCTTTGGAATGTAAATGAAAATGCTTTTACAGATGATAGGAGATGTAAATACTGACATTGTTTTACAGGGTTATCAGATATTTAATTAGATTTTCTTATTAATTTGTGTTTGCGTCACTCAAATAGTGGGCCAGCACAGCCAGCAACAGAAAAACAGGTAGCCAGGCAACAGACAAGTAACCAGAGTTGCAACGTCACTCCACACATTCTACCAGCATGGTTAGCATTCACCTTTTTTTTAGTACAGACTGGTACCGGTAGTAACGGTACATTTGAAAATCCTAATTACAATCTATAAAAAGTAAGTAGTACTTTTATGGAGTAATTTCCTCTGAACTGATTAGCACATACCCGTACAATACTGTGCAGCCGCACAAACAAAGAGATGAGTGTTGTCAATACCAGTGGCTCCTAAAACAAAACAAAATTGTATTTGTAGATTAATTCTGGAAGTTCTCTATATATTTATGATAGACCTATTTAATGCTAGGTACTGCGAAAAATTACACTTACCCGTAATTTCTTCATAAAAGTCATGAATTTGCTCCTAATAACAAAAGAAAAATGTAACAAAATGCATTTAAATGGAGATTTTTTTTAACATATAGTATATAATTACAGCTTATTGCAATGAAACTCATTTTTTTTCTCTCCAGAAAGTCATCTAGGGCAGGATTTAGAATAATTCCCCATGTACAATATAGTGGCCTTGCAGTAAACGCCCTCCATCTCACCGGGGCAGGATGCCGAGTGAGGACTCTCTCTGTTTGAGAAGGCTCACTCTACCCTCACTGGTGCGTTTGTGCTGGCTGGAAACACTGCAGATTTGCACCACCGCTTCCCAGAGCTCCTTAGCTGTGCGTCTGCTCTCTTTAGGACCTGGCAGCTCCTTACAGGTGGAAGCTATCAGCTGCCCCAGCTGCATGAGTTACAAGGTGAAGAACAAAATAGAACAACATGAGATTGAAATCTAGACAACCATAGATTTAAATAATAAAAATGAGCAATTAAGCACATCTTCCCACAATTCCCATTACTGTAATGATTTTTTTTTACTATATTCTTTAAACTGTAAGCATTTATACAGTATTGTAGCATTTTGTTGCCTTTATTTAAATAAATCACTGTATTAGAGTATTTTTTTTTCTTTACTATATTACAGTAACAAGAATCAAACTTGGAAATATATATACAGTACTGTGCAGACGTCTAAGACACACTAGTAATTTTGCTTCAAAGAAATGGTTTTAAGCCAGTTATTTATATATTTTGTTGTAGTGTCTCAGTAGTAAATATCAGTTTACATTTCAAGACATTAATTGTGCCATTAATTGTAATAATCCAGTGAAATTTTTAAATGCACAAGGATTCTAACAACAGCCAATGCTCCACACGGAGGTGGGATCTCACCATCATCGAGTGCATCTGAAATTATATGAAGAAACCGAAAAAACAGAGACTAAGACCAGAAGAACTGCGGCAACATCTCAAAGGTAGTGCCTGCCTGCCTGCAAAGCTACAGTACTGTGAAAAAGCACTTGTGTAAAAATGCTGTAAATGAGAATGTTTTCAAAAATAATGTCATAATCATAAATAGATTTTATTTTATCAAATCACTTTTATTAGTTAACTATTATTGACTATTATTATCTTTTAATAGTTAACTAAATCAAATCAATAGGTGTTTAGTACCCTTTACGTTTAAAACAGCTGTAGCAAATGCAACATATAATAATATACATAAAATGAATTAAAGGGGGCCGAAGGCCAATTTAGCTCAAAGGGAAATGATTCATTGATTTGCAATGAATCTATGGAACCGAATCACTGAACCGAGCAAACGACTCGTTTAGAGTTCATTTGAACGGGCCGTAATTATAACCTTTGCAAGGATATAAATACCAAATCTATAGTGAAACACTATGTCTTAGCAAGGTAACTTTAGATCGAACAGTACAAGACATTAAATGTGCAAACACGACACAAGGCAATTATCTTTTCAAATATATGGAAGACTTTATTAGCTATTCTAACCACAAAACTAAGGTCTAAACATAATCACGCACACACACACATTCATACAGTCGCGAAAGGGAAAGAGTGAGTTGGAAAGAGTGAGAGAGAAAGTTTCAACTTTCTATATGCACGAAAAACAAGACCTGAAAGGACCACCAAGTATTAATTTAAACCTTCGTTTCTTAGAGAGGTTATTCAATTTACAATAAAGCACCAGTTCAGCTAAGAGTCTGGAGTACTTGCTTGCGTCTTTGCGTGGCTTAGGGGATTCCTTTGTTGCGTTGCATCGAAGGACGGTTCCCCGGGTCCTCGTGGCGGATTGTCTTTAAAGTGCCTGGATGGAAGATCCTGAGCTTGCCTGTCACGTGTGACTAGCAGCCGAATGAAAAGTCTTTACGATTTCGAAGAGCGTTGCAGGAAGACGTTTAAAAACGAACTTTGCAGCAAACTTAAATTTGAACCGAGACTTTTCACGAAAAAGAAAATAAAGGAAAAAAATGGAAGTAAGGCGAGTCGGATGGCTTGAATGAGCTGAATTGTAACCCTGATCTTGATGGGTTATTCGTCTGCTGGTCGAATTTGGTCTAGTCGATGTAGAAGCATGCGCACACGCTCTTTGTTTCAGAGAGAAGCAAGAACAGAACACTCTCTTGCTGGTTTTAGAGAGAGGCACGAACTTAACAGTTACAAACTGAACGAACGAGAAACTGAGCAAACAACAAACACAAAACTGAACAGAACATGCGGTCTTGTTCCTTTGTTTGGATCTTTAACTTAAACTCTAGTCCAACCTCCTTGAAACTTCTGGCCAATGAGATAATGGCATGATTTTAGGAGGTGGATCTACTTCTTGCTTATCATAATTTATGCATGGTCTGTGAGCTGGTTTCCAGCACTTAGCAGAGAGACAAAAGACCATAGTTTAAACCTTATGATTATTATAATCATAAAACAACCTTTTACGCAGATTTCAATCAAGCCATCTTTTGCATTAAGAGAATACGATTCGTTTAAGAGTAAACGAGGCATTCACACTTCTAATGGTTGTATAAAAATTACAAGAGTTAATAAGTAACATCAATTACATGATTCATATGTGATCTAAGCATTATCAAACACATATATTGTATGGACATTAGCAAACATAGGATTAACTGCTTGAGCAGAAGTCCATTGAAAATGGTTCTGAAGTGAGTTTGATTTCATGTGGGAGATCTCCGATCTCAACCGTAAGGTTACTGAGAGTTCAACTCGTAGGGGGACGAGGAAAGGTGTTCTGTGGAACATCTCTGTCAGGGGATCAAAGGGGTCTTTGTTGTGAGCCTCTCGTTCCACCATTTTGGAGCCGATTTGTCTTAGTAAAACATTAACATATTGACACGTTCGTCCTGTTTAGTGCCCATCTCTTGGGCCTGCGGGGCAATAAAAAGTCTCCTGAGGGGGTTTTATTATCCCCCAAAGCAGACCCTTGGCGCCGTTCCGTGATTCTGGAATGTGGGCTCCAGAACTTTTGGAGTGTTGAAGCCATGTGAATTAATCCCATGAGAGATTAATTTGATTAAGTTGTGTTTGATTCGCCTCGATTCTCTACACAGAGACTCTACAAAGTTTTTAGTTTTGCAGTTTTTTTCAAGTGTCTTTGGAAACGTTGCCTCATTTCTTCTGGTCTTAGTCTCTGTTTTTTCTGTTTCTTCATATAATTTCAGATGCACTCGATGATGGTGAGATCCGACCTCCGTGTGAAGCATCACCGTGGCTCAAATGCTCACCGTGGTCTGTTCTGTGACGCACATTTGTGACTCTCCTGTTTGATCTCGTTCATCAAAATAAACGAAACTTTTTCTGAGTCAATTTGTTCGTTGAAACCTTAATTTCTTTTCGAATGAAGAAAGAATGACATGGACAACTTGAATGACATGGGGGTGAGTAAATTATCAGCAAAAGTTTTTTCAAAAGTGAACTACTCCTTTAAGGCATACAGCTAAGTGGTTTCTAAAGTTTGATAATTAATCTGCTATGTCATGTTTATGACATATTTATGACAATTTATGTTGTCTTGGTAATGTCAAGTTGTCATTACCAAGACACTGACAGGTCATGATGTAATGGTTTATGTCAAGTTGTCATAAAGACATCTCAAACAATGTCATATTTGCATTCAATTTTAATTGATATTATTTAATCATAATTGAGTGAATGACACTTAATGACAGTTGTCATAAACATGCATAAAACCTCCTTCATATGTCATGATTATGAAGGTGTCATGTCAGTCTTGTGCACACCCCTTCAAGTAAAGTGTTACCCAATTTCTTTTCCTTTTTAAAATATATTTTGTGGTGAATTTTGATCTAGACATTTTTCGTTAGATTCAAATGTGCAACCATCTGAATGCTGTATGAGCAGCAGAGTGTGTGGAGAGAGTGCAGATACCTTTACATATGGGTTGTTGTTGACCAGTGACTGGGGCACCTGCAGTGTCAGATATTCATTCTCCCTCCAGTTAAGCATGAACACAACACATTCCTCACCAACAATCTGACGCAGCGGGAGATCTGTGGACGTGAAGAACACTGTAAGAAACTACAGCATCCTCTCCTAAACTATGAATTCCACTTCATCTGATAACCACAGAAACCCAAATAGCTTGTTTTGTCAGAAGAAGAAACTCAACACTTTCACTGTTTTGGCACAATTTAGGTTGATCACAGTCTGAGTAAATGGTCATTAACAAATGGGAGCACGTAGCCTAGAAATCTAGACGCACTAGTGGCAGCATAAATTATTATATTATATAAGTGTGGTCTAGCAACTCTCCGTTGACTTTCGAAGTGGAAAAACCAAACTCTGATCAGGCCAATCACATTGTGTATAGAGTTGGAGGGCGTGGCTTAACACAATGACGGCAGAGTTGTGACGGTTCTGAGGCGTGATTTCCATAGGTGATTTCCCTGCTACTTGAAAACAAACAAGATGCTGCTGGCGAACAGCGGTCTTTCTAATCGGCTTTGGCCGTGACTCTGGAGGACTTGGAGATAAGAGAACGTCACTTAAGTCATTCTTAAAAAAGGAAGATTTACTATGTAAATATGTTTAGTAAAAGGTAAAACTCCCGAAATCTCTGTGTAAACATTGCGTGACGTTGCGCGAGAGATCACTTCCGTTGTAATGTTGGAGACGGTTCAGTTCGGTTCAGTTGGACAACTGATTCAGATCAGTTCGACGGCTGTTAACAAGAGGTAAAAACTATATAAATACTGTTCGTTTTCCCACACAAACCGCTCGTTTCGTGTCTTAGGCCATCAGTGTGTACTTACATTCACGAGTCATTAAATTTTGTTTAATTTTGACTTCTCTGTGCATGCTCTTTGAGGCGGACCCCCATACCTGCATTATATGACTGACAGTAGGGCTGTAACGATACACCAAACCCACGATTCGGGTCGTATCACGATTTTTGACCCACGATTCGATTCGTATCGCGATTCTATCACGGGGGCGGGACTTGGGGTGAAACAATAGATTTTGAGAGGAAAAAATATACCGGTGTTTTTATTAAATAACATTTGGAAAAACGTGTAGAACCTGAACACCAAAAAACAATAATAACTATGCAAATTATTAAACTAAACTAGGCAGTGTAGCCTGCTGCTTTTGGGTTGTTTTCTGTCCTCCAACTATATATTTTTTTATAAGGCTATACCCTTCTTGTTTTGAACTTCATGCATGTGTATTGAATGTTAAACAAGTTCATAATGTAATGATAACAAGACTGTTTTATCTTGGTGATGTGTAGCCTACAGAGGCTTTACACAGACAGTGAATGAGAGAGATCAGCAGAGCGCGTGCGTTTACCTGCGTCTGTCTTTGAAGTCGTGAAAAGGTTGCTGTGTATCATCATTTTAACGTTCACGTCACAGGTATTTCCCATAAATGTGAGTCAGCAGCAGCGCTGGTCAGCATCCCACACCGCGAGGAAGCCGCGGGAAATAAAATCATCGAGTCAATGCATATTGCAATGCAATCAATGCCATATTGGTCTCTAATAAGTGAAGTATGAGCTTCAGCGTTATCCATGCGACGCATTGCTGCTCAGCTGAGCCTTGAAAAGTGGAACTCAAAGTTAAAAATAATTAACACCTTCATTACATCTCTTTTAATGAATCACCTTTTTTGAACGTGTTCGTTGAATGAACGGTTTAATGACTCGCTCAAAGTCCGTTGTCATAATTTGCGCGCTGAGTGAAAGTCTTTCAATGTGCATATAGACGCTGTTTAGTTTTGGTTACAGTGGTTACTGAAAATGTCCTCGTTTTTGTCCACATCGTAAACATATTTATATAGCAACAAATACATATAAATTAAATAAATAAATAAATGGCGGTAATAGGGCATATCACGCGCTGTATTATTGAGCCACTCAACATTACCGGAAGGGGAATTCCATAACCGCGACAGCCTTCGCAGAAGTGAACGCGGCAAAGAGAAATGCACATTTCAGACAAATTACATAAGCAGAGAGCAGTCAGTTATCTTTCGTTTTGAATTGTTCTTTTTAAAAGTAGACATTTCAATATAGATGTATATATTTCTCAGGTCTAGCTTATAGGGTTTCGATTCATGAGACGAGCTCCAGTTCAGGCGCCGACACCTCAATGTCGTGATTATCTATAGGCTAGCTATATTTTCTTCTTATTTATTAAATCCAGGCAATTGGTTGATGAAACATTGATTAAAATTGAGATACAATTAATAAAAAAAAAACAAAATTCAATTTAATGTAAGTCTTTTTGCTTTCTATTTGAATTCTCTGAAAGTTTTTATTTTTTATTTTTTTTATTTGTGCTTTGGCAGATACAGGCTTTAACAGTTTGTGGCCTGAGAGCCTATCGTGATCTGCAGCTACTCAGAACTAAGAAAGTGTATTCTTTGAGGTGATTTCACCTACTATGGTAGAGGGGAGGCAGTTCCAAGTTGTTACAGCTGAATGAAGAAAGCTCCTTCCCAAGCATTTTGTGTTAGACTTGGGTAATTTTAGTGCGTGACTTGCTCGTGCTCTTCGAGTGGTTCGGCAGACGAGATCTGGTGGGGGTAGCAGAGCTTTGAGATCCTCTGGACAGTTTTCAGTGTGCATTTTGAAAAGCACAGTTGTTGCTGCAACAGTTCTCCGATGGTTGAGCTGACTGATTGCATATTTCCTTAGGGCAGTGTCCTCATCCACCCCAATGATTTTCAGTGCCTTTTTCTGGATGTTGTCAATCTGCCTGAGGGTGGTCTGTGATGCGTTCATCCAGGCAAGGCAAGAGTACTCCAAGGTACTCCTGACTTGTGCCTTGTAGACATTGGCCCTACCTTTGACATCAAGCTTGTTGGCCAGCCTGCGCAGAGCTCCAAGACACTGTCCAGCACGCTTACAGATGTTTGACAGGTGATTATTCCATATCAACTTATTATCGAAACATAGTCCCAGAATATTCAACTGCTCAAAGAGGTCTATTCTGGTTGTCCCAAAGAACAGGTCCGGAAGGGATGGAGGCCTCTTTCTCGACAGAACCATAGCCTTGCATTTGCTAGGTTCGAACGTGACCTTCCAAGTATCTGCCCACCTGCGAATATTCTCCAGATCTTCATTTAAGGATGCTGCCACATTGGGACCATTAAGTGCTGTTACTGGGGCATAAATGGTGGAATCATCCGCATACAGAAAAATGCTGTTATTGCACTGTTCTACAACATCATCAATGAAGATGGAGAATAATAGCGGGCCGAGAATCGATCCCTGGGGCACCGAGGCGTTGATTGGTTTTGGTGATGAGGACTGACCAGAGAGCACGACCTGGATGGACCTTCCTTCCAGATAATTCTGTAGCCAAGAAAGTAGTGGCCCAGTTATACCTTTTGCAGAAAGCTTATTCAGAAGACCGTTGTGCCAAACCTGGTCGAACGCTCTTTAGTGACGCTTCCAGAAAACTGTCATGACATTGTTTTGTTTTTTTCCGCAAACACGAAAAAATAAAACAAAATAAATATTTTATGTTCTGGGGAGAGCCAACCCTTCATCCGGTGGGTAGCCTATTACTTTTGGTTTGTACAGTGTAATTTACAGAATTATAAAAATATAGGCTATATTTTTGCCACCTAAATAGCCTGTTAAAGATGTTTTGTGTCGCATCCGTGTACGCGTGTGTATTTCCCTCATATTAAATATAAAATGCATGTGTAGACTTATATTTTTCTAATGTCTGGACATACTGGATTTTATTAAGGGAGTAGGCTATGGATATATAAACAGAAGTGTCAATATATTGGTATTAAATGCATTTTCTGAGAATGTATTATTTTGATGGCTTTAAGTTTTGGCTAATTTAACCTCAACTAGTTTTGTGATGTAGGTCTACATATTTTATAATGCTAATTTCAAATAATATTAATAGTAATTTAAAGGTGTGGTAGCATTGGATCTGGACGGGAAGGATAACTAGGAGGTGGAAGGGGTGTGTCGCGATTCTGCCTTCTCACATCGCGATACAGGATAGTGGACCTGAGTATCGCGATTTCGATTTTATACCGTATATCGTTACAGCCCTAACTGACAGACAACAATGGTTAGACAAAAAAATGTCAAAATTGAAAATACTGTGGAAACAAAGACACCTACATCTTGGATGCCCTTGAGGTAAGCTAAAACATATCAAAAATTAATTTCAAAGTGAACTATCCCTTTAAAGCATATTAAAAACACCACATTGACAAAACAACATTAAAAACTAGATTTTCACCAACAAGATTTTCACCACAGGGGGACTTTAACAGCTTTTGCCTTCCATCATATTTGTCAGAATAAAATAATTCTCTGTTTTTTATGTAAGCACTGCATGTTTAGATCCATTCTGTGCAGACCTAATAACCAAGGAGAGACTGGCATGAAAACTGATAGTGAATGAATGATGGAACACTTTTGTCAATAAATAGTAAAAAAAAAAAAAAAAAGCCAAAGAAATGTACATAAAGATTTACATCAATTTGCATTGATGTAAATATTTATGTACGTTTCTTTGGCTTTTTTTGCCTCAGTGAGCAACACAGTATATATACATAAGGTCAGATTAATTTATTGGCCATAATAGTTTCTTTACATTGCCATAAGGGAGTGTAAAAGACTTTGCTCTTGTTCATGTCATAGACCTCCTGTTAAGAGACCTTGTTACAGTAGACGTAATACCATGTATCCTCATCTCCAGATATCCACGGACCCTACTGACCAGGTCGGATGGAGGCCTCTCCATATTGCCTTCGACAGCACCCGCCTCATGTGCTATAACCTCCATCAGCAGTAGCTCATTGAGCATGACCTGACGCAGCTTAGGAGAAAACTCTGTCACCAGCTCCAGGCATGCTGTGAACAGCTGACGAGCATGCAAAAAATCCTGCAACAACCAAAGAGACAAAAAAGGCTGGTTCAAACTACAAATTAAAAGTAACTTAACATTTGACCCCCAAAATATAAGACTTGATTTAATCTTTAATTCAAATTTATTTAATTTCCATACAGTCTCTTTATGTGCTGCTTTGTCAAAACTAACATAAGTCACTAAGAAATGTTTCCTGTTGGGGTTAAATCCCAGATAATCCTAATTAAATTAATCCTAATTAAACTGCTTCAGTTTTCAAAATGATTAACAAAAACATGGCACTTGGAACATGACTAGATAAGTGAAGTAACGCAAAGTTGTAGAGAAAGCCTATGGATCTACAGTATATGCCTATGTTCAAGGGTTGAGTATAGCAATAAAATAGTGGACAATAACACATTTTTGTGTCTTAAACCTTGTGGAATTTTTTCCCCCATTTTTATTTTTTTCAATTTTCGTGTTAATGTGGGCATGAAACTAAAACGGAAACCTATTTATTTTGTTAGTGCACATTTTTTGTGAAAAATTCATCCATGCAAAGTTGATTCAAACACATACAATTTTTGTTTTAGAAATTTTTGATCAAAATCTGGAAATGTTTATAATGGCCTTTCTCTATAATGGCCTTACTACTCTTAAGGCCTTACTTCTCAGAATTGTTTAGAGACAATATGTTACAATGTTTACATGGGCTGTTTATATTAGTGCTTAAATTCCACGATATAAATTTAAGCTTGCGATTTTATTTTGATCTTGATTCAATATTGAATCATTTGAATAAATATCAGTAGCTACATGTTCATTTTTCTCAAGGAAAAAACAAAAAACTAATGCTATAAACATACAAGGAGCCCTGTCAGCTGGTTTTATTATTTAAGATTAACTCAAATTAATATAATCCTTTTTTTTATAATAACAATATTCTAATATTTTTGAATGATATGGTTAAAAATATAATAAATATGTAATATAGTGCATATATTTAGCCAAATACTCCTCTCTGTAGTTATTTTTTCTAGCTAACTAACATGTTATGGTCATTAAATGGTTTTCTTGAGGTAAATGTAACGTTATGTGACATTCTTTAGAAGCTGTTTTTTTTTTACCTCTTTCTACAGTTGAAACACTAAAAACGATTACGAGACATGATTCATTTCAGTAAATTGTGCTGTATCTTTCACTTCTAATGTTCATTCGTGTTGATTTACTATTAACTTGTAGTAAAAACTGTAATAGTACTGTTTGAATTTAGTAATAGAATTGACAAAATTTGAAAGCAGAGACTTTGTTTCATATCAAAAGTAACCTGCTCTGTCTTGTCTGTTGGTGTCAGTCTCCTCTTTAATTCGCAATAAATTTTTTTTTTTTTTTTTAAATTACGGTGGCCCAGTAGTGGCCACAACACAACAATTTAAAAAGTGAACATAAGTTCACAACACAATGAAATCAAGCCACAACACAATGAAACAAGTCACACTAGGGATGGGCGATATAGCCACAAAATTATATCACAATATTTCAAGAATATTCGTGATGATGAGATTTATGACGATATAGAAAAAAATATATGGAACCACTTTTATTGGTGATTGCAGCTGGCAGGCAGCATAAAGTGCAATATCCATGCTTTTCCAATGGGCATTTTTTAGAATTTTTTATTATTACTTTTATCTCACCTAAATGTTTGCTCACTCATTGCGTCTAAACAATGGCGTAATTACACAAGGAAGCTTGATTTTAATCTTTGAATTAAATAGAAAAAGTAGCAAAGTTTTTGCATAGGTCTAACACTAGTATGAAGAAATACTACAGAAACTGAATAAAATAATTCAATTCAATTCAATTCAATTCAAAACACTTTATTTGTCCCCAAGGGGCAATTTGTGAGGCCACATATAGTAACGAAACATTATGCATTGTAACAACCTACGTTAAATAAATAACACAGTATAAATAAATACATATTAATGAATACCTAATATATTAAAAAATAACTAAATCAAGACAGATAATCAACGAGGGGCTAAAAATGGTAATGATAATCACATGTAAAATAACACTGATAGTCTTTTTTAGTCCTTGGTAAATTAAATACATAGGCTATTAATTCAGATTTTTTTATATTAAAGCTGCAGTCGGCAAGTATGGCAGATTGAGTGGACTTTGGCAAAATTTGTAATGTTTACAACTCATATGGCCCTCCCCCACTATCAATGAATACCCTCCCACAGAGTTCGTGCACAAGTGCGTGCGCACCAGGTTATCTGTGAACGCGACCGTCTCATCAGCAGCCATCAACACCATGGATTATTTGGAGGTATGCTGCCCTGGCTAATCTACCAATATATTGCAATTGCTAACGTCATTTATACTCTAAATGAGCTTGCTTGGTTTGTTAGTGTTCTGCCATCACTCTTCCTTACTGCGCGAACTTCAGGCGTGTGCATGTGATTGTAACATGCGCGAGGGGTGGCGTGTGCCCGATCTGTGATTGACACTCAGATCTCACACCCCCCTGCGCTGATTGCACCGGATGGTCCGGGAGCGCTGGATTTTTGCAAAACAAATAACACGCTCCAGGTGGAGTTAGAAGCTCGGGTTTTTTTTCTAAAACCACTTTATTTATGTTGTTCTGTCGGATTATAGTGTCGATTTCACTGAATATGATCAAAAAATTTTGCCGATGGCAGCTTTAAAGCTATCTTTTGTTGCTTTGACGACAACATTAAGGGGCTGCTGTCACTTTTAGAACTAGTGAACGGATCCATAACTGTTTTCATTTTACTGTCTGTCACACTGTCACATGCGTTTTATGCTTATTTAAGACATAACCGACTGTGTTCACGAGTATACTAACACAATTTTGCGTGTTTTTTCCCGTTAAAGAGATATAATCCGTGAAAATAACTTGTTTCTCGTGAGCTGTTTGTGAGGTGGCTTTACTGTATGCACGCAGAGAAACCCATCTCTCAAAGATGGTTTTTGCACAGGGGCGTAGCCAGTAATGGGCCAGGGTGGCACTGGCCCGCCCATATTATTCACTGGCCCGACCCACATTACTCACTGGTTCGCCCAGGGAAGTTTGATAAAAATTCATTTTAAGTATATTTTTATTACTCAAATGTATTTAACAAAATATATTAATATATACCTGATTTATTGTTGACTGCTGTGTGCATTTAATTTGTTTTCCGAATAAAATGGAACTGTTGAAGCAAGCTGTAGAAAACTCTCAGCGGCGCAGGCGCCACAATAATGGCTTAACAACTTTCTTTAATGTGCTATTTGAAAAAAGCAAGAGTTGAGGAAGAAGACACGCTGCCTTCATCTACCGAGTCCACCCAACCCAGTTCTTCAGACTCATTAACCCATAAGAAGTAGGGCTGTGCCATATCATACCGTCCACGATAATACCGGTATAAAATTTTACATGATAAAAAATTGTCATATCGCGATATTGATGATATGATGACGTATGGCGTATTTACGTTACTTAGCGCATGCACAACAACACAGCAGCATGTCAGCCTCCGAATCAGATCAAGATTTAGTTCCTAAAAAGGGCGCTACTTCAATAGTATGGAAGTTGAGTACAAGAGGTCAGATCTCCAACAACACCATTTTTTTTTTGTCAAATATGCATGAAAACTCGTTTCACCACTTCCCTACTAGCGTACATTTTGCATTCGCCTAATCTTCCTTCAGAGTTTCCGCAGTTCGGGTACAACAGTCAACATGATTAAACTCTTTCTAAGATGATTCAATGTTACTATTATTATATTTGTAAATAAAAGGTCTATGGTTTCGCATAACACAACTTTATCTTGCTGGACTTTATTGCTGTAACGTTAACTAAATCATCATGTTACTTTCTACCGGCCGGGTGTCTGTTAGAGCAAAACACTAGAGTCAGAGCACTATTGTTCATCACGCGCACAGTAACTGAAATGTAAAACTGTTAAAAGAAAGGACTCAATAAACGATTGCATAGCTAGATGCTGTATATTATACACGACGCTACGCATCAATATTTATTACCTTTGTGCTTTGAACTGTTCAGTGCGGAGTACTCGACGCGCTGCGCGTGCGCGCTGTGACTCCGTGTTGCTTCAAGCGCATCATTCAGCGCTCGGGATGCGCATAAGCGCTGTGCGATATATTGGAGCCTTTCATATCATAATACTTTTGCGCAATGAAAGATTATTAATAGCCTTTGTTCTGTCCTATCGATCATATGTTGCTGCCTCATTAAACAGCTGTGCTATACATTTTAAACATGCCTCAATTTTATAGTAGACTAGGCTATATAATAATTAATCCTTTTGATTTGTTACCTTGTTTTTTTTTCATGAATGTACAATACAAAGAGCAATGTGTAAGGTTTTACCAGATTTAGTGTTACAATTGTCTCTTATTTATTCCCCACTAAATGTTTTTTCCCTAAATGTTCAGATTTTATACAATTATTGTATAAATTAGGTATTGTATACCTCATTTGATGCTAATCCAAAAACTATGCAAGGCAACTGTTACATTTTGAAGGTTTGTTTGGATTGCCGCTGTTTGTTTAAATTTTTTGTACTTCAAAGTTTAGGTAAATTTTATTAGGTGACAATATTGTGCAGGCTTCTGAAGTTATTGTTAATATTTTTAATGTATTACTGTAGTTATTGTTAAAATAAAATGCTAAGGAGTTAAGTTATACTTTTTTTTTTTTTGCACTAATGCTGCTGCCAGCCAGCTGCAATCACCAATAAAACATTGTTTCATATATATTTTTTCTATATCGTGATAAATATCATTATCGCAAATATTCTTGAAATATCGTGATATAATTTTTTGGCTATATCGCCCACCCCTAATAAGAAGGCTAGTCAGGTGCTGGTGGCAGCCGCTTCTTGCTCCCTCTCTCCAGGTCAGCCTGACGCGGGTTTAACGTTACCCGCCTATCTAACTGTGGCAATATTTTAGCTTACTTTATTTTCAGGTGAACTGTCTTTTCACTGCTGACTAGCCTGAATAAAATAGACAGGTTATTGTCTATACTGGTTTGTCCAGCCTTTACTGAGATTGTTGGTTGAACATGATGATTTGCCGAATATTGCAAAATAAAGGTGTAACAGTTTTTGCAGTTTGTCAATTATTTTTTCAACTATCTAAGGTTAAATTATTATTTAAGTATTTTTTCTTTTCTAGGAAAAACTAATAGGCCCACTCACATTTTCACTGGCCCGCCCAAAATACAATTTCTGCCTACGCAACTGCATTGACTGCACTGAATAGTTTAAAATTGCTTGAATGTTTAAACTGATAATACTTAAGAAGACATGAAAATTATCAACTTTAGTTACGATTAGGTCAGACGGAACTGGGGACACTTCCTACAACACGCGATGAACTTGTTACTGCATAAGAATAATGGCATCTACGCTAATGTTAGTCTTTCCATTTATTCCAAGGTTTACTGAAGTCAGCCAGATCTGGGCCGTATCCAGATCAGACGGTGAACCTGCGCCTGGACACCACCACAACGCATCCCTGAAGAGCCTGCCTCATCTGTCCTTTGAAGGCCTCATGGACAACTCAACAAACTTGTCTCCATGCCAGCATGATTCAGACCTCCAACCAGATGAAACTGTATAAATATTGTGAATGTTCTGATCCAATCTGACTTCTGACCTGTAATGTTGCCTGAATCATACTAATACACTATGGAATGCCAAAGCTGACTTAATTAAAAATAAATAAATACATAAATATACTATATACGAAGAAATGTAAAAAAAGCAAAAGTACAAAAATAAATACATAAATATATATATATACAAAGAAATGTAAAAAAGTACAAATAAATGAGTATTTTTACTTTTATTCCCATTGAAGGGGTGGTCAAAAGCCCTTGCCTCTTCAGCATATATATATATATATATATATATATATATATCATAATATCCTTTTGAATGATTATGTATTTCTTTTATAAAATCAATAATTAAGTATATTCATTGTTACTTAATCATTTATTGACATAAATTTATTCTTTGTGCTTTTGCTTGTGAAATCATATACTTAAATGCATGCTGATGTACATGCACAAGTCACCAGCTTCTTTTAGGTGCACAAGGCCATTTGTCTCTTTCTCTGGTCTCAGGAGAAATGTTTGTGGATCCTAAAGGCATCGTGAACAAATTTGTCCAACACTTATGATACTTCTCTGTACAGATGGTCAAGCTATATTGAGCATTGCTTTATTGAACTTTAATTGTTATATTAAACTGTATTCTTTCTATTATATTTGCTTCCTGAGGAGCAAATATTATCTGTTTTTCTCCCAAACGAGTGAATGTTTTACCATTATGTTTTGGTACACTTAACTGATAATAAGACGCTCAGACTCTCTTCAGCCTTGATGGGAGCTCCTATTTGCTAGTGTCCTATGTGAATGCAGTAATAGTAAAAATAATAGGAAAATAGGGATTTGGTTTATGTTTGAGTGTTAAAACATAAAGGGGTCATTGAAGCCAACAGTTTAAGGCACCATTTCCTTGTTGAAGTCTTACTCCAGTTAGACTAAAGTTTAGTGCTAGTCTTCTTAGTTGCAGTTAAGGAACCACTGCCATTATTGGAGATTGAATGAGTTGTTGTTCTGGACACACTGGCGCCAGCAACCCAAATCTGTGACCTGGAAGGTCATGACATGCCTCATCGATGGAGATATGTTTCGTCTATCTGTATATGTGTGGAAAATTACTGTGTTAATCTATATCTTAGCCAATGAGAATCATTCAACGTGTAAGCAATGACGTAGCTTAGACCTTGGAAATGGTATAACTGCTGTGATTGTTGTAACTGTAAGGGGGCGGCCTACGAACTCCTGAGTGAGTCTTGAAGCTGACTTCTGCTGATGAAATGGCAAACTATGTTCAGTAAAACTTTCTTTAATTTTTATAATTCCGACTCCGGGTCTTCATTCTTCATATCTGGTTCTGGGTCCTTTAACTGTTAACCCCTAACACCATATTTATGTATAATTGTATTTTTTCACACACATTTATTTATTTATACATTTATTTATTTCCACTTTTATTTATTTCCACATTCATTTATGTATTTATGTTTTTATGCCTACATTTATTTTTTTTTACATTTATTTATTTATACATTTATTTATTTCCATATTTAATTATTTCCACATTTATTTATTCCACACCTGGGTGTGTGTATCTATTTGGTTTACGGTGCTTGTATATCTATGTATTTTTCTATTTTTGGTTTTTGGACATGTGTTTGTATTTTTTTTTCTTTCTCTCTTTTCTTCCAAGACTTGAGTGCTTGTATTAGATTGAATAATTGTTGCACCACACCCACCAATTTCTTTAATGATGACTCTTTTAAGTCTGTTTGTTGTTGTCATTGACTGACTCTGAAGAAGACGCATGTGCGTCGAAACGTTAGTCATTGTTAACCAATAAATATATATTAAAAAAATAAAAAAAATTAAAAAAAATAAATTCTGTGCTCCAGTCCTGCTCCTTGGTTTCAGTTAGACCTTGGGTCCTTGTCCTCAGATTGTTGTGTCCTGTTCCGAAAGCACGGGGTAGGCTGAAGCGAAAGTGATTCCTTTCAATTATTCCAACATTTCTTTCTCCGTATGCTAATGAGGGGGGCGTGTTTTAACTCAGACATCAGCAATCGAGCTCAGAGTGGCAATGCTGAAGCTTTGAGGCCACAGTGACACCTTGTGGTGTGTGACCAAACGAAATGCAAGAGCTGAGCAGGCAATATCACATTTTAATTAAGTTGTGTATATCACCCTAACTGTAGCCTATGTAGGATAGGCTATATAGGGTTAACACACATAGCACACATGAACAGAAACTGCACTTCAACGGGTCTGATAGCAGATACTTGGACATGAAAGCATGTGAAAGTATCCACTATTAATAACAATGTAAACGCTGTGGATAGGGCTAATAGCTTGCATTTGGCTTGCGTTTATTGTCGATAGGACTCGCACACAAAACGCGACTCAATACGCGGTTTACATTCGTGTTTCTTCATTTCGTATGCATAACAGGTGATTAAAAACCCAGATTTAGATGCTGCTCTTAGATACAGATTAATCACAAGGCACCAATTTTGAATTATTCTTAAATCAAGCAAAAGGGGCTCATGTAATCACAGTGAGCCTCGCATCCCATAGATTCTGTATTAAGATTTTGACTTTTAATGACTTTTGTTAATTTTATTTTACTGATAACAGCTATAGTGCCTTATTATTATAATAACGGAGTAGTTTATCGATTAATATTAAGAACTTGACATATATGATGACTATATAGCTATAAGCCTACCTATTTAATAAGGTTTGAGTAGATATAAAATCAATTTATAGGGGGAAATATCACCACGACCATGGGCACAACCGGTGCTGTTTGAATGGGCATGATGATTCTTCTGTGCTCCAATGCATGGGGTGAGATACGTGGCTCACTCCGTTTAGATGAGCTCCTTTGGTTTGATTTAAGAATAATTCAAAATTGATGACTTGTGATTAATCAATATCTAAGAGCAGCATCTATGTTATGGGTTGAGTTTTAAGCATTTGAATTGTCACCTGTTATGCACACGAAATGAGGAAACGCGAATGTAAACCACGTATTGAGTCACGTTTCAAACTGATCAATATGCTTGCGTGGGAGTCAGTAAAATGTGCGCTGGTTTCTCTCCGTGTTCTGCGCTGGTGTGTGCGAGTCTCATCGACAATAAACCCAGGTCAGACGAAAGCTATCAGCCTCAGCCCTATCCACCGCATTTACATTGTTATTAATAGTGGATACTTTCACGCGCTTTCATGTCCATTGTCCAAGTGTCTGCTATCAGACCCGTTGAAGTGCAGCTTCTGTTCATGTGTGCTATGTGTGTTAACCCTATATAGCCTACCCTACATAGGCTACAGTTAGGGTGATACACACGACTTAAAATGTGATATTGCCTGCACAGCTCTTGAGTTTCGTTTGGTCACACACCACAAGGTGTCACTGTGGCCTCAAAGCTTCAGCACTGCCACTCTGAGCTCAATTGCTGATGTCTGAGTTAAAACACGCCCCCCTCATTAGCATACGGAGAAAGAAATGTGGAAATAATTAAATGTAGGCATAAAAACAAATACATAAATGAATGTGGAAATGAATAAAAGTGGAAATAAATGAATAAATGTATAAATAAATAAATAAATGTGTGAAAAAATACAATTGTACATAAATATTGGAATAAAAGTAAAAATTCTCATTTATTTGTACTTTTTTACATTTCTTTGTATATTTATTTATGTATTTATTTTTGTATTTTTGCTTTTTTACATTTCTTTGTATATTTATTTATGTATTTATTTATTTTTAATTAAGTCAGCTTTGGCATTCCATAATACACAGTTCATTCGTTGGCTGATGGAGTTTTGGTTCCATGCCACTGTTGCTTTGGCTTTTGGCTTGCTTAGTTGGGGACATTTCATTTTCAACAATATAATTGATCTGTCTTACTTCAGGTGGACGATTTTCTTCTAGAATTATGTCATGTTATCACTGTGAAGCTGCTTTGATACAATCTGTACTGTAAAAAGCGCTATATAAATATAGGTGACTTGACGATCCACAGCTGGCCCGATTGTGCAAGTGAAAATTCCGTCATGTCCCGACTCCAAAATGCGAGAGTGTAGTATCGCAGCCTGCAGTAGCAAGCACAACCCATTTTGAGAGACGAGAGAAAGAAAAGACGCATGCACCATACCATTGATCGTCGCTATATCATTGATATTGTGATATTACACATTTTTAATCATGTAAAAATTGATACTGGTGTTATCGTAGATATGGCACCACCCTAGTCACAACACAATGAAAACAAGCCACAACACAATGGAAATGCTCACGACCACTATAGGGCTCTCGGTGCATGGTAAAGTTAGTTTTCCTTGCCACTGTTCCATAGGGTTGGCAGCCTTAAAAAGATATCAACACCACGATTAGTTTTAACAGTATGTAACCATTGTATATCGATATGAAATATTAATTCAAAATCACCTACGTGCATTATAACTGCGATATTATACTCTGACATGCTACCATGGTTCTCAATGCTTAAGGAAACATCTGCCTTATTTCACCAAGTGGTTAAAACGTATAATTTGTAGTAATTAAAATGACTTTTAACATTTAAAAAAATAAATGTTAAAAATCCAAATCTTAATTGTATTGGTTAAACTGACTTACTACAGGTGATAATTTGCCAATAACTCCCTTCATGTATTTACAGTAAATAGCTACAACATTTTTTTATTCAATAAATAGAAATAGCCATTTCTTGTGGATATAATGTTAGAACACTTTTCCTCTGGCATGCTGTGTTTTAATTTTTTAACTACAGAGATAATTGCTTATCATGATAATAGCAGGTTGTCTGACAAAATAATTTCGTGCAAATAATGCACAAAATGTTCTATCCGTTTCCATTAAAAATATAAATCAATTAAAAAATACTATTTGGCCAGTGAAAAAGATTGAGAAAAACTTTCTCTGAAATGTATTTTACACTATTTGATTTATTTAAAAACAAGGCAGGGATAGGCTACTAAGTTATTTGAATGTAATGTAATGGCACATCCGTATTGCAAATGATATGCAGATGAGGATATGCATAGTAAAACTAGGTGTTGTAAGCTCCATATATGGTTATTTCAGGGAGGAGACGCACGTGCGCTGAATGGGATCTATAAAGTGAATTGTGAGCAGGTTTTTGGCTTTCGGGCGCACTTACACTTTTAGTTAGGATCCAAGGCACAGTTTTATAAATGAGAAATGAGTGTGCATGTAAACATGCTGAATGGTGTTATAAAGTGAGTCTTCTACCGATACACACCTTTATACTGATGCAGTGTAGACCTTTGGCCATGAGGATGTACACCAGGTCTCGTGTCAGGTTGTCTTTTATTGCTAGTATGACGTTTACATAGTCAACAGGAACCTCCCACTACAGAAAAAAGAGCATAGGTCTGTAACCTGCGTGAAGTTGGCCCCCCACCCAATACAAAACGTTGTCAAAATATGCTCAATCGTTTGTGCTCCGTTTGTGCTGATTTGTACTGTAAAAAATTTTGTTTGTGCTGCTTCGGTTTTTTAGATATTAAAAGAATATTTTTAGGTCATAGCCCCTTCACATGATCCAAATTCAACCAAAATATAATTTTGTTTTGTGCTGCGTCGGGTTTTAAAATATCAGACATTGAATTATAGACGATGACGTCACTAGCCCCCCACATGCTCCAAATTCACCCAAAAATAGACGGTATCGTTTGTGCTGGGTTGTGATTTAAAAAGTTTATTTTGTACTGTGTCGGGTTTTAAAATATTAATCATTGAAGGTTAGGTCGATGACGTCACTCAGCCCCCCCACGTGCTTCAAATTCATCCAAAATATTCTGAATCGTTTGTGCTCTGTTTGTGCTGGGTTGTGCTATAAAAAGTTTCATTTGAGCTGCTTTGGTTTTTTAGATAATAAAATACTCTTTTTTTTGGTCATTCTGAAGTCACTTAGCCCCCCCACATGATCCAAATGCACCCAAAATAATCTTAGTAGTTTGTGCTACATTGGGTTTTAAAATATGACATTAAATCTGGTACCGTCATCAGCAATAATTTAATGTCTAATATTTTAAAACCCGACGCAGCACAAACGAAAATTTTACCGGCACAAACCAGCACAAACGAAGCACAAACAAAGCACAAATGAACGAAACTATTTTGGGTGAATTTAGATCATGTGGGGGGCCTAAGTGACCTCAGAATGATTAAAAAATCTAAAAAATCTAAAAAACCGAAGCAGCACAAACAAGAGTGCTGAGTGATGTCATCGACCTAAATCTTTATTATTATTGACATGACAGAATCCAACAAAGTCTGTTACTATAATACCGTAATGATGTGCTGGCGCTCGTTGTATGTGTGTATATGCACACATACATAAAATATGTATTTTTCCCCTCTGGGCTTGCCGTAGATTGGAATGGTTCCATTGCTGCACAAAACATACCGTAAATAATCATGCAAACATACTTTTATCTTGCTCTTTTTTTCTCCTCCTCTGTCATTTTTTCTTTTTTTTTTTTTATGTCACTTGTTTAATTCATCTAAAAAATATTTTTCAATTTTTGAGAATTGGGGCCTAAGCGAACAGCTGCTTAGTTCGCTTATGCCTCGGGCCGGCCCTGTTCAGAACGACCTAAAAATATTCTTTTAATATCTAAAAAACGAAAGCATCAAAACTTTTTACAGTACAAACGATTGAGCATATTTTGACGACGTTTTGCGTTGAGTGGGGGGCCAACATCACGCAGGTATCACACCTAACTAACTTTTTTTTTTAATCACAATGTCAACAATTATAATTTATTTTTGGTTTGCGAATCAGTTCACAAGTTGATTTGCTGCAAAACAAAAGTATTTCCCGACCTTACTGTTAATCCTCCAGAAGGGTCGTTCGGCCATCCCATGCAGCTCAATGAGGATTTGTCGGATATGTCGACCATCCGATGACAGAATGAGCTGCTGTTCAAGCTGGCTGATATTCACACTTGCAGACACTGTTGAGAACAAGACATAAATAGTACACCACAACTAAAAGCAAGCAAAGCTCCTCATATCATAAGATTAAAAAAGTAATCTTGTCATGATTAAATGTCTGCCAGTCAGGATGTACCAGGTATATCGTAAAATGAGGGCAGTGGTTTGGCACCGAGGTTGACTGTGGCTGAGCTCTTCCTCATCAGGATCTTCTTCTCCTCATCTTGAAGAAGTTCATTAAAGAGTTTATGTGATGTCACCATGAAGGCCAGGGAAACATCCTCCAACTGGTCACAAACAGTCCTACAATGAAAACAAGAAAGAAAACCTAGAATCTCTGAAAAACAGGCAAGCTCAAAGCTCAAATTAACAGAGAGAGGTCATGAAACATTTGTGTAATTGTTACACAAAAGGAACATTTAAAATGAAATGTGACGAAGTGAAAAAGTATATTATTGTAGTAAAACCCACCCACAAATCCACCATTAAAAACCATGTGAAAGCAAACAAAAATGCATTTTCAAAAGTCTGCCTAGATAAAAATAGTTTTTTAAAACTACGTAAAAGGTGCTCACTTGATGAAAAGAGCCATTTTTCTCTTGCTCATCTCTGACAGGTGCTCCTTATCCATTGACCTTGTACACACCTGGAGAAGTGAGATCACTGAGTGTAAAAGAGCATTTCATTTCAACAAAAGACCATGTAAAGTAGATCAGTTTAGAGTAAGAACATAGTGAGTTAAGAGAATGGAGTTTGCGATGTGTATGATTCAGTGTTACAGCAGGGTTTATACCTCCAGCAAAAAGCTGATGGTGTTTTTGCTGGGTTTGAGAACCAGCTGATGGAAGGACACACAAGGGACACCACCCTCCAATGCATCTCTTACTGCATTACACAAACACAGTTTATGACATACTTCCTCCAGAGCCCTGTCCCTGTCACATAAATACAAACACACATTAAAGTCAAATCACCTTACCTATACTTATATAGCACTTTTTACAATACAGATTGTTTCACTAACCCTTAATTGCTGCTCCAGAGGCATGCAACCTCTGACATATACAGCAATTGTAAGTCAATTTGAATAAATAGTTTTCATAATAGTTTAAGTTTTAGTTTAAAAGTTTGAATGTTTTCAGTTTGGAATAGTTTACAACAGAAGCGACAACAGTAGCTTTAAAAGCATGTCAGTGGTCAGTAGCATGAAGTAGGCCTATTTGATCAGATAACAGATTCCTTAACACGAGAGTCAGTTTAAATGTTGCAATAAGTGATCCACACTATAAAATGGAAATGCAGAATGTTTATGAATATTGTTAACAATACACAATCACATATTCGATGTGGATCCCATAATTTCGTCAGATTTAATAACCTCTAATGGTGGTTGAGGAGAGATTCTCTGATATGATTGTAAAGTGTTTTGAGAGTAGGCCTAGTAGACATATGAAAGAGCTATATATATATATATGCCTCATTCATTCATTCATTCAAAAAGCTGGATATCTCCATCCAGTCTGAAAAGTGTTTTCCGGGTTGGTTTTGCTAAAGGCTAAAATCTATGCCGGCGCAGTATTTTTTATAACGTCCTATAATGGTAGCCTAATGCTGGTAGATTGGCACGAGTTGAATTTCCTTTTGTTGAAACAAAACAAAAAGTTCTTCTGGTCTTAGTCTCTGTTTTTTCTGTTTCTTCATATAATTTCAGATGCACTCGATGATGTTGAGATCCAACCTCCGTGTGGAGCATTGGCTGTTGTTAGAATCCTTGTGCATTCAAAAATTTCACTCGATTATTACAATTAATGGCACAATTAATGTCTGGAAATGTAAACTGATATTTCCTACTGAGACACTACAACAAAATATATAAATAACTGGCTTAAAACCATTTCTTTGAGGTGAAAATACCAGTGTGCCTAAGACTTCTGCACAGTACTATATATATATATATATATATATGTATATAAACTTTGCAGATAATGTTCATGCACCAACAGCAACTTTACACACTATTTAAAATAATTGCGGGGTAATTGCGATTTTAAATAGTGTGTAAAGTTGCTGTTGGTGCATGAACATTATCTGCAAAGTTGCAGCGCTGAAAGTTCAGTGTAAGCAGAGATATCGTCTTTTAATAATCGGGAAGTTTAATGCCTACAAAAACGACTCGATTGGGAGTACAACAGGATTTTAGACGGCACTAACCCATACATTTACCCATACAACCCCTCCCTCCGGAATATGCAAAAAAGGGCGTGGCCATATGTCTGCGGCTCGTCGAGTGTGTTATGTTCACCCAGCTGTCAGGTCTTCGGTGTTCAGGCTTCCCACGGACGCTGTACTTCGTCAACAATGGATACAATTTATGTTTGATTATATTCCTGAAATTGACGATTATAATTCAGCTCTCTGTGCTGCGTATTTTACGGAAGACAGCTTCCAGAATCTCCACAAATTCAATGCCGGATTCAACAAGAAACTGTTACTAAAACATGAAGCAGTTCCAACTTTAAAAACAGAGGCAACAGTTGTTAGGCCACAACCTGTAAGTAGGCTAAGACTTAATCATTAGGGGTTCAAGCACGAAGTGCTGAAACCCTATTGTAATTGTACTGATTTTATTATTATTATTATTATTATTAGGTGTTCAAGCACAAAGTGCTGAAAACCTATTGTATTTGCTAGAAAGAAAAAAAAAATCCCCTAAAACGCATCGTGCAGCCCAAACCGTAAGGCCTGGAGCTCTGAAACTTTGTCAGATGGTAGGGCCTCAAATTGTGGAGAAGCTATCAGAGTATGAGCCCGATTGGCCCATAGGTGGCGCTACAGCAACCAAAAGTACTAAATTGCTCATAACTCCTAGACCGTTTGACTTAGCTTCAATGTCAAATTACACCACTGTAATCCCTGGCTCAAGACGGACAAGATGTGTATCTCGGATTTCCATTTGGAGCAAAAAAAAATTGTTACTTCGTTTTTTGTCCAAAACCCACTTTTGCGAACTAGTCCCTGGTTTTTCACCCGATCGGAACCAGACCAGTCTAGGATAATTCTTTGGACTCTCTAGATCAATACTTATCAAAAAAAGTTGAAGTTTGTCATTTGTTTTGCTGTGACAGGGTAATTTACAAAAGGAGGCGTGAAAAAATGTACCCAAAAGCCTATAAATCCTAAAGGAAAACTCAGAACTTCACAAAAATTGATGAGCATATGTGTCATAACATCATTAACAGGCATGCAAAGTTTCATGGAGATCGGACTATAGGTGGCGCTATAACTGTTAAAAAAGCTTTAAAACCATATATTCCCTATGGTAAATTGCCAGTATTGGCTTCAAATGGGGTTTTCCATCTATTATGTCAGTGGATAAATGTATGCTAAATAAAACTGAATGCCTTTTGCTGCTTTTGTGCTTAAAGGCCTAAACTGCTTGAACCCCAATAAATGCTGCTTGCAGCTTCAATTTTAAATGTATTTGCATGTATAATTTCAAACGTAATGTTTTAGTTTAATCAAATGCCAGCGCTGGCTTTATAGCTACGAGGCCACTAGTTATGATATTTTGTGTCTATGACAATGATGACGCATACAAACATTTTGGACCTGAATTTGTATATGTACTAATGTTGTAAATATATATTTCATGTATATTTACTTTATGGTGTTATTGTTCGATTTTATCAAGAATGTAAACCAATGCCAACGCTGTTTGTGTTTATAGTAGCCAGTTCGATACTATTTGTGTAAAACAAACGCGTATAAAGTTTAAAAAAAAAATAAAATAATATAACAGGCCCACTGCCTGTTTCTGATGGAGGGGTTTAATAGACTGTCAGAGGAGAACGCGGCTTACAATAAAGGTAAAATTTATGAAAAATAAGACTTTTTAAAAAAGAAAAAACACGAATACATGTTATATTGCACCCCATAAACACAATCATGCAAAGAAAAAAAAAGCAGTAAACCACCCCTATAAATCTCACCCAACAGAGAAATCCCCCTCCCCACACAGGATTGTCCTCAAACAGAACACTAATCTATTTTCAGAATCTCCACGTAAAATGCATAAGTTACACATTCTACATTGATTAAAAAAGAAACATCAAATGCGTTTTAGTCAGAGTATTATTTTATACAGAAAAAATATTTGTAATTCAGATGAGAATGAGTGTTTTAAAAGTTAGTGTTTTAAAATTTTAAGGAAAACAAACATATTGAAATATAGCACATGAATTTTAAATTCATTCAGCTTCAATTACCAATACAATCTTACTTTTATTTAAAGCAAGCTATACATTTAAAAGATAGCTCAAAAATGCTCGGTTTTTATGGGCGTCTCGCACTGAAGACTTGGAAGTAAACCTCCACTGCTGTGAGTGGATAACAGTTTTGCATATTATAATGGGTTTCAACTCACTCGTCAATGCACGTGGAGGAAATTGTTTTGAAAACTTCCAATGTTGTAAAATGGCAACCGGAATAATTCGCCCATACATGTTTGACCCAGAGTCTGTGTGTTGCACCATTCCTGTCAGACAGGGCTGGACTGGCCATCGGGCAATTCGGGCATTTGCCCGATGAGCCGACGTGCTTTGTGGGCCGATAGAACTGTGGTAAGCAGAACTAGGCTACTTTCAGAACACAGGACAAGGACAGGCTATGAGAAGGAATTACTCTCAGTTAACATTACGCATTATTTCCACGTCTGCATATTTGACAATTAAGCATTTTACTAGAATTATAATTAGAGTATAAGACCCGTTTGTAAACCATGTTTTCCACCAAAATAAAAGCTGAATGCCGTTTCCATCAAAATAAAAGATAATCTGTTTATATCTCTTTCAAGTAACAGAAATTAGTTCTAAGCTAATTATGAAAGTTGCTTTTTATTTTTCAGTGCATGTGTTTTACAATATATGGTTATAACTGTCATGTGATTAATATTATAACTATGATTAGTTATGTAGTATGTAGCCTAATGTAGACAGACACTATATCCCAATTAAAAGAGTTTTGAGATTTTTTTTTTCTTTGTTCAATTTGTACACTGAAAATGGGTTAGAGCTCTTAATGTTGAGCTCTCAAAGTGCACCAGATTGATGAATTTAACATTAAAAAGCACAAAATTTTCTTACGGGGGAGCATGCCCCCGAACCCCCCTAGAGGGACAGAGGTGCACTGACCAATACTATATAAACATCTTGTGAGAAAGACTGGTTTGGCCTTTGGTTTTGCCAATGCATTTGGAGAATTGTATTTTAAACTTAGTAGTTATTTCATCTCACACATTAGATGACGTTGGTGGTTTTAATAGGAGTTGTTGGTATACATATTCAAGGGCCTACACAGTTGTGTTCATGTTCATATGTAGTGGGCCAGTCTGGGCCAAAATGCCCGGGCCGATTTTTTGTCCCAGTCTAGCCCTGCTGTCAGATCCAATATAGAAGCTACAACCACCAAAATCAGACTAGACTTTAAAATTGTTCTAACTCGGGGTGCCTTATCTTTTGAGACTGATCAGACTTACGGTTTTCCTAAAATTGCTGATAAAAAAAAATAAAAAAAAAAAAAAAAAAATCGAATAGACTAGTGGTTCTCAAACTTTTTACACCAAGTACCACCTCTGAAAGTATCTCCAAGTACCACCATAATGACCAATATGAAAATACAGTAGCGTACAGTAGTATGCCTAACTATTTAGCTACAGTTATGCATAGCTCAAAAATGAGGCAGTTTAATTTCTAATAAGAATATTTATGATTGTTCAACAGATCTAGAAGAAAATTAGCCTGGCTACGCCCTCCTACGCAATTCCGCTCAATTTCATTTTCCTTCAGTACTACGTCTGGGACTGCTGTATATCCTTATGTTTCCAGAAATCAATTTGTTGTAAGACCAATCAGCGAATAGAGGGAGTGGCTGAGAACGATGACGTTGATGTAGCACGTTAGTTTGAGTTCAGTAATGGCAGCGGTGAAAGACGTGAGAAAAGCTCGGTCCGCTTTTGAAAAAAACAACAAAAAAACTGCAGAACATACAGAATTTAAAGCCGGATTGTTATCGTCTCACCTCTTGTTGCACAACAACCTGTAAACAGGTAACGTGCTGTAGTCTAATTAATGACACCGACACCACAAATATGCAAATAACGTTAACGTTAACCCAGGGTTTAGGAATGTTGTACACTGTGAAGAAACAGGATAATCCAGGATTCTGTTGACCTGACAAATCTATTTAAAGGGTTCATGAACTGGCTTTTAAATTTTCATTATATTGTTCTTTGAGGTCAACTTATGATGCTCGCTTAGTTTTTACATAAAAAAAATCTAAATGAATAAGTAATAGGCTATTTTCTACCCTAGTTTTGAGCCTAGCTCAAAAATGCTCGGTTTTTATGGGCGTCTCGCACTGAAGACTTGGAAGTAAACCTCCACTGCTGTGAGTGGATAACAGTTTTGCATATTATAATGGGTTTCAACTCACTCGTCAATGCACGTGGAGGAAATTGTTTTGAAAACTTCCAATGTTGTAAAATGGCAACCGGAATAATTCGCCCATACATGTTCGACCCAGAGTCTGTGTGTTGCACCATTCCTGTCAGATCCAATATAGAAGGTACAGTTTTTTTTATCTTAATTGGTCTGCACATCCAGTCTCGACCTGTGTCTTGTTTACAAAACAATCCTCAGTGAAAATGAAGCGAAACGACAGACAATGTTTGACCCACACCAGCTGGAACGTCATTAAAAAAAAGTTTAACCATGCATTCCTATTGCAATCCAGAGGAAGCTTATGCACTGACTGTCTTCTTCCATAACCAGGCACTGCACAATATTTTGTAAACGGCATGTTTATTGCTCTGTAGCTCGATCCTGTTTGTCATCATGAGGTAGGACTATGTTATTTAGCTATGCGTGTAATGCGCTAATGGGTGGTACACTCTAAAAAACGATTTGTTGGCCGTTTTTAAACAACCATTACTTATAAAAGTAATCGGATCAAATATAAAAAATTAAGTATTCATAACTTTTCAACGTTTAATTAACATATACTGTATAGTGTGTGTAACACAAAAATATAAGTTACTAGGTGCACTTAAATGTATGCATAAATAAAATGAAAAAACATAAGACATGTCAACTACTACAATAATTGCTTCAAAATTAAGTAAATCGAACATATCATTTTAAGTAACTATATGAGCCATGTGATATGCAATTTCCTGTGATGCCTCAGGTGAAGCAAGAAAAAAAACATTAAGCCATTTTGTGAAACACGTGAAGACGTTGAGAAGAGGTAAGCTTATTTATTTTTATTTTTTTTGTAGGCCTACACCTGATAATTTATTGCATTTTTGGTCAAGAAATTTACTTTTAACTGAATTTCAGAATTGCTGCAAATTTTGTATATATATGACCATGATGTTGGCTCATATGCATTATAGGGCTGTCACTTTTTATTCGATATTCGAATATGCATTCGAACATGACGTTAAATATCCATATTCGAACTATAAATAAACTATCCGGTTTTTAAAGTACCATGTTTAGCGCATTTTTTGCAGTCTATGATTAGTCCATAGAGCCATCTCATCCAAGAGCGGGCGGTCTAAAGGGGGTCGCACATCGGACGAGAAGCTCAGCACCGCGTCACGCAGTGCCACATCTTTAAAATTCGAACAGATTATTCTCTATTCATTTTCGAAATTAAAAATTTTTCTCTATGAGTGTACACACACCGGCGGCGCCATTCGGCGTCTGTTCGCGGACCGTGTTCAAAATCCTGTTTCGCCATTTACATAGTTTTATATAAAATTTTTATTATTTTTGTCTCAAATCGTTGCTAATGGATCCTGACGTCGCCCTATCCTGCAATATACATTTAGTTCATTTAGAGAAATCAGCTGCTTGAATGACAATTGCTGATGTTATTGGATTTTCAGGTGAGATTCTCAATTCATTCAGTTAATGGATGCTCTGAGGTAAAGTTTTCAGACTGCAGACTCAGCAACGATTGTATTTAATTGTACAGTACAATCATAACATAGACCAGACATTATCTTCATTTCATGTCATTAAACATAACAATATTGCTGGCCATACACTAATGAGAAAGTGCGCGTACGGTGTGCGATACCTGGAGTTGTCCAAGATGTGGCGTGGCGCTGCGCTTCTCGTCCGGTGTGTGATCCCCAAATCAAGCGAATAATTGCCAATAGTCTCCCTGTTTTGAAAATGGAAGATAATGCACAGAACGGCCAGAACGGACAACTCACGACCCTAACTCATCTAAAAATTTGTCTGGAAATATTTTGGGTTCTACACCATACCACTCCTCTCAACATTGACGTGCAAATACCTGTTTGTGCGCGCGCACTCCGAGCGCGTTCTCCACCGCAAGGAACATCGCCAATAAAAAGATAGCCGCACTTGATCCAGATGTTCAAGTTGATAAATTGGTGTTTCTAGCAAACAATATTAAGAAATGAATGCAGGCTAGCCTTACTCCTGCTGCTGTTTAAGCTGTCAAGTTATTGTTTGTGCCGTGCTGTTCCGATTCAGTTTTTTTCCATGTAGCCTAATTTTGTGATTGGCTATGCATAGTGCCACTTCAAGTTGATAACCTGCTGTTTAAAACATTAAGTCAAAGATTTTTTTGAGTCCTGAGTCCTGTTTATGACTGTCAGACTGTTAATAAATTTGTGATTTAACCTCCATTACGGTGTTTTTCTTTTTTTTTGGTGGGGGGGCGGGGCTCGTAGAAATTCGAATATATTCGAATACATTGCTTGATATTTAATAACTGTTCGAATTTGATTTTTCTCAAAAGTGACAGCCCTAATGCATTAATGGTGTGTTCACACCGAACGTGAATTTAATTATTTGCGATAGCAGATTACATTCATAGTCAATGCAAAGACGCGAAGACGCATCATTCACGCCGGGCGTCGCGAATTGGGTGACCCGTTTGCCATGAACGTCTTCCTCAGTAGAAAAATTTGAACTCGAGCGGGAGATTCAACGTGTTTGACTCGTTCAGTGCGACCAATTCGGACGGCGCTCTCTCCCCGGATAGATTTGTAGGCCTACTTTATTAACAAGTTGTCTTTGGATAAAACAAATGTACTTTGCAAATTTACAAATTCCCATATTCTCTATCTCTAATATCTATACATGGGTCGCGGGAAAGGGGGCATTGGGCGCGGGTTAGCCTACTTTTGGTAACGTTAACATAAAAATATTAAATTCAAAAACACATTGCTTACAGCTCCGTGTGCACGATTTATCATTAAATAATGGCAATCTTGATTCAAGCACAATACTATTCCTAAATGACAGCGACAATTCAGTAAATTAAACGCTCAAAATTATTATCAAAATAAGTAAATATCCTTTAAACAAAAGATTAGCTTCAAATAAAGATTGTAGATGTTTATATATTCCAGTAGTTACTGTTAAATGCTTTTGAAGAGATTCGTTCAAAACCTCTGGACAAAATTAATTAACTTCTGTTTTGTTTAAATTTAAGGGGGGGGGTATTGACTGCTTTTTTTCTTTGCATGATTGTGTTTATGGGGTGCAATATAACATGTATTCGTTGTTTGTCTCTTTTAAAAGGTCTTATTTTTCATAAACTTCACCTTTATTGTCAGCCGCACTCTCCTCTGTCCTCGAACGACCGGTTTACTTCCTGAGTCTATGAAACCACGCCCTCAGAAACAGGCATTGGGCTCAGATTGGATAGTTTGGGCCGGTGTGTTGTGATTGGCTAAACTGTCGCTCATGTTGTCCGGAAGGTTAACACCCATTACCTTTACTGGTGAAAAGTGCATGTCATGAGCTCCGGTCCAGATGTAAATAAGGTAAATAATGGTGTCGAACTGCAGTTCAGTTTGAGGCAGAATCAGACCGAGAAAGCCGTGATGAAGAGAGTCAAGCAGAAACTCACCACACATGGCTCTTACTTAACGTTTCTGAATGATAATTTGCTACATTTTTACTTTTTACACGTTTGTTTTACGTTGGCATTAGTTTACGTTCTTGATCAAATCAAAAATAACATCATAAAACATATATACATGAAAAATACATTTACAACATTAGTACTTATACAAAATTCAGGTCCATAAAGTTTGTACGCGTATGTCGTAGACACAAAATAGCAAAACTAGTAGCCTAGTGGCTATAAAGCCAGCGCAGGCATTTGAAAAAAAATAAAACACAAGGCTATGTCTGGAATGCAAATACATTCAAAAATATAGCTGCGAGCAGCGATGGCGGGTCGGTGCCGCAGGCTTTGGCCCTTTCATGATTAAATGATTAAATGTTAAAACGGCTTGCCATACTCTATCTGTCATTTCGACTAGTCACAATTATGTTACAGATATCTTAAATGATAAAAAAACTATCCAAAATGTAATTATGACTAGTCAGAAAGACGTTGTTGATATTTACAATGTTAATTCCGCATAGGCAAACTTAGCTTTTAAATGTTAAAAGGGCTTGCCATACAGGGACGTAGGCTCAGAGAGAGGCTCACCATCTTCAAACCAAAATATCTGACTTCCTCTTGGTCCGAGCTAATGACTATGAATTAGAAAGTTGTCAGGCTTGAGGAGTACAATATATATACCGATTTTTGTAACTGTAGGTAAAACTAACAACCCCACTTTTGTCAAAAGGTGGCGCTATTTAGTCCCTGCACCACGCCCGATTCTGAAACTTTGCACATGTCTACTGGCTAATAAATGTGATGTGTCTGTTGAGTTTCATGCAATTTCAAGCGTGCTAAGAGTCTCAAATCATCCTAAAATAATTTCAAAGTTTGATGCGTTGCAATGGGAACAGTATCAGATATATCAAGAATCCATTCGCAGGTCTTTATCTGGTGTGTGTTTACATTATACAGATGAAGTTTGAAGCAAATCGGGTAAAAACAAAAGGGTGATTTTAAAGCATTTGGAAAGTGACCCACTTCATGCTGCAAGTTGGTGGCGCTATAACTTTGACTCACAATAGTCACATGTATGTGATTGGCCGCTTACAGTGAACACACTGCTGAAGTTTCATCAAGATCAGTTAATGTATGCAGAAGTTATAACACACTTCCTGTTTCATGTTTCTCGCCATATTTTCGTTTCCTCGACACGGCCAAAAAATCCCCTCGCAAACTTTCATCCTCAATATGTTGACTTCAGGCTGACCGAGGTTCGTTCCATGTGGATTAATGCTCTAGGAGGAGTATTTAAAATTCCATTTCAAGCATTTTAAAAACAACCGTAAATATCTGACATCCTATTGGGCTGGGGTAAAAAGTAAGAGTGTGAAGTATATATGAAACGATGAGATCTACATGTGTACCGAGTTTCATATTATTAGATGCAAGCGTGTTTGATTTATGGAACAAGTGTTCGGACCCCGTTCCAGGGGGCGCTGATGAGCCGCCCTGCCACCCCCAGGTACCAGCTTCAGCCCGGCTCTGATGGCCGCGGGTTCTGACCTGTGTGCAAAGTTTCAAGAGTTTTTGAGCATGTTAAGGTTGCCAAAAGTGGCAAAAAGGTAGCGGAATAATAATAATAAATATAGCTGCGAGCAGCGATTGCGGGCCCAAGACGGTGGCACCGCAACCCCGGTGCCTTTAGTTACCTAAACCCCACTTTTGTCAAACCCCGATTTGCTTCAAACTGCACCGGGGTGGCGGTACCGACAGCTTTGGCCCTTCATCGCTGCTCGCAGCTATATATATATATATATATATATAAAGCCGGTGGCACCGCCACCTTGGTGCCTTTAGGGTTATTCTGCATTACGTGCAAAAATGTAGCCCCCGCTTTGACTGAGAATGAGGTTAGTGTTTTAAAATTTTTAGGAAAACAAATACATTGAAATATAGCACATGAATTTTAAACTCTTTCAGCTTCAATTACAAATACAATCTTACTCTTATTTAAAGCAAACTATACATTTAAAAGATGGGGGTTATATGCATATTTTGTCATTTAAAAAAATACAAAATTGTTATGCTAACAGACAAGGACTTAGAGACAAGGACTTTCAGGAAAAATCACAGCCAACCACACACACACATAAACACAGACAACAGCCCTCCCCACACACGCACACACACAGACACCAGCAACCCCCCCCACTCCCCACACAGACACTGATAGAGACAAGATACACATCCAAAACTACAATATCTGACTTTCTTTTGGTCTGAGCTTCTTACTGTTAATTAGAGAGTTGATCGGCTTGACGAGAACAATATACGTGGCAAGTTTTGTAACTGTAGGTAAAACGAGCAAAGTTATAACACATTTTATGTGTCCTTTTTCAGTCATAAAATTCATTTCCTCGCCACAGCCAAACCGTTCGAGAAATCAAACATCTGTCCGGGATTGAGCATCCTCAATGTCTTGACTTCATTCACACCGAGTATGGTGGTGATTGGTAAACACATGCGTTGTAATTTGATGTATTTCTCCTAGGAGATTTATTCAAACAATCCATAATTCCCGACTTCCATTTGAACTGTCTTAAAACTTAGAGCACGAAAGTTGTCTGGCCTGATGTGATCTATAAGTGTAGCGAGTTTCATATTATTACATGCAAGTGTGTTTGATTTATGGACCAAATTTTCAGATCAAGTTTATGTACCAAGTTAATTTAATTAATAAACTAATTATATAAAACTATTGTCAATGCACTACAATTAAACTGGTTATATTATGCCTTTACTAATAAAAAATTAAAATAAAAAAACATTTAAATATTTAAAACATACCAGGGTTAAGAAATGTATTTTTTATGCAGGCCAGACACACAGCAGTGAAATGGTTAAGCCCCCTCCCCCTAAAAACACACACACACACACAGACAGAGACAGAGACGTAAGCTCAAAGAGAGCATGACCACATTCAAACAAACATATCTGACTTTCTGTGGGTCCTAGCTAATGAGTGTCAATTAGAAAGTTGTCCGGCTCGAGGAGTAGAATATACATACTGATTTTTGTAACTGTAGATAAAACTAACAACCCCACTTTTGTCAAAAGGTGGCGCTACTGAGCCCTCACCACGCCCGTTTCTGAAACTTTGCACATGTCTACTGGCTAATAAATGTGATGTGTCTGTTGAGTTTCATGCAATTTCAAGCATGCTAAGAGTCTGAAAAGCATCCTAAAAGAATGGTAAAGTTTGATGCGTTGCCACGGCAACACTTTCAAAGATATCAAGAATCTATTCACAGGTCTTCATCTTCCATGTATTTACATTATACAGATGAAGTTTGAAGCAAATCGGGTTAAAATAAGAAGATGATTTCAAAGCATTTTGAAAGTGACACACTTCCTGCTGCCAGTTGGTGGCGCTATAACTTTGACAATAGTCACAATAGTAGCATCCATGTGATCGTCCTCTTACAGCGAACACACTGCTGAAGTTTCATCAAGATCAGTTAGTGTACGCTGAAGTTATGACACACTTCCTGTTTCACGTTTCTCGCCATAGTTTCGTTTCACGGCCAAACCGTTCGAGATATCAAAAATCCCCTCACAAACTTTCATCCTCAATGTCTTGACTTCACGCTGACTGAGTTTCGTCGAATTTGGATCAAAGCTCTCGGAGGAGTATTTCACATTCCATTGCGTGCGTTTTACAAACAACCCTCAATAGCCGACTTCCTGTTGGGCTGGGGTAAAAAGTAAGAGTGTGAGGTATAGATGAAACGATGAGATCGGCATGTGTACCGAGTTTCATATTATTACATACAAGCGTGTTTGAGTTATGGACCAAGTGTTCGGACCCCGTTCCAGGGGGCGCTGACGAGCCGCCCTGCCACGCCCGGGTACCAGCTTCAGCCCGGCTCTGATGGCCGCGGGCAGTGGCGGTTCTACTTTGAATAACACCCAGGGCGAGACCCCCTTCGAGCGCCCCCCCCCCCAAAAAAAAAAAACCAACCAACCAAAAAAAAAACACCCCAAAAATAAAATCACATTCCGTTCATTTGAAAAACACAGTTAATAGAATCCAGTTATTTTGCTAGATTAATCTAACTTTAAAGGGAGGAAGTAACCATTAGCGCATTGGTTATTGCCTTGAATTATGTGCATGGCACACTTTAAGTTATGACTTGTTAAATTATACTTTGTCACGAAATGGAGTTTTTAAAAGTAAAAGCGTCAGAGAGACACTTAGGCCTATTTAGTAACACAATACTTATCTCTTAAATAATTTTGAACAGCTATCATATTAACAACTATCCAAACTGTTATAGACCTAAAATAGCTTTTGTAGCCCTATGCCACTCTTAAAATGTCAGAGAAAAGGACAGAACCAGAGATTATTTAGAAAATAGAAAATTGTACTTTGCATATTATAGGCTACTATAAAAACACATAAAGTTGATCATTGTGTAAATTATTTTCATTTCATGAATATAGTGACCAACATGATCACATACACAGAATCTTGTTCAAAAAGCCTAATACACAAATGGAATCAATTCACCAAGTTAATAACATTAAAGATTTGTTTTTAGGGAGTGTCTTTTATCTTACCTACTAAACTTAAAAAAAAGGTTAACACAAAAGATTTAAAAAAAAATATAAACCTCATATTTCAGCATTCAATCATCTCTATAAAAAGAATGAGTCAATAAAGATACATTCCTGACATTTATAATGCATAGTAGCTGATCTTTTATTATTAATAGTAAAATTTGGACCGATTTGCCCATGGCTGTCGTTGCTATACAACCATGCACTGCGCTCTCCACAATGGCAAAGAAGTTTTAGTAGCTAATGTATTTCCACCACAGAAAAACGCTTGCTGAAGCTCTGAAACGACTTAGCCAAATATGACTTCACTCCATATAATAAGCACTGCCCCTCAAAAGCCGCCGCAATGTGAGTTTCGCCAGGAAAGCTTGCTCTTGACGGACACACGAGTAAGGGACCGTGTGGAAAGTGCACTTTTTCGGACACGTTTGTTCATACACTGTATACAACACTTGACAAGCTATAATCCATTAATGGTGATGGGTGTTCCGTTTCCAACAATCTCTTCCTATGGTTTACCAATAACAACTGACTGGGTATTCCTGCCGCAGATTCGTGTCACTCAAAGGAGGTGTTTGGGAAAATGAATCCTTGAACCAATCATTTGGGAGTCGTTGAGCAAATCAGGTAAAAATAAATGCGTATTATAAGACAAATAAAGTGTTTTTTTCCTTGCATGCATGTTAAACTGTTTTTGGGAACTCCCAAAACAAAAATAGGAACATTTCAAATGCTATGATAGGGGCTCTTTAAGATGCAATTTAAAAGTTTTGGGTAAAAAATAAATAATAAAGTGAAATGCTTTATTTTGTGTGATTTGCATGTTTAATTTATTTTAAGACATTGAACTATCTGGAGCAGTGCAGTAAGCAGACCAATAGCTGAAGATCTAAAATAAGTTAAAATGGTTGGTTCAACTGATTTAAATGTCTTATTTTTATATATAAATGAGCTTAAATGTTAAGTTAACAGAACTAAGATTTGTTTTGATCTCACATGGCCTGCACTGTGTTGGATTTACTTAAAAGATATATGCACCATTTTTGCATCATACTTTAAGTAATCCCAACTTGGAATAATTTTACATAAAATAAACTTACATATTTGAGTTCACGTAACATTCTTTACTTAAAAATATATGTAGCGTGATGCATACATTTTTAAGTAAAGAATGTTGCGTGAACTCAAATAATTAACAAAAATTTTCTTGTTAATTTTAAGTAAAATTATTCCAAATTGGGATTACTTAAAATTATGATGCAAAAATGATGGGTACCGCTTCCTTTTACCAACACATCATTTTTTAGAGTGTAGGGCAAAACTGGCCGTGTTGAAGTAGGCATTGATCTTCTGCGGGGGTGTTGTTTTATCCTCTCTTTTTTAAAGGTGTTTTTCTCTTACTGATTATATTTCATACCTGTTCAGTTTATATTTTTAAATGAATTCGACAGACAAAAGGTATTGCTTGTGCACTAGTGCTCTTCTTCCAATGAAATATATAATCAAATAAATGACTAAATATTTAAATAAATAGATGTGCAGTACATGCCTTAAAGAAATTTTAATTTAAATTGAATTGATTAATTAAACAGTAATGCACACAGCATAGAGAAGAATTACAGTCTACTGTAAAAAACTACTTTGAATATTAAACAAGAATTTTGGGCAAATGATTGACAGTAAGGACTGACACAGAATAGCGATTAAAATATTTATTAAATTCATGAAGCGTGACTTGATAATTTCAGGGTCTCAGAGTGGATTGGTTCATTAAGTGGTTCAGTGCGCATTATTAACAAGAAGAAACTCATTCACGCCAATGGCTGCACTGTATTCTGCATGAGATCGCATTACACTGAAGAATTCAAATGTCACGAAAGGCTGATTCAGGTCTGGGCTGCGTTTCCTAAAAGCATTGTGAGCTTAGTTGATCGTAGAGACCATTGGTGGCAATGGTTCTATGATCTACATACGATGCTTTTGGGAAATGCATTTACCTCTGTTTTCTGTTCAACTCTTTTTCGTCTGTCTTTTAGAGATACGGTCGTTGTTTGCGTTGTTTTTTTTCCCCTCACGTGCTTTTGGCTACCTAACATTACCAACACATGGGGAAAATATTTATGAATCTATACACATACAAGCAACGAAAGGGTTTTCTGTCCTTAACAACGTGATGCTATTTTAATCTTTATCAACATTTTTGATAATGTACCATAAGTTTGTATTGCAATTAAACTCATGTCTTTCACTCCCATCCCATATTCATGTGTTTAAATCATTTTGGTGGGTCTTGAGATAGATTACACTTGTCTAGGTGGATCCTGGAATGAAAAAATTTTGGAACCCTTGAACTAGGTGACTACAGGAATTTGAAAATATATATAACCAGAAATAAACGAGTTATACTATTTCAAAAGTGAAGTGCATCACAAAGCTCAGTGGGAGTTGAGTATTAAATTAAAGGTGCCCTATAATGTGAAATTGAATTTATGTTGGCATAGTTCAATAACAAGAGTTCAGTACATGGACATGGCATACAGTGAGTCTCAAACATCATTGTTTTCTCCTTCTTACTTAAATCTCGTTTTTGAAAAACACCCCTGAAAAACAGGCGAATCTCCACATAATACCGACTCTGATGTAAAAGTCGGGATCATTAATATGTATGACCCAAAATATTTGCATATGCCAGCCCATGTTCAGTGACAGACGAGACGGAGCTGCGCAGCCGAAGCATGGCCGTTGATCAGTGTTTGGATGTACACATGAACACAAAAGTATTTTTAGTTCCTTTATCCGAGCCTCTGAAAAAACAATGGCTTAATTTTATTTTCTCTGGATATTTCCAAACATTTCACAGACGACTATTTCCTCAACTTCCCAAGAGCTGGCCTCGGACCGAGCTGATGTGTTATTGTCGTTCAAGTTCAGACAGGTAAAGTTAACGTTAATCTTTCACTCAAAATCGTTCAATACTGTTTATGCATCAGTAATTCAAGCCAGGGACTTCACATCGTTTCTTTTAGTAGGATGAAAAAATAATAATAATTGTGAATAAATTGTATACAGAAAGCGATCAATATCTTTCCACACAGCACGAGTTTATCTAGACACTTGCCAAACTCGTTATGAATTCAATGACGCACGTTACAATGCACAACGAAGCTCTTGCTGTATTTACATGATCGTGTCTGCATCAGTGAAATCAGAGAAGGCAGAAATTGCGCTGCAATGATAAGATCTTCATCCTCGCGATCGACAGGCTATTCTTATGTCACTAGTAACCACACTCAATGTATTTTTTTTTTCAACACATCCCATAATTATTTAAATATCGGCCTCTACCAAATTGGTTGAGATGTCACTTAATGTTAATTAATGGTACCGGAATTCATAGACATTATTTGCCATACTTTTTCATTGCCCATCATATTATGATCAAAACCTTTTCTAATCTTGACAAAACACATTGTCAGAAAAGTCTGAGTCTCGAGGTTCCATATTTTGTAACAGAAGTGATATTTGGACAGAAATTTATTGATTTGTTATGGCAAATATCACTGTCATTTGTTATGCAATGCATACAATTAAATTCAATGGAATTTATGTCATTTTTGGTATTATGCCTAAACAATGAGAACTTCAATTTTTGTGATATCAACTTTAAATTTGGAACACAACTTGGTTAGATATATGGCTTTGATTTTATAGTGATTTATTTGTTTATGACATCCATGTTAGAAGAAGTGTTGTGACAAGTGCTGTTGATTGACACCTTGAAATCTAGTGGATTTTTTTGGCATAATATAACTCAACCAGATGATAGAGATGGCTCAATCAGTTTGAGTTAAGTTAGGTACTCCTCTCAATAAAATATCGTGACTCAAAATGTGCTCAACCGTTTGGTTGAGAAGTCACTTAAAGGGTTAAGAAAACGTGCATGCATTCTTTTGCCTTTTTAAGAAACCATTTTATTTATTATTTTTGCAGTATAGTTTTTCACCTATATTTAACAGTGCTTCGTCATAAGTAAAAATACAAAATACTTTTTTTTTTTTTTTTAAACCTATCCAATGGTTGAAAAGAAAGGAGTAAACACGGTCACTTCACTCTGAAACCCACCAAATTGGCAAGTGGGAGTGACTGTGTTACATGCCACTGCTGAAATCCACCCACATTTGGTGGGTTGACGAGTTTCAACGTCAAGCCCTGTATATACACATATAAACAAGTTCAATATAATTTCTGTTTTTAATAAAATAAGAATTTTGTATAAACTTTTTGTATAAATTTAATTTCTGATTTAAAAAACGAAAAAAGAATGGAGAAAAAAGTACACAGATCTATCATACTTTATGTACTGTAATTTTCTCAAACAGTGTGATTCACAGCGTTGGCTTCTTTCTTGATAGGCTTTTATTGTAAGTACTAAACACATTCTACTTTTTTATGCAAACTGAAAAAAAAAAGCTCTGAACATTTCAGTAGTTATTAACAGTCTCAGGTGCTGTCCAAAAAGTCATTTTGAACCCTGAATACACATAATTATCCATTAAGCATTTAAAAAGCATCAAGCCATATCTCACCCTTGTTGAAGCTTGTGCAACAGCTCTAGCTGAATTGAATGTCTGAAGCTGTTGGGTAGACTGAGCGCAACATTGTCCCTTATAAAGGCCTCGATCAGAGCCTACAGCAAAAAGACACACAACAGAGATCAAAGTTACTAATATACAAAATCAACAAATTCACATTTCACTAACTGCACAGTCCTGGCAAGCTCCAGTGAAAACAAAAACAAACACTAAACAAATACAAAATTTTCTCCTGATATACAGTTGCAATCACAATTATTAAACCCCTTTGACCTGCAAGACATTTTGCTGCCGAGAATACAATTATACAAAAACAATTAAATAAAGGCATCAGTAAACTATTATAGAAAGTTTATTAATACACAATTGAGTGATTCTGACTGAGAATGTAAAGTTTTTGCAGAATATTTAATTATAACCTTCAATAAATGCTTAGTAAGTGCTTAGAAGATTCTGTCACCTCTCTATTGCAATCTATGCAATTCCTCTTAAAATATTTTCCAGATCACGGATAATCTTTGGTTTTCACATTACCACTGCTTCAAATTCCACCAAATATTTTTTAATGAGATTTAAATCTGAAGACTGTACAGGCCAATCAATAACATTCTTGGTTGATTTCAAGAACTGATTTCTGAACCAAGCAACATGTATACGTGTTTGTATTTTTGAGAGAATATTGTTTGTGTGGTAATTGAAAAAACTTAAAATACAAGTTTCTGAAATAAGGCCACAAAACACATACTAAATACAGGGTGGCTACAGGTATAAACAATTTAAATTTAAGACTTTTTAATACCACTTCTAAATTAAATTTAAGACCAAACTTACGATGGAAATATAAATTAAAACTGAAAATACAGTAATATTTCCAAGAAAACACACTGTCTGTTCAAAAAATTGGTGAAATGACAATAACCAATTGTCAATTGCGTACGTGCGGTCGCCTGCGGAGTGAAAAGAAATACAGACGGCATTTTTATAAACGCCTTAAGCATTGTATGTTTTAAATAATAAAGTATATTAATAAAGGCTTAGATTTAATTTACTAATAAAGGCATATAACCAGTTTATTTATAGTGTACTGATAATAGTTTGATATAATTTGTTTGTTAATGAAACAAATAAAAAGATTAAAAAAAGACTGAGATATGTTTGGTTATTGTACCTTTTAATTTATAAATTAAAAAATTAATTTGCTATATTTCAGATCAATATATTTATTTTCCCATTTATTTTTTTAATTAACCCTAACTTTATTCTCATCATAAGAATTATAAATAATTTATTTCCGTATAAAATAATACTACAAAGACTTAAAAATAAACAGATTAGTGCCCTGTTTTGAGGACAAGAAATGAAAACCAATGCGATATGATGAATGTCCAAAAGATGGAACTCAGTCTCTGTAACGGCCACCTAGTGTTCAGTAGTGTCCATGACATGTTGATATGCCTTTAAGACGCGTGATGTTGTTATGTGAGCGCGCACGCTCAGTGAGAGTGAGAATGCACGCGCAAAGAGGAAGATGACCGCTCTATCGCGGGTTTGTTTTATATTATAATGCGTTTACTTCCACTTTGATTTGTAGCGTTTTACAGAGTGTTTTTTTAACCTGTTAACATCCGCTCTTTCGACATGTATGTGAAGAGTATGCTTAAATGAAAGAAAGCAACTATAAAAGGACTCGTGGAACTACAAGTTCGTTTGTACTGTCTTTCCTATTCTTCATCTGGGCAGACCTCAAACTCTGACAGACGTAACACACAGACAGGGGTTGGATAAATATGTTTTGCTTTTAAAACTCTGTTTTAATGCGAGTATAGGCCTACACAAATATAGAGATCGCACCTGCGTGTCTCTAAAACACACACAGAGGTTACGTTAGCTTGTAGAAAATATTCGATCTGGCTGGCAGAACGATTGCCTTTGTCTGCATCTTTGCGGTGACATGACAAACATATTTAAGACCTATCCAATCTGAATTAAGACAATTTAATTCTTTTTAAGGCCTTATTTTTAGGGAAATTGATTTAAGACTTTTTAATACTTTTTAATGACCCGCGGCCATCCTGTAAATATGTGTCTACAAGACTTTGACTAATGGATGTTGTGGCCTAGAGTTTTTTTCTTCAAAATGATCTGAAAATCATCCTGTCTAATCATTCACATAAAACTGAAATTGAAATTGTGGAAAAAAAAAAAAAAAAAAAGTTGGGAAAGGCAATATGTGAATGGGTGTGAACAGGCCAACCCCATCATGTATAATTAGGTGATTCTCACCTGAGAAGACAAAGACCCGCATAACAATGAGCCTTTCTTTCAGGTGAGTCAGACAAGAAAGAATGCAATGACAATATATCTATATATATATATATATATATATATATACAGTATATATCTATATATCTATATCTATATATATATATATATATATACATATATACACACACACAGATACATACATACAGATACATACATACACACACACACACATACATACATACATATACACTCACCGGCCACTTTATTAGGTACACCTGTCCAACTGCTCGTTAACACTTAATTTCTAAGCAGCCAATCACATGGCGGCAACTCAGTGCATTTAGGCATGTAGACATGGTCAAGACAATCTCCTGCAGTTCAAACCGAGCATCAGCATGGGGAAGAAAGGTGATTTGAGTGACTTTGAACGTGGCATGATTGTTGGTGCCAGAAGGGCTGGTCTGAGTATTTCAGAAACTGCTAATCTACTGGGATTTTCACGCACAACCATCTCTAGGGTTTACAGAGAATGGTCCGAAAAAGAAAAAAACATCATCAAAGGAAGATCTTTGCGGGTCCATTATCACTCTCTCTCCCTTATGTCTTATATAAATTGGTAAAATAAATAAGATATATTGGCAGAATGACTGGTGTCTTTTTATTAAATTAAATAACAAGGGGAACAAAGATTTTAAATCTACACTAATCATGCTAGCTTCTTGCTAAAAACATGCTAGCATGATGTTAGCTACGTGCTAATTGTGATGCTAGCTACATGCTAATCATGCTAGCTTCTTGCTAAAGACATGCTAGCATGATGCTAGCAACATGCTAATTTTTGCTAGAATGATGCTAGCAACATTCTAATTGTGCTAACATCATGCTAGCAACATGCTAATCAAGATAGCATGATGTTAGCAACATCCTAATCATGCTAGCTTCTTGCTAAAAACATGCTAGCATGATGCTAGTTGCATGCTAATCATGCTAGCTTCTTGCTAAAAACATGCTAGGAACCTGCCAATTGTGTTAACATGATGTTAGTAACATGTTAATCATGCTAGCTAAATGCTAGCTAATTGCAAATCATGCTAACATCATGTTAACTACATTCTAAACATGTTAGCATCATGTTAGCTACATTTTATTCATGCTAGCTTCTTGCTAAAAACATGCTAGCATGATACTATCAACATGCGAATTGTGCTAGCATGATGCTAGCAACATGTTAATCATGCTAACAGCATGATTGTCAATTTGGTATGTTGCAAATCTGCAACAGCGGGCATTATGGTCAATTTGGTATGTTGCAAATGTTCCTGACCGGAGTAATCCTTGTGCGTAAACAGGAAATAAGTCCGTCACTTTGTGGTCCCACTAGAAACAAGTGCTTGTCGAAGGTCCTAGGTCCGTAGCGAATATGCACTAACCGGCATTGGGGGAATGCAGACGTTATCTCGGCTGGTTGACTGAGTCAAACGGTTTGTCGCATATTTGTGACAGTGGGCGTTAAGGGGTTAAGAATAAATAACTTACTTTCACATCGAAATGACACTACCAGCACTTCTGAGGCAAGTTTTTCCAGGATTATTAGATAGTATTATTTCTCACGGCGTAGCAAGACGACGTAGAGTAAATGATTCTTATTAAAGGGACACTTTGCAGTTATTGTAGCTTAATTTAACAGCTTCAGAGTTATTGAAATGGTTATATGACTTCTTTCAAGTTGAATGGTGGGCGTCTCCAGAAATTTTCCGGTTCCGGTTCCGATTCCGGTTCCGCCAAACGATTCCGGTTCCGGTTCCCATTCAATTAAAAAATATTAGTAAGAGAAAAATCCACAATCCTTTTTGTGTTTATTTCTTATAGTACTTGACAAATTAGTTTAACAGACTGGTAATATAAACAAACTCAAAATATTATTAAGCAATCTTTGCAACAACAACAAAAAAATTATATATATATATATATATATATATATATATAAAGGAAATTTAAAAATTCTGCATTCTCTATAATAATTTAGACCTCTCCTTTATTGTATCTCCAACAGTCAAGAATACCCTCTCAGAAGGAGTAGAATATGCTTTAACACACATATGTGTGTAGAACAGATTATTTTTTAAAACGGTTTGAATGATTGATTCATAAAGACTTTACTTATTTCATTACTGGATAAATCGGCGCTCTAGCAGTTAATAAACAGAACTGCATGCGTCTTGCGGAAGAACATTGTTGCCGGAGCTACTTCTCTCTGTTTATGTCCATGACGAGTCACGCAGGCATTGGGCTACTCCGCAGCAGCTGCGATCCGCCGGCCAGTCTAAACAAGAAGTCCGAGTATTAACGCTTATTACAGGCTTTACGTAGTGATTCAAGATAAGACAAAAACACGGTTTGAAAAAAAAAAACATCATGATGTACTCGCTCATTGTATATATTTTGTAAATTCTGAACACAAAAAATATACGGACTGCATCTGTTTTGACCACTACCGTCAATGTTTACTCAAACTATAATCTCACTAATTCTGTAACGGAAATGATTTGAATATGTGAAACAAATAAATATTGAGACTGTGTGATTGTAAAGCAGTTTTATATCGACAACTGCTCTCTCTCTCTCAGCGCAAACAGATTTGAATGTAGGCTAGAGAGTGACTCGGCGGTCGGCGCGCGCAGCGTGCGTGTGTCTGTGTGTGACAAATGCAGCGCGTGTGAGAGCAAATCGCAACTTCAGTGGTGAAGTTTTTGTCATTTAGGAATAAGACGGCGTCTTCTACTCCCAGCACTTCGCCCACATGATGATATCGCATCGGCATCAGAACCGTTTTCGGAACCGAAACTTAAGAATTTTGCACGGTTCCGGTATTTTTTCAAAAACACAACCGTCCAAAGTCCAATAGTAGGGACTTTAAGCAACAGCTGCTGATAGAACGGCGACGGCAGCCGGAAATAAACAGTTCTCTTACGAGAGGTTCTCTCGTATTGCGTAAGCTAGCTTACGCTACGGGAAAGATTCATCTTTGCTGAGAAGTTGAAGCCAAAAAATTATTCCATAATTTTGTAATCATTGTCAACGCAGTCTCTTCTGAGGCAGACCATGAGCGGGCTAGCTAGCGGCTCATTGGTTCGCTCAGAGAGAATTTACGAACCTATGGGAGAGCGGCGCTGAGTCCGCGCCCAATGAGCGGACGGCGCTCGCTCACTGCGTCACAGCCCGCCAAAAGGGGCGTGGCTACAATGTATAAAGGTAGCTCTCCTAGGCTAGTTCGTCGATTCTTTTTCATTCAGCGAGCTACACGCATCCGCTGTCCTGGGAAGAAGCCACCGTCGTCGAGAAGGCACCTTCTAGCGAGCTCCGGAGTCTGAGGAAGCCGGCCGTCTGCCACCTTCAGCCGCCCAGGAAGCTAGCGCCATCCGACGCGTATCCTTTATTCCATTCAATTCCTAAAAGAGCACGAGCGTCTTTTTCAAGATGCCTCGAATTTCCTGCGGCTCATGCCGCTCTTCACTCGAGGCAGGAGACCGCCACCCCATCTGCGTTCTCTGTCTCGGAGTGGAACACGCAGAGCTCGCACTCGCCAACGGAGGATGCGACCACTGCGAGGACCTGCCTCTGTCCTCCCTGCGGGCTCGACTGCAGGCGGTCAAAACCGCTCCCGCGCCGCCTCTCACTTCGCCGCGGAAGAAGAAACGCCGCTCCCAGAGGCCGCCGGAGCCCCCTGCGGATCCATGTGGGCCGCCGCCGCCCACCGACCGCTCTCCCTCTCCGCCCCAGCCGGACATTCAGATGCCGCCGAGTGGCCGCTCTGTCGACTCCTGTTCGCTGCACGCTTCGGACCGCGAGGATTGGTCGTCGATCGGCTCATCGACGAGAGAGTCTGCGGGAACCCGCGCCGGCATCGAAGAGGAACTAACGCGCCTCCTTTCGCAGGCCGTCAACCGCCTGGGTCTCGAGTGGTCTCCTCCCCCCGAGCAACCACCGAACCGGATGGATGGGAAGTTCCTGCACCGGCGCCCGGCCCCCGCCTGCAGCCGGGCTGCACCATTCCTGCCTGAGCTTCACAATGAGCTCACGAAGTCCTGGAATGCCCCTCTCTCGGCTCGTAACCGCTCCGATGTGTCCGCTTCGCTGCGCTCAGTGGACGGAGCCACCAAGAAGGGTTATGCTGCTATGCCGCCCGTCGAGGACTCGGTCGCCGCTCATCTTTGCCCGCCCTCTGCTAGATGGCGTGCCTCCCCTTTGCTTCCATCAAAAGCGTGCAGAGCGACCTCGAACTTTCATGCCCGCGCCTATGCCGCCGCCGGACAGGCCGCTTCAGCGCTGCATTCAATGTCAGTCCTCCAGGTGCTCCAGAGCAACATCTTGTGCGAAATGGCGAACAGCGGTAGGAACCCGCCCATCCTCTCGGATCTAAGAAGCGCTACGGACCTTTCCCTTCGCGCCAATAAAGCTGCCGCACAAGCCCTGGGGAAATGCATGGCCGCCCTCTGTGTCGCTGAGAGACACTTATGGCTCACGCTTACCGACATGGGAGATTCAGAACGCGCCGTGTTCCTCACAGCAGCGCCCGCCTCAGCAAGCTCAGCAGCCCCAGCGTAGACAGGGCAGCCTCCTCCCCGGGGGCCTCGACCCAAGATCGCGCTGAAGCCCGATCAACAGAAGTCTGCCTAGCACAGCTGAGAAAAAGGCGGCTCTCTCCCGCTGCGGCCGGACCGCCGTCAAAGCTTCGCCCACTGTTAGTCCCCGTCTCACCGCCGACTACAGTAGAGTTCACCGCCACAATCAAGCCGGTTTCCCTGCCCGCTTGCGAGCGACTAAAAGCCGTTTTCACGGCTACCCAGAGAGTTCACAAAAAGAGCATAAAAGCCTCAAGTGTAAAAAATGTGCCCACAAGCATGTGCTCACGTATACACACAAGCACCATATGCCCCGGGTCTCTCACAGAGCCCATTCTCACGGAACGAGCACTATCCGCTCCAGTAGCAGAGAACATAAGCACGCCCACGAGCCCGTGCGCGTGTCCCCCCTCTGCCCGCTCTGTCACACGGCCCATAAACTCCTCTCTGAGTGTAAGTCCCGTTGCCAACCACATTATAAACGCGCCCACACCCAGTGTCCAGCCCGCTATGTGCAGCAATCAGGGTCGAAATCGCCATTCAACCGCTAGCCGCATGCTGCGAAGCGTGGGAAGCCATCCCCGGCATCTCCCCGTGGGTTTTAAGCATAATAAAGAATGGCTATCGATTACAGTTTCGCCGCCGCCCGCCACGCTCGCGCGTGCGGCTCGAATCCACTGTCAGCCCGGCTGCTATGAACACGCTTCGCTTAGAAATAGCCAAGCTACTGCAGAAGGGCGCTATAGAGAGAGTCCCGCCATCTATGACCGAGTCGGGGTTTTACGGCCGTTATTTTCTGGTTCCCAAGAAAGACGGCGGCCTCAGGCCGATCTTAGATCTCAGGGCTTTGAACAAAGCGCTCATGAAGAGACCGTTCAAAATGCTCACAGTCAAGAAACTCCTCGCACACATCCGCCAGGGGGACTGGTTCATCTCTCTAGACCTGAAAGACGCCTATTTTCAGATCCAGATAAACCCTCATCACAGGCCATTCCTACGTTTCGCCTTCGAGGGTCAAGTTTACCAGTATGCCGTTCTCCCGTTTGGCCTATCCTTACTTCCCCGTACGTTAACGAAGTGCATGGATACAGCGCTCGCTCCCCTGTGAAGTCAGGGGCTGCGCATTCTGAATTATCTGGACGACTGGCTGATTATAGCAGATTCCCAGACGGAGCTTCTGTCGCACCGCACAGTTCTCCTCAACCATCTGGAAGCGCTGAGACTCTCTGTCAACTGGACAAAGAGCTCTCTCCAGCCCAGTCAAACTATTTCATTCCTTAGAATAGATTTGAACTCTGTCACAATGATGGCTCGCTTATCCACACAGCGCGCGCGCCGTGTTCAGCGCCTAGCCGCCTCATTTCAGATGGGTACCCACACATCCCTGAAATCTTTTCAGAGGATGCCGGGTTATATGGCTTCAGCCTCCGCTGTGCTACAGCTGGGTCTTCTGCACATGCGCCCCCTTCAACTCTGGTTAAAGAGCCGCATATCCCACCGCGAGTGGACGACGGGCCGCCAGATGATCAAGATTACTCAGACATGTATCACTGCACTGCAGCCATGGTCAGTAATCGAGTGGTTTCAGAGGGGCGTTACCATGGGACTTTTTCTCGCTGGAAAGTCATCTCGACAGACGCATCCAACTCGGGTTGGGGTGCGGTTTGCGAGGGCTCACCGGGCCGGCCAGTGGTCGAGCCACGAGAGTTCCCTACACATAAACTGTCTGGAAATGATCGCGGTCGAGAACACGCTGCTGTTTTTCCTCCCGCGCATACATGGTCACCACGTCCTGATTCGCTCCGACAATATGGCCGTGGTATCATACATCAACCGTCAGGGCGGCGTCAGATCCAAGAATCTCTTTCATCTGACACGCCGCATCCTATTGTGGTCCCAGAGTCACCTGCTCTCGCTCAGAGCGACGCACGTACCGGGCCATCTGAACGACGGTCCAGACATGCTGTCCAGAAACCTG
>NW_024121710.1:3498202-3574818 GCF_016745375.1 Pimephales promelas
AGATTAATCTAACTTTAAAGGGAGGAAGTAACCATTAGCGCATTGGTTATTGCCTTGAATTATGTGCATGGCACACTTTCAGTTATGACTTGTTAAAGTATACTTTGTCACGAAATGGAGTTTTTAAAAGTAAAAGCGTCAGAGAGACACTTAGGCCTATTTAGTAACACAATACTTATCTCTTAAATAATTTTGAACAGCTATCATATTAACAACTATCCAAACTGTTATAGACCTAAAATAGCTTTTGTAGCCCTATGCCACTCTTAAAATGTCAGAGAAAAGGACAGAATCAGAGATTATTTAGAAAATAGAAAATTGTACTTTGCATATTATAGGCTACTATAAAAACACATAAAGTTGATCATTGTGTAAATTATTTTCATTTCATGAATATAGTGACCAACATGATCACATACACAGAATCTTGTTCAAAAAGCCTAATACACAATGGAATCAATTCACCAAGTTAATAACATTAAAGATTTGTTTTTAGGGAGTGTCTTTTATCTTACCTACTAAACTTAAAAAAAAGGTTAACACAAAAGATTTAAAAAAAATATAAACCTCATATTTCAGCATTCAATCATCTCTATAAAAAGAATGAGTCAATAAAGATACATTCCTGACATTTATAATGCATAGTAGCTGATCTTTTATTATTAATAGTAAAATTTGGACCGATTTGCCCATGGCTGTCGTTGCTATACAACCATGCACTGCGCTCTCCACAATGGCAAAGAAGTTTTAGTAGCTAATGTATTTCCACCACAGAAAAACGCTTGCTGAAGCTCTGAAACGACTTAGCCAAATATGACTTCACTCCATATAATAAGCACTGCCCCTCAAAAGCCGCCGCAATGTGAGTTTCGCCAGGAAAGCTTGCTCTTGACGGACACACGAGTAAGTGTGGAAAGTGCACTTTTTCGGACACGTTTGTTCATACACTGTATACAACACTTGACAAGCTATAATCCATTAATGGTGATGGGTGTTCCGTTTCCAACAATCTCTTCCTATGGTTTACCAATAACAACTGACTGGGTATTCCTGCCGCAGATTCGTGTCACTCAAAGGAGGTGTTTGGGAAAATGAATCCTTGAACCAATCATTTGGGAGTCGTTGAGCAAATCAGGTAAAAATAAATGCGTATTATAAGACAAATAAAGTGTTTTTTTCCTTGCATGCATGTTAAACTGTTTTTGGGAACTCCCAAAACAAAAATAGGAACATTTCAAATGCTATGATAGGGGCTCTTTAAGATGCAATTTAAAAGTTTTGGGTAAAAAATAAATAATAAAGTGAAATGCTTTATTTTGTGTGATTTGCATGTTTAATTTATTTTAAGACATTGAACTATCTGGAGCAGTGCAGTAAGCAGACCAATAGCTGAAGATCTAAAATAAGTTAAAATGGTTGGTTCAACTGATTTAAATGTCTTATTTTTATAAATGAGCTTAAATGTTAAGTTAACAGAACTAAGATTTGTTTTGATCTCACGTGGCCTGCACTGTGTTGGATTTACTTAAAAGATATATGCACCATTTTTGCATCATACTTTAAGTAATCCCAACTTGGAATAATTTTACATAAAATAAACTTACATATTTGAGTTCACGTAACATTCTTTACTTAAAAATATATGTAACGTGATGCATACATTTTTAAGTAAAGAATGTTGCGTGAACTCAAATAATTAACAAAAATTTTCTTGTTAATTTTAAGTAAAATTATTCCAAATTGGGATTACTTAAAATTATGATGCAAAAATGATGGGTACCGCTTCCTTTTACCAACACATCATTTTTTAGAGTGTAGGGCAAAACTGGCCGTGTTGAAGTAGGCATTGATCTTCTGCGGGGGTGTTGTTTTATCCTCTCTTTTTTAAAGGTGTTTTTCTCTTGCTGATCATATTTCATACCTGTTCAGTTTATATTTTTAAATGAATTCGACAGACAAAAGGTATTGCTTGTGCACTAGTGCTCTTCTTCCAATGAAATATATAATCAAATAAATGACTAAATATTTAAATAAATAGATGTGCAGTACATGCCTTAAAGAAATTTTAATTTAAATTGAATTGATTAATTAAACAGTAATGCACACAGCATAGAGAAGAATTACAGTCTACTGTAAAAAACTACTTTGAATATTAAACAAGAATTTTGGGCAAATGATTGACAGTAAGGACTGACACAGAACAGCGATTAAAATATTTATTAAATTCATGAAGCGTGACTTGATAATTTCAGGGTCTCAGAGTGGATTGGTTCATTAAGTGGTTCAGTGCGCATTATTAACAAGAAGAAACTCATTCACGCCAATGGCTGCACTGTATTCTGCATGAGATCGCATTACACTGAAGAATTCAAATGTCACGAAAGGCTGATTCAGGTCTGGGCTGCGTTTCCTAAAAGCATTGTGAGCTTAGTTGATCGTAGAGACCATTGGTGGCAATGGTCCTATGATCTACATACGATGCTTTTGGGAAATGCATTTACCTCTGTTTTCTGTTCAACTCTTTTTCGTCTGTCTTTTAGAGATACGGTCGTTGTTTGCGTTGTTTTTTTTCCCCTCACGTGCTTTTGGCTACCTAACATTACCAACACATGGGGAAAATATTTATGAATCTATACACATACAAGCAACGAAAGGGTTTTCTGTCCTTAACAATGTGATGCTATTTTAATCTTTATCAACATTTTTGATAATGTACCATAAGTTTGTATTGCAATTAAACTCATGTCTTTCACTCCCATCCCATATTCATGTGTTTAAATCATTTTGGTGGGTCTTGAGATAGATTACACTTGTCTAGGTGGATCCTGGAATGAAAAAATTTTGGAACCCTTGAACTAGGTGACTACAGGAATTTGAAAATATATATAACCAGAAATAAACGAGTTATACTATTTCAAAAGTGAAGTGCATCACAAAGCTCAGTGGGAGTTGAGTATTAAATTAAAGGTGCCCTATAATGTGAAATTGAATTTATGTTGGCATAGTTCAATAACAAGAGTTCAGTACATGGACATGGCATACAGTGAGTCTCAAACATCATTGTTTTCTCCTTCTTACTTAAATCTCGTTTTTGAAAAACACCCCTGAAAAACAGGCGAATCTCCACATAATACCGACTCTGATGTAAAAGTCGGGATCATTAATATGTATGACCCAAAATATTTGCATATGCCAGCCCATGTTCAGTGACAGACGAGACGGAGCTGCGCAGCCGAAGCATGGCCGTTGATCAGTGTTTGGATGTACACATGAACACAAAAGTATTTTTAGTTCCTTTATCCGAGCCTCTGAAAAAACAATGGCTTAATTTTATTTTCTCTGGATATTTCCAAACATTTCACAGACGACTATTTCCTCAACTTCCCAAGAGCTGGCCTCGGACCGAGCTGATGTGTTATTGTCGTTCAAGTTCAGACAGGTAAAGTTAACGTTAATCTTTCACTCAAAATCGTTCAATACTGTTTATGCATCAGTAATTCAAGCCAGGGACTTCACATCGTTTCTTTTAGTAGGATGAAAAAAATAATAATAATTGTGAATAAATTGTATACAGAAAGCGATCAATATCTTTCCACACAGCACGAGTTTATCTAGACACTTGCCAAACTCGTTATGAATTCAATGACGCACGTTACAATGCACAACGAAGCTCTTGCTGTATTTACATGATCGTGTCTGCATCAGTGAAATCAGAGAAGGCAGAAATTGCGCTGCAATGATAAGATCTTCATCCTCGCGATCGACAGGCTATTCTTATGTCACTAGTAACCACACTCAATGTATTTTTTTTTTCAACACATCCCATAATTATTTAAATATCGGCCTCTACCAAATTGGTTGAGATGTCACTTAATGTTAATTAATGGTACCGGAATTCATAGACATTATTTGCCATACTTTTTCATTGCCCATCATATTATGATCAAAACCTTTTCTAATCTTGACAAAACACATTGTCAGAAAAGTCTGAGTCTCGAGGTTCCATATTTTGTAACAGAAGTGATATTTGGACAGAAATTTATTGATTTGTTATGGCAAATATCACTGTCATTTGTTATGCAATGCATACAATTAAATTCAATGGAATTTATGTCATTTTTGGTATTATGCCTAAACAATGAGAACTTCAATTTTTGTGATATCAACTTTAAATTTGGAACACAACTTGGTTAGATATATGGCTTTGATTTTATAGTGATTTATTTGTTTATGACATCCATGTTAGAAGAAGTGTTGTGACAAGTGCTGTTGATTGACACCTTGAAATCTAGTGGATTTTTTTGGCATAATATAACTCAACCAGATGATAGAGATGGCTCAATCAGTTTGAGTTAAGTTAGGTACTCCTCTCAATAAAATATCGTGACTCAAAATGTGCTCAACCGTTTGGTTGAGAAGTCACTTAAAGGGTTAAGAAAACGTGCATGCATTCTTTTGCCTTTTTAAGAAACCATTTTATTTATTATTTTTGCAGTATAGTTTTTCACCTATATTTAACAGTGCTTCGTCATAAGTAAAAATACAAAATACTTTTTTTTTTTTTTTTTTTTAAACCTATCCAATGGTTGAAAAGAAAGGAGTAAACACGGTCACTTCACTCTGAAACCCACCAAATTGGCAAGTGGGAGTGACTGTGTTACATGCCACTGCTGAAATCCACCCACATTTGGTGGGTTGACGAGTTTCAACGTCAAGCCCTGTATATACACATATAAACAAGTTCAATATAATTTCTGTTTTTAATAAAATGAGAATTTTGTATAAACTTTTTGTATAAATTTAATTTCTGATTTAAAAAACGAAAAAAGAATGGAGAAAAAAGTACACAGATCTATCATACTTTATGTACTGTAATTTTCTCAAACAGTGTGATTCACAGTGTTGGCTTCTTTCTTGATAGGCTTTTATTGTAAGTACTAAACACATTCTACTTTTTTATGCAAACTGAAAAAAAAAAGCTCTGAACATTTCAGTAGTTATTAACAGTCTCAGGTGCTGTCCAAAAAGTCATTTTGAACCCTGAATACACATAATTATCCATTAAGCATTTAAAAAGCATCAAGCCATATCTCACCCTTGTTGAAGCTTGTGCAACAGCTCTAGCTGAATTGAATGTCTGAAGCTGTTGGGTAGACTGAGCGCAACATTGTCCCTTATAAAGGCCTCGATCAGAGCCTACAGCAAAAAGACACACAACAGAGATCAAAGTTACTAATATACAAAATCAACAAATTCACATTTCACTAACTGCACAGTCCTGGCAAGCTCCAGTGAAAACAAAAACAAACACTAAACAAATACAAAATTTTCTCCTGATATACAGTTGCAATCACAATTATTAAACCCCTTTGACCTGCAAGACATTTTGCTGCCGAGAATACAATTATACAAAAACAATTAAATAAAGGCATCAGTAAACTATTATAGAAAGTTTATTAATACACAATTGAGTGATTCTGACTGAGAATGTAAAGTTTTTGCAGAATATTTAATTATAACCTTCAATAAATGCTTAGTAAGTGCTTAGAAGATTCTGTCACCTCTCTATTGCAATCTATGCAATTCCTCTTAAAATATTTTCCAGATCACGGATAATCTTTGGTTTTCACATTACCACTGCTTCAAATTCCACCAAATATTTTTTAATGAGATTTAAATCTGAAGACTGTACAGGCCAATCAATAACATTCTTGGTTGATTTCAAGAACTGATTTCTGAACCAAGCAACATGTATACGTGTTTGTATTTTTGAGAGAATATTGTTTGTGTGGTAATTGAAAAAACTTAAAATACAAGTTTCTGAAATAAGGCCACAAAACACATACTAAATACAGGGTGGCTACAGGTATAAACAATTTAAATTTAAGACTTTTTAATACCACTTCTAAATTAAATTTAAGACCAAACTTACGATGGAAATATAAATTAAAACTGAAAATACAGTAATATTTCCAAGAAAACACACTGTCTGTTCAAAAAATTGGTGAAATGACAATAACCAATTGTCAATTGCGTACGTGCGGTCGCCTGCGGAGTGAAAAGAAATACAGACGGCATTTTTATAAACGCCTTAAGCATTGTATGTTTTAAATAATAAAGTATATTAATAAAGGCTTAGATTTAATTTACTAATAAAGGCATATAACCAGTTTATTTATAGTGTACTGATAATAGTTTGATATAATTTGTTTGTTAATGAAACAAATAAAAAGATTAAAAAAAGACTGAGATATGTTTGGTTATTGTACCTTTTAATTTATAAATTAAAAAATTAATTTGCTATATTTCAGATCAATATATTTATTTTTCCATTTATTTTTTTAATTAACCCTAACTTTATTCTCATCATAAGAATTATAAATAATTTATTTCCGTATAAAATAATACTACAAAGACTTAAAAATAAACAGATTAGTGCTCTGTTTTGAGGACAAGAAATGAAAACCAATGCGATATGATGAATGTCCAAAAGATGGAACTCAGTCTCTGTAACGGCCACCTAGTGTTCAGTAGTGTCCATGACATGTTGATATGCCTTTAAGACGCGTGATGTTGTTATGTGAGCGCGCACGCTCAGTGAGAGTGAGAATGCACGCGCAAAGAGGAAGATGACCGCTCTATCGCGGGTTTGTTTTATATTATAATGCGTTTACTTCCACTTTGATTTGTAGCGTTTTACAGAGTGTTTTTTTAACCTGTTAACATCCGCTCTTTCGACATGTATGTGAAGAGTATGCTTAAATGAAATAAAGCAACTATAAAAGGACTCGTGGAACTACAAGTTCGTTTGTACTGTCTTTCCTATTCTTCATCTGGGCAGACCTCAAACTCTGACAGACGTAACACACAGACAGGGGTTGGATAAATATGTTTTGCTTTTAAAACTGTGTTTTAATGCGAGTATAGGCCTACACAAATATAGAGATCGCACCTGCGTGTCTCTAAAACACACACAGAGGTTACGTTAGCTTGTAGAAAATATTCGATCTGGCTGGCAGAACGATTGCCTTTGTCTGCATCTTTGCGGTGACATGACAAACATATTTAAGACCTATCCAATCTGAATTAAGACAATTTAATTCTTTTTAAGGCCTTATTTTTAGGAAAATTGATTTAAGACTTTTTAATACTTTTTAATGACCCGCGGCCATCCTGTAAATATGTGTCTACAAGACTTTGACTAATGGATGTTGTGGCCTAGAGTTTTTTTCTTCAAAATGATCTGAAAATCATCCTGTCTAATCATTCACATAAAACTGAAATTGAAATTGTGGGAAAAAAAAAAAAAAGTTGGGAAAGGCAATATGTGAATGGGTGTGAACAGGCCAACCCCATCATGTATAATTAGGTGATTCTCACCTGAGAAGACAAAGACCCGCATAACAATGAGCCTTTCTTTCAGGTGAGTCAGACAAGAAAGAATGCAATGACAATATATCTATATATATATATCTATATATCTATATATATACAGTATATATCTATATATCTATATATCTATATATATATATATATATATATACACACACACACAGATACATACATACATATACACTCACCGGCCACTTTATTAGGTACACCTGTCCAACTGCTCGTTAACACTTAATTTCTAAGCAGCCAATCACATGGCGGCAACTCAGTGCATTTAGGCATGTAGACATGGTCAAGACAATCTCCTGCAGTTCAAACCGAGCATCAGCATGGGGAAGAAAGGTGATTTGAGTGACTTTGAACGTGGCATGATTGTTGGTGCCAGAAGGGCTGGTCTGAGTATTTCAGAAACTGCTAATCTACTGGGATTTTCACGCACAACCATCTCTAGGGTTTACAGAGAATGGTCCGAAAAAGAAAAAAACATCATCAAAGGAAGATCTTTGCGGGTCCATTATCACTCTCTCTCCCTTATGTCTTATATAAATTGGTAAAATAAATAAGATATATTGGCAGAATGACTGGTGTCTTTTTATTAAATTAAGTAACAAGGGGAACAAAGATTTTAAATCTACACTAATCATGCTAGCTTCTTGCTAAAAACATGCTAGCATGATGTTAGCTACGTGCTAATTGTGATGCTAGCTACATGCTAATCATGCTAGCTTCTTGCTAAAGACATGCTAGCATGATGCTAGCAACATGCTAATTTTTGCTAGAATGATGCTAGCAACATTCTAATTGTGCTAACATCATGCTAACAACATGCTAATCAAGATAGCATGATGTTAGCAACATCCTAATCATGCTAGCTTCTTGCTAAAAACATGCTAGCATGATGCTAGTTGCATGCTAATCATGCTAGCTTCTTGCTAAAAACATGCTAGGAACCTGCCAATTGTGTTAACATGATGTTAGTAACATGTTAATCATGCTAGCTAAATGCTAGCTAATTGCAAATCATGCTAACATCATGTTAACTACATTCTAAGCATGTTAGCATCATGTTAGCTACATTTTATTCATGCTAGCTTCTTGCTAAAAACATGCTAGCATGATACTATCAACATGCGAATTGTGCTAGCATGATGCTAGCAACATGTTAATCATGCTAACAGCATGATTGTCAATTTGGTATGTTGCAAATCTGCAACAGCGGGCATTATGGTCAATTTGGTATGTTGCAAATGTTCCTGACCGGAGTAATCCTTGTGCGTAAACAGGAAATAAGTCCGTCACTTTGCGGTCCCACTAGAAACAAGTGCTTGTCGAAGGTCCTAGGTCCGTAGCGAATATGCACTAACCGGCATTGGGGGAATGCAGACGTTATCTCGGCTGGTTGACTGAGTCAAACGGTTTGTCGCATATTTGTGACAGTGGGCGTTAAGGGGTTAAGAATAAATAACTTACTTTCACATCGAAATGACACTACCAGCACTTCTGAGGCAAGTTTTTTCAGGATTATTAGATAGTATTATTTCTCACGGCGTAGCAAGACGACGTAGAGTAAATGATTCTTATTAAAGGGACACTTTGCAGTTATTGTAGCTTAATTTAACAGCTTCAGAGTTATTGAAATGGTTATATGACTTCTTTCAAGTTGAATGGTGGGCGTCTCCAGAAATTTTCCGGTTCCGGTTCCGATTCCGGTTCCGCCAAACGATTCCGGTTCCGGTTCCCATTCAATTAAAAAATATTAGTAAGAGAAAAATCCACAATCCTTTTTGTGTTTATTTCTTATAGTACTTGACAAATTAGTTTAACAGACTGGTAATATAAACAAACTCAAAATATTATTAAGCAATCTTTGCAACAACAACAAAAAAATTATATATATATATATATATATATATATATATATATATATAAAGGAAATTTAAAAATTCTGCATTCTCTATAATAATTTAGACCTCTCCTTTATTGTATCTCCAACAGTCAAGAATACCCTCTCAGAAGGAGTAGAATATGCTTTAACACACATATGTGTGTAGAACAGATTATTTTTTAAAACGGTTTGAATGATTGATTCATAAAGACTTTACTTATTTCATTACTGGATAAATCGGCGCTCTAGCAGTTAATAAACAGAACTGCATGCGTCTTAGGAAGAACATTGTTGCCGGAGCTACTTCTCTCTGTTTATGTCCATGACGAGTCACGCAGGCATTGGGCTACTCCGCAGCAGCTGCGATCCGCCGGCCAGTCTAAACAAGAAGTCCGAGTATTAACGCTTATTACAGGCTTTACGTAGTGATTCAAGATAAGACAAAAACACGGTTTGAAAAAAAAAACATTATGATGTACTCGCTCATTGTATATATTTTGTAAATTCTGAACACAAAAAATATACGGACTGCATCTGTTTTGACCACTACCGTCAATGTTTACTCAAACTATAATCTCACTAATTCTGTAACGGAAATGATTTGAATATGTGAAACAAATAAATATTGAGACTGTGTGATTGTAAAGCAGTTTTATATCGACAACTGCTCTCTCTCTCTCAGCGCAAACAGATTTGAATGTAGGCTAGAGAGTGACTCGGCGGTCGGCGCGCGCAGCGTGCGTGTGTCTGTGTGTGACAAATGCAGCACGTGTGAGAGCAAATCGCAACTTCAGTGGTGAAGTTTTTGTCATTTAGGAATAAGACGGCGTCTTCTACTCCCAGCACTTCGCCCACATGATGATATCGCATCGGCATCAGAACCGTTTTCGGAACCGAAACTTAAGAATTTTGCACGGTTCCGGTATTTTTTCAAAAACACAACCGTCCAAAGTCCAATAGTAGGGACTTTAAGCAACAGCTGCTGATAGAACGGCGACGGCAGCCGGAAATAAACAGTTCTCTTACGAGAGGTTCTCTCGTATTGCGTAAGCTAGCTTACGCTACGGGAAAGATTCATCTTTGCTGAGAAGTTGAAGCCAAAAAATTATTCCATAATTTTGTAATCATTGTCAACGCAGTCTCTTCTGAGGCAGACCATGAGCGGGCTAGCTAGCGGCTCATTGGTTCGCTCAGAGAGAATTTACGAACCTATGGGAGAGCGGCGCTGAGTCCGCGCCCAATGAGCGGACGGCGCTCGCTCACTGCGTCACAGCCCGCCAAAAGGGGCGTGGCTACAATGTATAAAGGTAGCTCTCCTAGGCTAGTTCGTCGATTCTTTTTCATTCAGCGAGCTACACGCATCTGCTGTCCTGGGAAGAAGCCACCGTCGTCGAGAAGGCACCTTCTAGCGAGCTCCGGTGTCTGAGGAAGTATTTTATTTGTATAGTTTGATATTGTTTGTGCATCTGTATAGACAGATATCCATACATATCCCTCATCCAATCATCCTTCTATTATGGATCAATATCATGGATAGAGACATAGAAAAGGGCTGCATAGTTTTGCAATAAATAATAATAAATAAAATTATAAATATTGTAATTGCAATTAAATTAGATTTGTGTGTGGCAGCTGCATGATGTACAATTATTATTATTATTATTAATAATAACAGTAATGATAATACAAATTAGCTTAAAATAAAAATTTAAAGGGTTTATTGCATTAATAACAGGCCATATTTTTAATAATAAACAAGTTATCATTCATAGAACACTAAATTTTAAACATTTTAAATCCCAACATTGTTTGTGAACGTCTAACAAAGTTAAATGTATACTCAAACCTGAAAGTTGTGTGGCTCCGTTTTCATTTGATTATCATTGTACACTTGGAGGCTTAGTTGTACCACTCTGTTAGAATTAACCCCGCTGTGTATTACATATTTTAAACCTAGCTAACAGTCGCTAGGAATTGCTGACATGTTTCAAAACGGTGCTATGTTTGAGCCAACAAGACGGTGATTAAGGCAATATAAAGTTAGATTTGGAAACGTATACACCCAACTCAGAAACCGAAAAAAACCTATGATGAAAAAAATTACTTTCATGGTGTCAAAACACTCTTTGTCCAGTATCTTCACGAAATATAATCAAAACTTTCCGCAAATTCGCGGGAGACCGTCTTCTGGCAGCAAGAGAAAAATAGCGGAAAGACAGCCTGCTTGATCCTGACGAACTGTAAACGGTCCGTGTTACATTTAACCCCGCGTTAACACCTACTGAACACCTATGAGTTTCAGTCAGTGTATTTGATGATTATTCTTTTTAAAAAAATAATTATAAAGTGCACATTAAGTGTTCTCTGTCTAGATATGTTCATGTGTTCACGTCTTCGTAGTGGCTGAGACAGCTTAAATACCATGAGCGTCATGCGTACTTGAGTGTGTACTAGATCTACTAGACGAAACGGCGCTGCTCATTCAGAGACACGTTCTCATTCTTGCACACCAGTCTTTTGCGTTGTATATTCACAGACACGCACATCGCGATTTGATTTAGGCTACTGCATAGCTATATTTTGCTTTATTTATCCATCTATCTTTTTAAATCGCACATTTTACGTGGCATCTGTTTTGTAACGCAAAAAGACGCATGTGTGCGTCTTTTTGACAGACCGGGATTCCCTCAGCATGACAGAAATAATATGGCCTTAAGTTATAAAAGTTATGAATAACCTTTATCTTCACGGAGGATGGTGTTCCTAAATATGGGAGAACATGTTCGACGTGTTTACTCCTTTTGCAGCCACTCTTCGTCCACATATCTTGCAAACTGGATATCCATCTTCAAGGACAACATCACGATCGTTTTTCGGATATAAGTTACAAAATATTCCCATAGCCTACTGCAGATTTTATTTTTTTTTTGGCGGGAGATAGAGATTCGCAGCCTCTATCTCGGACATTTTCAGCGCTGTCCGGATATGGAGTAAGCAGTCAAGCTGAAAGAAGTTGCATGCGGCAGTGCAGGTGAATTCTGTTTTTTTTTTTTTTTTTTTTTTTTTTTTTTTTACCGCGGATAAGCAAATGTGCACGATATGATAATCGTACATGTCAATACCGGTATACCGTTACAACCCTAGAGTTCACCGCCACAATCAAGCCGGTTTCCCTGCCCGCTTGCGAGCGACTAAAAGCCGTTTTCACGGCTACCCAGAGAGTTCACAAAAAGAGCATAAAAGCCTCAAGTGTAAAAAATGTGCCCACAAGCATGTGCTCACGTATACACACAAGCACCATATGCCCCGGGTCTCTCACAGAGCCCATTCTCACGGAACGAGCACTATCCGCTCCAGTAGCAGAGAACATAAGCACGCCCACGAGCCCGTGCGCGTTTCCCCCCTCTGCCCGCTCTGTCACACGGCCCATAAACTCCTCTCTGAGTGTAAGTCCCGTTGCCAACCACATTATAAACGCGCCCACACCCAGTGTCCAGCCCGCTATGTGCAGCAATCAGGGCGAAATCGCCATTCAACCGCTAGCCGCATGCTGCGAAGCGTGGGAAGCCATCCCCGGCATCTCCCCGTGGGTTTTAAGCATAATAAAGAATGGCTATCGATTACAGTTTCGCCGCCGCCCGCCACGCTCGCGCGTGCGGCTCGAATCCACTGTCAGCCCGGCTGCTATGAACACGCTTCGCTTAGAAATAGCCAAGCTACTGCAGAAGGGCGCTATAGAGAGAGTCCCGCCATCTATGACCGAGTCGGGGTTTTACGGCCGTTATTTTCTGGTTCCCAAGAAAGACGGCGGCCTCAGGCCGATCTTAGATCTCAGGGCTTTGAACAAAGCGCTCATGAAGAGACCGTTCAAAATGCTCACAGTCAAGAAACTCCTCGCACACATCCGCCAGGGGGACTGGTTCATCTCTCTAGACCTGAAAGACGCCTATTTTCAGATCCAGATAAACCCTCATCACAGGCCATTCCTACGTTTCGCCTTCGAGGGTCAAGTTTACCAGTATGCCGTTCTCCCGTTCGGCCTATCCTTAGCACCCCGTACGTTCACGAAGTGCATGGATACAGCGCTCGCTCCCCTGCGAAGTCAGGGGCTGCGCATTCTGAATTATCTGGACGACTGGCTGATTCTAGCAGATTCCCAGACGGAGCTTCTGTCGCACCGCACAGTTCTCCTCAACCATCTGGAAGCGCTGGGACTCTCTGTCAACTGGACAAAGAGCTCTCTCCAGCCCAGTTAAACTATTTCATTCCTTAGAATAGATTTGAACTCTGTCACAATGATGGCTCGCTTATCCACACAGCGCGCGCGCCGTGTTCAGCGCCTAGCCGCCTCATTTCAGATGGGTACCCACACATCCCTGAAATCTTTTCAGAGGATGCCGGGTTATATGGCTTCAGCCTCCGCTGTGCTACAGCTGGGTCTTCTGCACATGCGCCCCCTTCAACTCTGGTTAAAGAGCCGCATATCCCACCGCGAGTGGACGACGGGCCGCCAGATGATCAAGATTACTCAGACATGTATCACTGCACTGCAGCCATGGTCAGTAATCGAGTGGTTTCAGAGGGGCGTTACCATGGGGACTTTTTCTCGCTGGAAAGTCATCTCGACAGACGCATCCAACTCGGGTTGGGGTGCGGTTTGCGAGGGCTCACCGGCCGCCGGCCAGTGGTCGAGCCACGAGAGTTCCCTACACATAAACTGTCTGGAAATGATCGCGGTCGAGAACGCGCTGCTGTTTTTCCTCCCGCGCATACATGGTCACCACGTCCTGATTCGCTCCGACAATATGGCCGTGGTATCATACATCAACCGTCAGGGCGGCGTCAGATCCAAGAATCTCTTTCATCTGACACGCCGCATCCTATTGTGGTCCCAGAGTCACCTGCTCTCGCTCAGAGCGACGCACGTACCGGGCCATCTGAACGACGGTCCAGACATGCTGTCCAGAAACCTGGTCTCCCCCGGAGAATGGTCCCTGCACACTCAAACAGTCCAAACGCTGTGGCGCCTATTCGGCAGAGCGGAGATAGATCTTTTCGCGTCAGAAGAGAATGCTCACTGCCCAATATTCTTCTCAAAGAGCGAGGACGGGCTAGCCCAGGATTGGCCCCGCCGTCCGCTCTATGCTTTTCCCCCGATTTCTCTGCTACCGCAGGTCATTCAGAGAATCAGGGACTCACGCCACTCGGTGCTCCTCATAGCCCCGCGCTGGGAGAATCAGATTTGGTTCCCAGAGCTTACGCGGCTGTCACAGACAGCCCCGTGGCCCATTCCAATCAGAGCAGATCTCCTCACTCAAGCCCGCGGCTCGATCTGGCATCCCCATCCACAGCGCTGGGCGCTTCATGCATGGGTGACCAACGACTACGCGTCGAATTGCCAGAAGGGGTTCTGAACACGATCAAACACGCCAGAGCGGATTCTACCAGAAAGCTCTATATTGCAAAATAGTCTGTGTTCTCCAAATGGTGCACCGACAAAAACTTGGACCCACGGACGTGTGAGGTTTCGTCTTTGCTCGTGTTCCTTCAGGAGATGCTGGATAAGGGCAGGTCCCCATCCACTCTTAAGGTTTACGTGGCAGCCGTCGCGGCGTTCGTTGAACCCCGGCGCGCCCAGTCTCTGGGCAAAGACGAGCTAATCATCCGCTTCCTCAGGGGAGCCAGAAGGATGAACCCCCCTCGCCCCCCTACGGTGCCGGTCTGGGATCTTTCTATAGTTCTAGAAGCTCTGAAAGCCCCACCGTTTGAACCACTCGAGTCCGTGGAGCTAAAATACCTCTCGCTAAAAACCGTTCTTCTGACGGCTCTCGCCTCAGTAAAACGAGTGGTGGACATTCTTCGAGCGCCGCGTGCCTGGAGTTTGGACCGAATGACTCCATAGTCATTCTGAAACCTAGACACGGTTATGTTCCGAAAGCGATTGGTACCCCTTTCAGGGCGCAAGTGATCTCTCTATCGGCGCTGCCTGCATCCGATAGCGAACATGACGCTGACCGCCTCTGCCCGGTTCGGGCTCTCAGAGTGTACACTACACGCGTTGCCGCGTTCAGATGCTCAGAGCAGCTGTTTGTGTCGTTCGGTGGCCGCTCCAAGAGATTAGCCGCCTCGAAACAGACTCTATCCAGGTGGATAGTGGACGCGATTGCCTCTGCTTATGCCGCTAAAGACCTGCCTTGCCCTCTGGGCATCAGGGCTCATTCCACCTGGGCATCTGGGCATGGCCTCATCGTGGGCATGGTCCTGCGGAATTTCCATTCACGACATTTGTGTGGCTGCGGGATGGGCCTCCCCCTCCACTTTTGTCAGATTTTATAACTTGGAAGTTCCAGCCTTACAGGCTAAAATTCTGGCGGTCTAGTACTTACAGCTCTCCTATAGAAAGCCGCACTATCGGGAGTTCCATCACAACTGCTGTGCTTATGCATTATACGTTCATGGCCCGCTACGCCGGCCGCCTTAGGGCGTTTTGCACCAGATGATAATGGCCGCTATGCTGGCCGCCTTATTATCTTCATCCACTTTAAGATTCCCCCGGTGTTTCCCCCCCTGGGATGCTTAGTGGTTACTTAGCGCGCACGGCGTTGACCAGGTGTTCCCGTAGCGTAAGCTAGCTTACGCAATACGAGAGAACCTCTCGTAAGAGAACGAATCGGTTATCTAACGTTACCTCGGTTCTCTCTAGATGAGGGAACAAGTATTGCGTTCCCGGCCGTGCTTGCGCCTCTAGCGTTTCGCTTCATGCTACAGAATCGACAAACTAACCTGGGAGAGCTACCTTTATACACTGTAGCCACGCCCCTTTTGGCGGGCTGTGATGCAGTGAGCGAGCGCCGTCCGCTCATTGGGCGCGGACTCAGCGCCGCTCTCCCATAGGTTCGTGCATTCTCTCTGAGCGAACCAATGAGCCGCTAGCTAGCCCGCTCATGGTCTGCCTCAGAAGAGACTGCGTTGACAATGATTACAAAATTATGGAATAATTTTTTGGCTTCAACCGTAACCGTAATGTTTTTATTACCTTAGAATGAGACATTAATAGCTCCATAACCGCGGGAATCCCCTTCTATGAAGGTCGCCATGTTGTGACGTCATATTCCTACCGTAGCCGAACGCGAACAAACAGCGCATCAGAACGCGTTTCATCACTACCTTGAAAGAGAAGTAGCGGAAAGCTGGAAGCTAGCCTTACACTCCGTGAGTAGTGACTTTTCCCTTGTGAGTGGTGTAAAATGTAGTTGGGATTGTTTCATGTAACTTAGTTCTCCCTCGCTGTGTTATGGGTTTGTTATGTTGGGGATAGATGTGCTGTTACGTTCGTGAGACAGCTGATGATTAGTATTCATGTCATTGACCGTAATACGTTACAGGAATCACTAACCCGTCGATAGAGACTTTTAGATCACTAAAGTCGATCACGAAGAGTTTTCAAAATCAGAGAAAAAAGCCTATTGTGTGTAGTAAATAGTATCTATGGGATGCGGAGATGACATTGTAACAGCGCGCGCACTTCCGACCTTTGGACTCATGCGATGCGGACGCGTCCCAGCTCAGCCACAGTAACAGCTCATATTAGCCAGCTAAACTATTACTACCCTGTTAGAAAAAATATATAGCTGCTCCCTCGCTGTATTATGGGTTTGCTACAGTATGTGTGGAGAAATGTGCTACTGGTTACGTTTGTGAGACAATCAGCTGATTACTATTATTATATTAAATTATATATTAAAACCCTTGATCCTCACCTGACTATGGCTTTGTAAACAGTATCCATGATGTGGTTTATAATGGACTGTGGTACAGAAACAGTGACAATGTTACACACTCTTGGCTTACTCTGGCTATTCTCTGCTGTCTCAGCCGACGAGATGTTTGTCCCGTTTTAGCAACCGTAGCTTCTTCGAAAGGGAGGGGTGAGCAGTGGGCTGAGCCCTTAGTGCAAACCTGGTGCAAACTCGCAACCGAACCACTAGATGTCGCTAAAAATCACACATTGCTCCTTTAATGATATACAGAAACGATTTCAATGCCACATAACCTAAAACATAACATTAACTGTCTTAATCTGTCACGTAGTAACGACTACGGCAAATCAGCTGTTCTCCCGTAGTAGACGGTTACAGTAGAACGTCAAGAAGTAGCAGTTAATGTCGCGCATGCGCAATAGAACGCCAGACTGCCGTTGCCGTTCCACCAGAGGCTGTTGCTTAAAGTCCCTATTATTAGTGGCGACTCGCGAGACAATCGGGACACTATTGCAGCCACGGCAAGTGAGTTAATATACATGCTATCTTCCTAATTTAAAAAATAAATTAATTCATAATACCCGCTGAAATGGGTTGGGTTGTATGACGTTTGATCCAGAAAGGCGTGTTAGGGGCGGGGTTTAAGGCAACGCTGTGGGGCTACTGGCCCGGCAGTGGAAACGCAAGTCCGGTGCTTGAGGCCCGAGGCCACTAGCTCGGCTCGGCTCGCTGTTAGCTCTGGCCCGCCCCTAGCCCGGCAGTGGAAACGCGGCTAATCATATTTTGTTGTTACTTGAAGAGTGCAGTGTTATGCTGCATCATGCAGTATTTGTCATTTTAAGAGAAAATGCCTATTTTATTTGTGTACATTTTAATCATTAGCATTAAGAGCACACTCTTTTTACAACTAAAATAACAGTAAAGGGTAAAAAAAAAAAAAATTAAAATGGAAAAAACAGAATTTGCTAAAATTAAAACGGAAAAAAACAGAATTTGGGAAAAAATAAAACGGATTTTATAGGGCCCTATTTACATATGTTTAATGACATAATAATATTACAAATGCATAATAATTAGTTTTTAAGACCCATCCAATTTAGGCTTCAAAAATGCTTGATCAGAAACCTACGGGGTGACGTCATGGACACTACATCCATATTTTTTTTTTACAGTCTATGGTTTGCACTGCCCTAATCTTTGATCTTTTTCTATCCCAAAACAGGATGCCTGTGCAGAAGACACAAAGGACTGAGACACAATTTTACAAACGCACACCACACACACACACACACACACACACACACTCACATGCGCGTATATCTGCGTTTTTTTGTGTCTTTTTATGTATTTATGTATAATTTTAATTTGGTTTTGCTTTGTTTGTTTTAAACATTCAATTTGTATTGCATATTTTGAAATGAAATAAAAAGTAAATTTGAATTATTTGTTTTAATGTTGGGAAACATTAGGCTATAGACCCTACAAAAGAACACGGTAGGTCTACCGTTTTCTGTGGTATATTGCTTAATGGTTTTTACATGGATTTCACATGAAGTTACAGGTTTACATAGTGTGTAGCTTTAACATGGATAGTTAATGGGTTTCAAATGTTATTTCATGGGTTTCACGTGAGATATTTTACATTTTACATGATATCTCATGGGTTTCACATGTGATTAAATGTTTCACATGGGAATTTTAGGTTTTACATGTAAGCTCATGGATTTCATATGGGAATTTTACATTTCACATGCAATCCCATGGGTTTCACATGCAATCACATGGGTTTCACATGTAATCACATGGGTTTGGGTTTCACATGCAATCCCATGGGTTTCACTTGTCATCACATGGGTTTCACATGCAATCACATGGGTTTCACATGCAATCTCACATGGGTTTCACATGCAATCACACATAGGATTCACATGTAATCACATGGGTTTGGGTTTCACATGCAATCCCACGGTTTCACATGTAATCACATGGGTTTCACATGTAATCACATGGGTATCACATGGGAATATACATGGGTTTCACATGCAATCACATGGGTTTGGGTTTCACATGCAATCCCATGGTTTCACATGTAATCACATGGTTTTCACATGTAATCACATGGGTTTCACATGTAATCATATGGGTTTTACATGGTTTTCACATGTAATCACATGTGTTTCACATGGGGGTATGTTCCAAAAGCACATGTTTCCCATGTTTAACATGTGCAAAGCACATGTGTTGCACATATTTCACATGTTAAATTTCACATGTGCAAAATCACATGTCCACGTTGTCACATGTGATCACATGTGTTTTTACACATGTGAAACTCATGTGGTTTTTCAGTAAGGGTGTTTTTGCTGACCCCATAATTGTGGTTCCTCATGAAGCCGCTGATCTGGCCATATGGGGTGTGTTGGCTCTCGTTGGGGTCTGAGGTTCCGGTCAGAGTTCTGCAGGCACTCCAGTATCCAGCCAACCGCTGCTCATCCAAACAACAGAGAGTTGCAGAGAAATCCAGCTGCCATCAGAAAACAAAATGAATAAAGTAATGATTCAGAAATGCGTGTTGATTTGTGAAATGTGAAGGTTGCTCCTGTCTGCCTGCTGCTGAGTTGGTTTGCGTCTGTACGCTACGTATATATTTCTGTTTTGAATAATTATTTACTCTAATTCCCTGTTATTTATACAGCTAAATATAACTTACTCAACATCACATATTTACCTGACCTAGCTAGATTCAATCGCTATCTAAATCGTTATTGGTAGCACAACACGCCTTTTACAAATCCATCAAACAACTGTGGTGAGTATCAGCAGAGGTGGAAAGTAACTAATTAAAAATACTTTCGTTACAGTACTTGAGTTGATTTTTTTTTTTTTTTAAATTTCTACTTTCTTGAGTATAATTAAAATGTGGTACTTCTACTCTTACTTGAGTATAATAAAAATACAGTATTCAACTTCGCTACATTTGTTTTTTACCAAAAGTACAAAAGTACTATGGTACTGTGACAAAGGTGCCGACGGAGCAACCGGGCTAGCTGACATTTGACAGACACTTTTTAAAACTACTGCGGTGGAGCCCTGCACTTCAGCCATTAACAGACAGATCTGACTCGGGTGCAAAACCAATCAAAAATTTCAGTTCGGCTGGGGGGTGGGGCATTCAAATAGGGCTGGGTAAAAAAAATTCGATTTCTCGATATTAATCGATTCTCATTTTTACTATCTTATTTATTTTATCTTAAACCTCAAGAATTGACTTGAATGGAACATTGTAACACGTATCCTATCCAATAAATCGTAATAATCTTTGTGCTTTGTTACTATTATTATGAAATAAAGTCACAAATTTCAAATTAGGTCCATTTTCTTACGAAATTCAAAAATAGCATTTTGGCGCTGTGGCGTGAGATCGCTCTGGTTCAGCTCAAGAGAAGCAGCAGCACATGATCTTCTCTTCCGCCTTAATATCAGTTACTCCGCCTTAATAATACCAAATACAGCACCAAATAAACATGAATGAGCATTCTGAAAGTGTATTAAAAGTTTGAGTACAACTTGTCGAAATCCGTATCGTCACATGGAATCGCTCAATTAGTGTTTCATTCGTGGAAAGACGTCAGTTAAACAGCTCGTAAACAATGTCATGTGACGTCACATTTACTTCAGAAAAACCATGTGACCATAAACTTGGTCAGTTAGTCAGCTAGAAAATTTAACTCTAGAGAGGACAATTTTGCTAAATATATGAACCATATTACATATTTATTATAATTTTTAATGTTCTTCAATATTAAATGCATGTTTGAATAAATATAAATACTCATAGTAGTAGTAGTAGTAGTAATATCATAATGAAGCCTATTAGGCTACTGACTCATAGTTTACAGCAGCGAGATTTGTTTTCCTTGAGAAAATTTGCCATGTATTGTACCTGATATCCAAAATAATCAATATTTAATTGAATCGAATCATAATCGAAATAGAATCGAAATCGAATCAAATTGTAAAATGTGTCAATACCCATCGAATTGCAAGCTGGTGAATCGAAATCAAATCGAATTGTAAAATGTGTCAATACCCAGCCATACATTCAAACCACGCTTTGACACTCAATATCTGGTGCTCGTGTCTGAATTAATATCGTTAACTTTTCAATATTTAAGTGAATGTAAGTGAATTATTGGCAACTCCTGAAATACGTAATCCCATTGATAATACCAGAGCACTGAGCAGTTAAAGTAAATAAAAAACTTGGCTCATAACATGGACGCAGTTATTGCACTGACGGAGAAAGAACAATGTAACCTAAGTAAAGCTCTCCCTCTTTAACAATACAGTTAAAGTAAATGTACGAAGCAAACGTTGTACAAAGCTGAAAAACCTCAACAACTGTGAAATAAGATTGCATGATTTACCTGTCAATCAGAGGCATAAGTGTAGTTCGTTACAAGAGCAACAATGGGAAAAAAAAATAGTATTTAATTAATGTTAACCCGTATCCCTCCCCATTTATTTATTTTATTTATTTATTTTTTTTTTTACTGGCACTTTTTCTATTCATAGGCTACTGTTGTAAATCTCTTTTTATGGGTCCTGTGACTAAACCTTCTTTGCTTTCAGTTTTGAAATGATTCAAATGATCTTTCCTGGGCCCTCATTTATCAATGGTGCGTACGAATAGATTTGTGCGTAGTGAGTGAGTAGGAACAATTTCAAGCAAAGTGTGGGATTCACAAAGTTGTACTTATACGTAGAACTGTGTGTAAATATAAGCACACCTCTGAGCATGCTTACACAGATAATCTAGTGGTAGAATAGCGACACACATAAAAAAAGCATTTAAGAGTGTCACCATAAGCATTAACCAATCCACATATGTCCTGTGTTTCCTTTAAAACACTCAATTTATAATTTGTCTAATTTCAAACACAATACTTAATTGGTGTCAATCCCTATAAAAGACAGATGTGAAATATATTTGTCTCAGTGCAATGGCTTATCTTGCATTATTGGAAGACTTGGCAAACAATGCGCTCCGCAGAGCACGTTTTCCAAGATCGCGCTGATCTGCTTAGCGAGAGCACAGAGTGGCTTCTAACTAGGTACCGCTTTCCCAAAAACGTACTGCTGGATTTATGTTGTGATTTAGGACCAGTGTTGGAGAGAGAGACAAATCGCACGAAAGCCATTCCCGTGCACATCCAACTCCTGTCCACCCTTGGATTTTTAGCTACTGGCACATTTCAGCGTGAGCTTGGAGACATATGTGGTATATCCCAGCCATCAGTGAGTAGGATCATGCCGGCAGTGTTGAATGCAATAATTTCCATGGCCCCAACCTACATCCAGTTGTCTTATCGAAATCCTCAACAAGCCGCAATAAAACGGGACTTTCATGCAATTGCTAGATTCCCAAACATAATTGGAGCTATAGACTGCACCCACATCGCCATAAAAGCACCATCAACCAATGAATTTTATTATGTAAATAAAAAGGGTTTCATTCTGTTAACATGCAAATAATTTCTGATGCAAATTTGTTGTTATTAAACATCATTGTGCGGTGGCCTGGAGGAACACACGACTCGTTCGTTCTGCAGAATAGCTCTGTGGGTGTGTGTCTCCAAGAAGGCACTGTTGAGGATGGCTGGCTCATTGGTGAATTTAAGGCTATAACACATTTAAAATGCTATTGTAGGGCTTATGTACAATTACTTAAAACTATTTCATCATTAGGTGATCAAGGTTACCTGCTAAAGCCATGGCTAATGACCCCCCTAACCAACCCAAGGACCGAGCAGGAACAGGCGTACAACCGTGCCCATGCGCGCTCAAGGAGCACAGTTGAGCGCGCAATAGGCCTGCTGAAAGGACGATGGCTGTGTCTGTCAAGCACAGGAGGGACACTGCAGTATCAGCCAGAAAAAGCATGCAAAATCATCATGGCTTGCAGTGTGCTACACAACTTGGCCATCAGACAGGGCATCCCTCTGCAGGAACCCCCAAGACCAGACAGCCCTATGCCCGATGCAGTGCCCCTGCCACCTCCTAATGCTGCTGGCATTCAGACAAGACAGAGGATCATACAGACATTTAGGTAAGTCTGGCCATTGGTTGAGTGCACAAACATTACAGCGATTTCATTTTGTGTTTTGCAGCTTCGTGGAAACAAATAACTGAAATCACATTAGTCAGCAGTTAATGGTTTATTAGCAATTGTATTTGCGCAAGAGGCAATCTGTTTCAGAGAGTCGTTGATTTGAATCAATACATTCGTTATGTTGATCCTTTAGGTCATTAAAGGAGTCATAACCTGTCATTTTCACTTTTCCACGAGAATCAATGCATGTTATGATTGCCTAACGATTATACATTGTCCGGGAACCCGATATTCAAAAGTGAAGCGTTTGCTTACCCCAGGGTAAACCAGCCCACATGCACGCGCACTCAAATACGAGATTTTAATTTATCCCCCGATTTGACGTCAAGACGGGGCAGGATATACCATATATGGACACCGCAGACATATGGTGCAGGAAGCCCGCGCTGTCCCTCTCCCCCTCATATTCATTCAAGAAAGATGCAGAAATGTAGTGCACACGTGAGTTGCTTTGTGGTTGACTGCCAGAATCAACATTCAAGTGTGTTTTCTCTACCAAAAACGGACCAAACTACCAGGGACCAGTGGATGAAATTCATTTTTAATGATGCTGTTCCAACAACCCTATCAACTGGCTCAACGTTAGGTGTCTGCGCTAAACATTTTACGCAAGAATCCTTTACAACGTTCATTTCGAGTCAGACAATAATGCTGCCTACAGAGTCAGAGTGCTGTATAGAGATGGAACAGGTATAGTTTAGTATTTGTCATCTGCTTGTATGTATCCATTATTTATTAATAGCCTACAAGTCTGCTGTTTCGGACCAGGTCCTAATGATGATCAAACATACTGTATACTGATGAGTAGTTTATTGTACATCACACAAAAGATGAAGCGTCAGTTTTACTTCAGAAAATCACTGTAAGAACTGAGTGAACACAGTAAGTTAATAAGAAGTGCGTGAACGTGAAACAAGGCAAAAACAACTATCTCTATAACCACTGTAAGCTGATAAAAAAAGTAGACTACATCTCCGTTTATGTAATCTACATTAAATAAAAGGTAAACTTATGTGTGAAAAAATAGCAACAAACATTTTAGCTCGTTACTGATGTTAATATACAGTATGTCTCAGTCAAAATGATTGTCTTTACCATTCAGAGACATGTTGATGTCACAGACGTCCTTCCATTGACTCTATATCTTCCGTTTCCAGCTCTGGTTCAGAGTCTGGCTCAAACATACATGGTTGAATTCCGTAGGTCGCGGCCAGGTCGGGTTCATTCACAACTTGCGCCATGATGTTATTTTGGAATGATATGCTGAAGTTACCTGCGGTATCAAGCCCCCTGCTTCCTCCCACCAATCAACGCGTCCCTCATTTGCATTATTAAAATCACCGTCCACGACAGCCAAAATATCGCATCAGATCTCGCGAGACAATAATGCATTCAGAAATAAGGGTCAGAGGAGCTCTGTGTTTATTTATTTTTTCCACTTTTCTTTTTTAGAAGGGCCTGAAAGACTATAATAGAGGGTGGGTTTCCAAGGTAATACTAGGTTATGACTCCTTTAATGGATTTTGTTGTTTCCTCTTGATCTTGTAGCACCACCTCACTCAGCACTCTTGGCGCACGGCGCATGGAAGGGGCAATGGATGGGCCCGGCTCCTCAAGCTCCTCAGGCACAACGGGTGTCGCTATTAAGGAAACACATGTTCACATTAATTTAATTGAGTTTATCCTATGAATGATTTCATTAAAAGTTTACAAATTGAAATAAAACATATGCAAACACAATATCCTTTTCCAGTTGATTTATTTTACCTTCACTTGTTAGATGGCCCGGTTAGTTCTGTCGCAAGAGCATCAGTGTCACCGTCCTTAGTAATCACGGACAGAGCCATGTCTCCGATGATGCAGGCTATGCTGTTGTCCAATGGGGAAAGTTCCGTTGTTGTCCGTCCTCCTCCAGTTGCGGACATTTCTCGTCTGTGTGCTGTGACACGTTTTTTAGCCAATACTTTAATATCAAACCATTTTTTTTTTACATTTCTGGGACAGTTCTCTCCTCAGACCCAACGGAATTAACTGCATTGGTGACATTCTCCCATGCAGCATAGTTTCTTTTATTTGTAAGTCCTCCTGCAGTGAATGAACTAAACAATATCTGTTGGTTGGATTCAACTTCATTTACAAGTATCTCTAATTCTGTGTTTGTGAAGTTCCTCTTCTTTGCTCTCTTTGCCATTATTGCAGTGAGGAAAAAAACACAATCACGTAATTTTTAAAGGGAAGTGTCACCATATATGGTTAATTGGAGGTGTTTCCAAATGCTAATGACCATGAATGTGAACGAGCATGGTACTTACGCACATGTGGTATTTATCAACAATGATTGCTTACTCATGTGCGTAAGAACTGCGTGCGCACGTTTGATAAATGTGGATTTTCTTGTACTTAAGCACATTCTAAATTTCATTCGTTGGACAAAATATAGAACCTTTTCTACGCACCATTGATAAATGAGGGCCCTGGACTTTTCAAAATCACAATACATGTCAGTTCATGTTCATGTTGCGTCTTAAAGAGTGAGAATAGATTAGTTTATTAAATAACTTATATGATACAAGCTATGTTTATTCGCATTGCATTAAAGGGTTGAGTGTAGTGCTCCATATCGCTATCATCTTCCCATTTTGGGTAAAAATAGAAAATAATACTCAAGTACTTTGTAACGTAGTTACTTGACTTGAGTCATATTATTTTTCAGTACTTCTACTTGTACTCAAGTACATTATTACTTACGTAGCAATCGTTTTACTTAAGTACAATTTGTTAGTACTCTTTCCACCACTGAGTATCAGTCAGTCAAACAAACACAGACTACGTTTAAAAGCAACAAAAAACCCACTCAAAACAGGGGACATTAGCAATAACCCGGTCGTGCCATGTAAACACCGGCAAAAACCTGAATATGCTCATATTCCAGTTTATAAAAACCCGAATATGATCCCTGGGTTACCCCTTTTCTAACCAAAATATTTGGTCATATAAACATGTATCTGCATATACCCATCAAAAGGAACATTGATTTGTTTTCTGCGCATGTTCTATTCGCAAGGAATCTTGGTCTTTTGAGTAGAGGAACTTCTTGTATGTGCCATCTGGAGCTTACAAAAACACATGTGCAGTATACTGGAAGTAAATAAGAAGTAGAGGTAAACAAGGCGAGACGCAGCACAGCACCATACTTTTGGACCAGTAGCAAAGTACCAGCATCAAAGCACAAACGAAAGCGATCGATATCTGCCCCAAACTATTCATTATCCGCATGCTGCTGCTGTTGTTGTCGTCGTCTTTGGCTACATGAAGAAGAAACGGAAATGACCTATATTGCGTCTTAAGGATGTCCGTACGACCAGACGCTAACCGTGCGTCGCCGTTTACATGACGATATTGCCAATTGATTACAAATTCCACGTAAACAGGAGTAACTCTCTATACTCTACGTAGTCACTGTAATTTATGTCATCTTCTCCTCTTATTGTCACTTCCACTTCAATGTAACATGTATAGCATACCTTTCTCTGTCAGCACAGGATTTACATGTGATAAATGCAGGGAGATAGTCAGTCTGACGGAGAAAATTTCAGAACTTAAGTTTGGATGCGTGTCTCTAATTGAGGTTAATTTTAAGAGTGCAAGGGCTTTAGATACTGCTTTGGATGCGACTAGCTTAGTGAACACAGTACAAATGTTCACTCTACAGTGAACATTGTTCGTTTCTGGCTGTTGTAGAGCCTGTGCAGCAGGGCAATTGGGTGAAGGTGAGACGCTGTAGTCGCGGGACAAAACACCGCTCTTCTGCTCTAATTAGAACATCAAATAGATTATCCCCACTCAGTGAAACACCTACTGAGAATCCTGTTCAATGTGCCCTAGTTATTGGTGATTCTATTAAACGGAATGTGAAAATAGAGACACCAGCCACCATAGTCACATATTTGCCAGGAGCCAGAGCACCTCACATCAAAGCCTATTTAAAAGTGCTGGCTAATGTTAATCATAAATTCTCTGAGATTATTATTCACGTCGGCACTAATGATGTTTGACTTCGCCAATCGGAGATCACTAAAATTAATGCTAAAGAGGTGTGTTTACTTGCCAGAGCCGATCCTGACCTCCCTGGGCCCCTACGCAAAAATCTGTTAAGGGGCCCTACCAGACCCATGAGCCATGTAAACCATTTGCCACTGTCACACCTGACACTCCAGTTCTCCCACTACAAATCCTCCCTCGTTTAGATAGTACTAATGAAAATGTAATTCCTGATAACAGAAATAAACATCTTTTATATTAATATCAATAGTTCACATTTTTAAAAAGTACAAATTTAATTATTGATATCAAAAATGCATCCTGTGAATTAATAAAAGCTAAAATGCCTTGCCATAGCATGCCACTGTGTTTTTAAATGATAAAAGCAATAATTGATACTTGATGGTTATTTACTGAGGGATGTGCATCCCTATTGACCAGTATGTCCAGCCAATTACCATTTTAAATGCAATATAGTCAATGTCAATAGATTGCTTTCCATCTTGCTTTATTGCAAAGTTGTAACTAAACTGACTTGGAGACTAGATAATCATTGTCTTGCTTGAAAAGTATGAGCACCAAATGAGGAGTGCCATCATGCCCATATTGTACTGGTAACTATGATGTTTTCCCCATAGATGTTTTACTGGAAAGTGCATGCTTCATTTCATGCACGCGCATTAGGGCTGCAACAACTAATCAATAAAATCTATAATAATAATATAGATGAAAATCATTGTTAACGAATGTCATTATCGATTAGTCGTCTGCTTACGCCACAGGAAGTGTTTACTGGTGATTGGTTGAAACAGGCCAATCATGATGCTCTCTGTCTTACATGTGCTTCATGAGGCACACGCACATACACACAAGGTATCTCTCCCTCCATCGGGCGCGCGCTACATGGTTCTGTCTTGCATGCACGCTCTTGCTTGGACGCTCTAGATTCTGGGAGTTTGAACTAATTTGCGGCATCAGGGAGCAACTATCGGGTGACTCCCGGAACTTCCGGGAGACTTGGGATGTCTGTATTTTGTTCGCTCAGTTCGCTCGCAACATAAGTGATGGATTAAAATAGCGCTATCGCAGAAATAGGTTAAATTAAAACGGTGTCTACAAAGTGAAGCACTAAATATAAAGTCAGTTATTAACAGCAGCAGTAAAAGATTTTTAGTCAATGAACTTAGTGGTTTTCGCCAAATGCTTGTGCACAAATCCATCATTTTTCTGTCCTTTTAATCAAGCCTGTTAGCTTGCTGTGTACCTCCATTCCGTTCTTTTTTTATAGCACTGTCACAGAGAAGTCCAAATTAAACATGATTTAATGACTCGTTAATGTAAGTACACATTGATGGCCTAAGACACGAAAAGAGCGGTTTGTGTGAGAAAACGAACAGTATTTATATCGTTTTCACCTTGTGTATCTACAGCCATGAACAACTGATCTGAATCAGTTGTTCAATGTCCAACTGAACCGAACTGAACCATGTCAGAGAATGTCAACGCCAATTATTTTTGGTTTCACATTAGTTTAACAAACCAATCCCCCTTCCCCACATACAATATCTGAATAGTAGTTTTTACTCAAGCGAACTAGTTATATACACTCTCAGTGGCGTCTCATTTAGCTGGTAGGCCTAACATTTAAATTGGCCACTGTGAATGACTCCTTGTCAAATTAATTGGAACAAACAAATGACTAGGCCTATAACACTGTCTCGCGTAATTTTAGGCTACTTTTTACGCTGTTTTGCAGTGCTGAAATGTGCAGCTGCCGACTTAACATCAAAACTTTGCAGTGTCTCTCCACAACTTGAAATGAGCATAAGCCGCGTAACCTTGTTCTCTGCAAGGCGACTTTGCTGCTTCGTCTTGATCCGATTCTGCAGTGAGAACCCCCTCTCTGCAGGAACACTCGAGACGGATTACACAGGCTATCTTGGCGAGCCTGGTCCACTCTGGATAGATTTCGTTGAAATCGCATATGAGGACTTTGCAGGCGCAGAGCAGCATTTTTAAAAGGACTGAGCGTCGCCCATTTCCCGCTCCGCTCACAAGAAAACTCCACGTTTTTTCCCCGCCTGACTAAAGTTGCTTGCATTGTATTCAGCATCCCCAAGTGAGTCTGCGAGCGCAGAGAGGGTTTTCTCCGCTGCTGGCCTGCTTTCAAGACACCACTGCATGTCTGAAGCCTCAGACATTGTCCGAACTCGTGTTCTTGAAGGTGAACTCAAAAGAACTGTAGATAAGAAAAGCATTTTTTTTTTTTTTTTTAAATTTGAGACAATTTAAATTGTCATCCATGTGCTCTCTGCGCAAAAGTTCAGTTAGATATAGGCGTCTGGTGGCCTAATAGTTAATTTACCAAAATGTATTTAATTTAACACGTTGATGATGATGATGATGATGTAGATGATTTTTATTTATATAATTAGGCCCATTGATTCGTTTAATTTTACATTTTTTTTTTTTTTTGTGTACAGATGATATAGGCCTAAGCCAATTTAAATTTGAATTGTGCGCGCTGCGCAAAAATCAGTTAGGCTTATCAGAATCTGGCCTAATAATTACTTAGCCTACTTTTAAACATTTATGTAGGCATATATATATATATATATATATATATATATATATATATATATATATATATATATTTTTTTTTTATATATATATATATTTTTTTTTTTTTTTACATTTTGTTCATATTTTTATTTTAGTTATATTATTAGGCCCATTTATTCGTTTAATTTTACAGCAGTTTGTGTGTACAATGGTTATAAGCCCATTTACATTTTTATCGTTTGCGTTCAGTTATCAAAATTCTGGCCTATAGTTAATTTACTTTTAAAACTTATGTATATTTTTGTTTATATAATTTTTATTCATATTATTGGGCCCATTTATTCGTTTAATTTTACAGGACTTTTTGTGTATGCTACATTCCTGTTCTTGCTAGTCCTAATTTGTAATTTGAAAAGAAACATTTCTGTTTGGAAAATGTTGATGTTGGTCTTTAGTTCTTTGTAAGGTAAGGCTGTGGTCTAACCTAAAAGTGAAATAAAAATACATGCAGATTTTTTTCGTTTTTTGGAGCGAGCGGGGGGCGATTTGAGTGGAGCAAACTGTGTTGAGCGCTGAACGGGGAGCTCTTTATGAACATTCTGTGACGCACGAGCAGCGCCGGGAACAGTGATTTGATTATTGATTATACGAGGTTGAACAGTCCGTGTGACAGAGCGGGCATAAGATGGACACGAGCGCGAGTTCGCTGCGAGCGCGAGTTCGCTGCAAGCGCGAATTTAACCAATTGATCCATATATAAGGCGCTCCTGATTATAGGCGCACTGTTGTTTTTTGAGAAAATTAAAGGCTTTTAAGTGCGCCTTATAGTGCGGAAAATACGGGTAACGTTACATGCCTTCTTTGAATAAATGCACAAAAAATATACATTTTTATTTATATTATAATATAAATAATTTTATAATATATAATTTTTACTAATCTAATGTCATGTACGTTTAAATGTTAGAAAAATAAATAAATAAAGACATCTTGCCATACTAAAAGGGGACGTTTCTGTAGAATGACCCGTATAATAAATCAACAGATCCTACTTACCACTATGTGTCTGCGGATATCTAGGGATTCAGAAGGGCCTCGAGGCAGTGAAGTAGATCCATGCAATCCTCGGGGAACCGATCTTGCAAGGCATCTATCAGATGTTGAACATATAGCGTTCCCTGGCTTTTTTGAAAGTTTGATTGGAGCGCTCGCTTGAATTGGTCACTTTGACATCCTTGTATGTGCTGTCTTTAATAACATTCAAACGGCAGAACCTGTTCCTTTATAAGGGGGGGGGGGGGGGGCACACATTTAAACACGCATACCTATGGACTGAACACGTGATGCAAAAGTGCACACCATCTGCGTTTTCACGGGTTTGTGTTTTTGAGATTTGCGCAGGGAAAACGGATAATCGTTTGAACCGTCTAAACTATTTCAGGGAGAGTATTCTCAAGACACCCACTGTTTTGCGTGGATGGGCGGCTGGAGCGCATTAAGAGTTTTTCTAAATAACTTTATCCTAATGCCTAAACAATCTGTAACGGTCATTTCTATTACAACTGTAAAGCTGCTTTGAAACAAACCAAACCACTGCACTTCTTGGGTTTTTTTGTTTGTTTTTTTTTTCACTGGTTACCTCAACAGATTAGTAAAAACTTAAATATATTTCAGTTATGTCATGAACCTGAGAAAATAATGACAGTGTGCTCCTTTTTGGGTAAAGTGTTCCTTTCATTTGATTGTCTCACCTTTGTGAAAAGTTCTCGTGCCATTCTGAAGTGTTCTCTGGCTTTCTCATACACTAACGTCTCAGAACAGCCTTGCTGAAAGTAAATGCCTCCTAAATCGTAATGCACCTGTCAGACAGAACATTGATAACTTTTAACAGAACATACCTATACATGATGAATGGGCACTTTTATATTTTCTGTAGGACATACCTGACAGTGCAGGTGATCAGCGCTGATGTGCAGTCCTGCGGTGGAGGACTCAGTCTCTCCATTGGCTGTACTAGGATCAGCAGCTATCAGGTCAAGGGTATGAAGAGTGTGGATGTAGAAGTCTTCTTTAATGTTCAGGGCTCTTTCTAACACCATGATAGAGTCTGTGGCCTGCTCTCTGAGCTGAAAAGCAGAGCGTTATACAAGTGACAGGGCTATGATGAGCTTTCTTTTATGGGATTAATATCCTGCCATGATTCAAAACTGAAAATAAAGTTCTGAAAGGTTGCAACTAAGTGTTCGAAAACTCAAAATCTTACAAAAGTTTTGCAAGCTTGTAGTCACTCGGACTATTTTAATAATTTCCTTCATAACTTTTGGGCCGGCCAGTTTTGATCCCTTAAGAAGCCAATGAAGGGGTGATCCAGCTCTCAGATTTAACCCTCTGGTGCTCTTCGTTTCGGAGTCACATTTGTTATCCTCCTGGTCAAAAGTGACCAGACACCTAAAAATTTAATTTCCTCCATCGAAGTAAAAGCAATGCAATTTATTTTTGTTCTATAATATTTATTCTTTGTAATTTAGTATTTTGAGTCAATTTAATAGAATTTATTAATATTTTTGCAATATTTATGGTCTATTTTTGGCATGAAAAAAAAAATAATATATATATATTTTTTTTCAAAATATTATTAATGCAGTATTTTAGTTTAATATAGAGTCTAGGCCTTCAGAAAAAAAATGAAGAAAATTAAAGCTGCAAGCAGCGATGGGCAGGCCCTCGCACCTGTAGCGAGTCAGGGTGTGAGGCGCCGCGTTGCATATTCTGCAGCTCGGCCAGTGCGGCTGTGCATTTGCTATGCTTCTTCGTTAAAGGTCACTTCCTGTTGCCAGCAGGTGGCGCTATGACTGTGGGTGAATGTCGGCATATAGATTTGTTCAGGGCGGGACTATTGTCAAATGAGTAAAATTTGGTGCAGATCTGGGCATTTACAGCCAAGTTACTACAACTTCCTTTTTGAGCATGTTGCGGCCCCGAAGGCAGAAGGCACAGCAGAAATTTGAAGTCGATCCGACTAAATCCCTAGGAGGAGTTTGTCAAAGTACATAATGAGTAAATCATCCAAAAATAGCGGTAAAATTAGAAATGGCAAACTTCCTGTTGAGTTTAGGGCATCGCTCAAAGAGACTTTTCTGTGCGTGTGGACATGGTAGATGTACCACAGAAATTTCGTATATGTCAGTCAAAGGTGCGGCGGGGGCTGCTTCTTTAAAGGTCACTTCCTGTTGCCACTAGGTGGCGCTATGACTGAGGGTGAATGTCGGCATGTAGATTTGTTCAGGGCGGGACTCTTTTCAAATGTGTTAAATTTCGTGCAGATCTGGGCATTTACAGCCAAGTTACTACAACTTCCTGTTTCATGGCGAATCATCGGCGCCACGGACACGCCCACCGACGAAAACGCGCAGATAGCACAACTATACATCATCAATGCCTTTAGAAGGCACAGCATAAATTTGAAGTCGATCCGACTAAATCCCTAGGAGGAGTTTGTTAAAGTACGTAATGAGTAAATCATCCAAAAATGGCGGTAAAATTCGAAATGGCCGACTTCATGTTGAGTTTAGGGCATCGCGCCATGCGACTTTTCTGTGCATCTAGACATGGTAGATGTGCCACAGAAATTTCGTACATGTCGGTCAAATATGCGATGGGGGCTGCTTCGTTAAAGGTCACTTCCTGTTGCCAGCAGGTGGCGCTATTACTGTGGGTGAATGTCAGCATGGAGATTTGTTCAGGGCGGGACTCATGTGTAAATGTGTAAAATTTCGTGCAGATCTGGGCATTTACAGCCAAGTTACTACAACTTCCTGTTTCATGGCGAATCATCGACGCCACGGACACGCCCATCGACGAAAATGCGCAGATAGCACAACTTTACATCGTCAATGCCTTTAGAAGGCACAGCAGAAATTTTAAGTCGATCCGACTAAATCCCCAGGAGGAGTTCGTTAAAGTACTGATTGTGTAAATCGTCCCAAAATGGGCGCCAAATTCAAAATGGCCGACTTCCTGTTGAGTTTAGGGTATGGGTTCTTGAGGCTTTTTTGTGCGTCTTGATATGATACACGTCCCCACCAAATTTCGTGTTTGTAGGTTGAACGTGGACGAGGGGCTAATTTTTTCCAATTTTCTAGGTGGCGCTAGGGAGCCATTTTGCCACGCCCATCCGCGAAACCCACAAAATACGAAATTTTTCACCAGTCCTGACATGCGTGCCAATTTCGGTGAGTTTTTGAGCATGTTGAGGCCCCGAAAATGGCGCTTACTTTGCAGAAAAAAGAAAAAAGAAAAAAGAAAAAAAATTAAAGCTGCAAGCAGCGATGGGCGGGCCCTCGCACCTGTAGCGCGTCGGGGTGTGAGGCGGCCGCGTTGCATATTTTGCAGCTCAGCCGGTGCGGCTGTGAATTTGCTTTCTTCATTAAAGGTCACTTCCTATTGCCAGCAGGTGGCGCTATGACTGTGGGTGAATGTCGGCATGTAGATATGTTCAGGGCGGGACTCTTGTCAAATGTGTAAAATTTTGTGCAGATCTGGGCATTTACAGTCAAGTTACTACAACTTCCTCTTTCATGGCGAATCTTCGACGCCACGGACACGCCCATCGATGAAAACGCGCAGATAGCACAACTTTACATCGTCAATGCCTTTAGAAGGCACAGAAGAAATTTGAAGTCGATCCAACTAAATCCCTAGGTGGAGTTTGTTAAAGTACGTAATGAGTAAATCATCCCAAAATGGCGGTAAAATTAGAAATGGCTGACTTCCTGTTGAGTTTAGGGCAACGCTCCAAGAGACTTTTCTGTGTGTCTGGACATGGTAGATGTGCCACAGGAATTTCGTACATGTCGGTCAAACATGCGACGGGTACTGCTTCGTTAAAGGTCACTTCCTGCTGTCACTAGGTGGCGCTATGACTGTGGGTGAATGTCGGCATGTAGATTTGTTCAGGGCGGGACTCTTGTCAAATGTGTAAAATTTTGTGCAGATCTGGGCATTTACAGCAAAGTTACTACAACTTCCTGTTTCATGGGGAATCATCGACGCCACGGACACGCCCATTGACGAAAACGCGCAGATAGCACAACTTTACATCGTCAATGCCTTTAGAAAGCACAGCAGAAATGTGAAGTCGATCCGACTAAAGCCCTAGGAGGAGTTAGTTAAAGTCAAGTCAAGTCAAGTCACATTTATTTATATAGCGCTTTTCACAATACAGATTGTATCAAAGCAGCTTCACAGTGATAACTAGGGTTGGGAATCGTGAGAAATTTTCCGGTTCCGATTCCGGTTCCGCCAAACGATTCCGGTTCCGGTTCCGGTTCCCATTCAATTAAAAATATTAGTAAGAGAAAAATCCACAATCCTTTTTGTGTTTATTTCTTATAGTACTTGACAAATTAGTTTAACAGACTGGTAATGTAAACAAACTCAAAATATTATTAAGCAATCTTTGCAACAAAAAAAAAAATATATATATATATAGCTATATAAAGGAAATTAAAAAATTCTGCATTCTCTATAATAATTTAGACCTCTCCTTTATTGTATCTCCAACAGTGAAAAATACCCTCTCAGAAGGAGTAGAATATGCTTTAACACACATATGTGTGTAGAACAGATTATTTTTTAAAACGGTTTGAATGATTGATTTATAAAGACTTTACTTATTTCATTACTGGATAAATCGGCGCTCTAGCAGTTAATAAACAGAACCGCATGCGTCTTGCGGAAGAACATTGTTGCCGGAGCTACTTCTCTCTGTTTATGTCCATGACGAGTCACGCAGGCATTGGGCTACTCCGCAGCAGCTGTGATCCGCCGGCCAGTCTAAACAAGAAGTCCGAGTATTAACGCTTATTACAGGCTTTACGTAGTGATTCAAGATAAGACAAAAACACGGTTTGAAAAACAAACATTATGATGTACTCGCTCATTGTATATATTTTGTAAATTCTGAACACAAAAAATATACGGACTGCATCTGTTTTGACCACTACCGTCAATGTTTACTCAAACTATAATCTCACTAATTCTGTAACGGAAATCATTTGAATATGTGAAACAAATAAATATTGAGACTGTGTGATTGTAAAGCAGTTTCATATCGACAACTGCTCTCTCTCTCTCAGCGCAAACAGATTTGAATGTAGGCTAGAGAGTGACTCGGCGGTCGGCGCGCGCAGCGTGCGTGTGTCTGTGTGTGACAAATGCAGCGCGTGTGAGAGCAAATCGCAACTTCAGTGGTGAAGTTTTTGTCATTTAGGAATAAGACGGCGTCTTCTACTCCCAGCACTTCGCCCACATGATGATATCGCATCGGCATCAGAACCGTTTTCGGAACCGAAACTTAGGAATTTTGCACGGTTCCGGTATTTTTTCAAAAACACAACCGGTTCTGGAAAAGAACCGGTTCTCGGTTCCCAACCCTAGTGATAACATGTAAGTAGCACAACACAGATCAACAACATTGCTAAACACTAAATAAATAACCCCAACTGAGCAAGCTCAAAGCAAGCCAAAAGCAAGGCGACAGTGGCAAGGAACCAAACTCCATCAGATTGGATGGAGAAAAAACCTTGGGAGAACCCAGGCTCAGTCGGGGGCCAGTTCTCCTCTGGCTTACATTCATATTGTTTAAATATAAATATTGTTTATGAATCAAACGGCGCCATAACATATCGCAGGCGTTGAGTCGTCTCATCACAGGCGTTGAGTCGTCTCATCACAGGCGTCTCATTAAAGTACGTAATGAGTAAATCATCCAAAAATGGTGGTAAAATTCGAAATGGCCGACTTCCTGTTAAGTTTAGGGCATCGCTCCACGAGACTTTTCAGTGCTTCTGGACATGGTAGATGTGCCACAGGAATTTCGTACATGTCGGTCAAACATGCGACGGGGGCTGCTTCGTTAAAGGTCACTTCCTGCTGTCACTAGGTGGCGCTATGACTGTGGGTGAATGTCGGCATGTAGATTTGTTCAGGGCGGGACTCTTGTCAAATGTGTAAAATTTCGTGTAGATCTGGGCGTTTACAGCCAAGTTAATACAACTTCCTGTTTCATGGCGAATCATCGACGCCACGGACACGCCCATCGACGAAAACGTGCAGATAGCACAACTTTACATCGTCAATGCCTTTAGAAGGTACAGCAGAAATTTGAAGTTGATCCGACTAAATCCCTAGGAGGAGTTCGTTAAAGTACGGAGTGTGTAAATCGTCCCAAATCGGTCGCCAAATTCAAAATGGCGGACTTCCTGTCGAGTTTAGGGTATGGGTTCTTGAGGCTTTTTTGTGCGTCTGGTCATGGTAGATGTACCACAGAAATTTCGTACATGTCGGTCAAACAAGCGGCGGGGGCTGCTTCGTTAAAAGTCACTTCCTGTTGCCAGCAGGTGGCGCTATGACTGTGGGTGAATGTCGGCATGTAGATTTGTTCAGGGCGGGACTCTTGTCAAATGTGTAAAATTTCGTGCAGATCTGGGCATTTACAGCCAAGTTACTACAACTTCCTGTTTCATGGCGAATCTTCGACGCCACGGACACGCCCATCGACGAAAACACGCAGATAGCACAACTTTACATCGTCAATGCCTTTAGAAGGTACAGCAGAAATTTGAAGTTGATCCGACTAATTCCCTAGGAGGAGTTCGTTAAAGTACGGAGTGTGTAAATCGTCCCAAATTGGTCGCCAAATTCAAAATGGCGGACTTCCTGTCGAGTTTAGGGTATGGGTTCTTGAGGCTTTTTTGTGCGTCTGGTCATGGTAGATGTACCACAGAAATTTCGTACATGTCGGTCAAACAAGCGGCGGGGGCTGCTTCGTTAAAAGTCACTTCCTGTTGCCAGCAGGTGGCGCTATGACTGTGGGTGAATGTCGGCATAAAGATTTGTTCAGGGCGGGACTATTGTCAAATGAGTAAAATTTGGTGCAGATCTGGGCATTTACAGCCAAGTTACTACAACTTCCTTTTTGAGCATGTTGCGGCCCCGAAGGCAGAAGGCACAGCAGAAATTTGAAGTCGATCCGACTAAATCCCTAGGAGGAGTTCGTTAAAGTACGGAGTGTGTAAATCGTCCAAAAATGGCCGCCAAATTCAAAATGGCAGACTTCCTGTCGAGTTTATGGTATGGGTTCTTGAGGCTTTTTTGTGCGTCTTGATATGATACATTTCCCCACCAAATTTCGTGCATGTAGGTTGAACGTGGACGAGGGGCTAATTTTTTCCAATTTTCTAGGTGGCGCTAGCGAGCCATTTTGCCACGCTCATCCGCGAAACCCACAAAATACGAAATTTTTCACCAGTTCTGACATGCATGCCAAATTTGGTGAGTTTTTGAGCATGTTGTGGCCGTGAAAATGGAGCTTACTTTGCAGAAAAAAGAAAAAAAAAAGAAAAAAAAAAAAATTAAAGCTACAAGCAGCGATGGGCGGGCCCTCGCACCTGTAGCGCGTTGGGGTGTGAGGCGGCCGCGTTGCATATTCTGCGGCTCAGCCGTTGCGGCTGTGAATTTGGTTCGCTGCTTCATTAAAGGTCACTTCCTGTTGCCAGCAGGTGGCGCTATGACTTAGGGTGAATGTCGGCATGTAGATTTGTTCAGGGTGGGACTCTTGTCAAATGTGTAAAATTTGGAGCAGATCTGGGCATTTACAGCCAAATTACTACAACTTCCTCTTTCATGGCGAATCATCGACGCCACAGACACGCCCATCAACGAAAACACGCAGACAGCACAACTTTACATCATCAATGCCTTTGGAAGCCACAGCAGAAATTTGAAGTCGATCCGACTAAGTCCCTAGGAGGAGTTAGTTAAAGTACGTAATGAGTAAATCATCCAAAAATTGCGGTAAAATTAGAAATGGCCGACTTCCTGTTGACTTTAGGGCATCGCTCCAAGAGACTTTTTGTGCATCTGGACATGGTAGATGTACCACAGAAATTTCGTACATGTCGGTCAAACGTGCGGTGGGGGCTGCTACGTTAAAAGTCACTTCCTGTTGCCAGCAGGTGGCGCTATGACTGTGGGTGAATGTCGTCATGTAGTTTTGTTCAGGGCGGGACTCTTGTAAAATGTGTAAAATTTTGTGCATATCTGGGCATTTACAGCCAAGTTACTACAACTTCCTGTTTCATGGCGAATCATCGATGCCACGGACACGCCCATCGACGAAAACGCACAGATAGCACAACTTTACATCGTCAATGCCTTTAAAAGGCACAGCAGAAATTTGAAATCGATCCGACAAAATCCTTAGGAGGAGTTAGTTAAAGCAGTGTTTCCCAAACTTTTTTTCTGGCGACCCACATTTTAAAGTCGATAAATCCTTGTGACCCAAAGAACATTAGGCCCATATAGTTCATATATCACGAAGAGAATTTATGCATTAACAAAATATGTATGACCATTTTTTAAGGTCATTTTTTTAAGCTTCCAGTTAACTATTTAAAAGAGATACAGATATTTGACAAAGCACTTTTTTTGTTTAACCTGTTGTTGACAATATGCAGAGGTGAAATGAGAAAGGAAAAGTTGACAGGGCATCTCATTGTTTTCATATTCTCATAGTTACAGTGTACATAATTTACTATAATAATTATTATAGGCTTAAATTAAAATATTCTGACACTGAGACTTTGTAACCATGCATGGCTCACTACCACTGCATAAAAATGCCTAAACAGGCACAAAAAAAAAAAAAAAAAAACTACACACACGATTAAATACATATTCCTCTACCCCCCTAATAAATCGAAGGCAATATAAATGACTATAACATAGCATTCAATATAAATATTCCACATTTATGCCCAAACCATGGTAAATTATTACATTCAGGCTATTACATGGTAAATGTTTGTAAGGGGGGGTGATTAGGGCATTTAGTCTTCTAACTTTATTCATGTTTCTTCTATTTTTCTCATCAGTAGTGTTGGGAATGTTAAGACTGTTTCATCCGATTTAAAACTAGTTAAAATCATTGAGTGATGTGTGGTTTGTAAGAGAGAGGAGTACGTGTCCGACGCTTCTTAAAGGATGTCGCGCAACGTTGTTTAATAATAGTGTCCGGGACCGGGAGTAAACGCAACTCCTTTAAGCTTTGCGTTCCGTTATCCACTGGGCCGTGCTGCCTAGTTCAAAGTAAACTAGTGAAACGACTGAAACCAGCGCTATTTTGTTCTCTATTTGTTGTTACTTACCGAGAAACCGCTTCAGGTGAACAAATCCGAATCGTTTCAGACCGTTATGCACGCGCGTTTGGCCAATGGCCAATTCATGGAAAGGAAATAATCAAACCAACGAATGATTATTATCGCTGGTTCAGTCGACAGAAATACGGGACACACATAAAAACTGCTGAGATATTCGGACTGTAAACTTTTCTCTCAGGTCAGTCGGAGTGCTCATGGTACACATACAGTGCGTGCGTATAGTCATCCAGCTGCACGCGCCACTGCGTCCACGCGCATATCTAACCAAATTTAGCCGCGCGGCACCACCAGAAAATAGGAGGAGAGGGAGGTTGGGGTGCCCTCGGCCGTATGGAGATGATTGGCGGGCCGCACTTGGCCCGCGGGCCGCCAATTGAATAGCCCATATCTAGAGAGTAGCCTACAACACACTGAAAAATAGTGCTCGACTTGGCGACCCAGACAAAATCTCCCGCGACCCACGTGTGGGTCGGGACCCCGACTTTGGGAATGACTGAGTTAAAGTACGTAATGAGTAAATCATCGAAAAATGGCGGTAAAATTCGAAATGGCCGATTTCCTGTTGATTTTAGGGCATTGCTCCAAGAGACTTTTTTGTGTGTCTGGACATGGTAGATGTACCACAGAAATTTCGTACATGTCGCTCAAACATGCGGCGGGGGCTGCTTCGTTAAAGGACACTTCCTTTTGCCACTAGGTGGCGCTATGACTGTGGGTGAATGTCGGCATGTAGATTTGTTCAGGGCGGGACTCTTGTCAAATGTGTAAAATTTCGTGCAGATCTGGGCATTTACAGTCAAGTTACTATAACTTCCTCTTTCATGGCGAATCATCAACGCCACGGACACGCCCATCGACGAAAATGCGCAGATAGCACAACTTTACATCATCAATGCCTGTAGAAGGCACAGCAGAAATTTGAAGTCGATCCGACTAAATCCATAGGAGGAGTTCGTTAAAGTACGGAGTGTGTTAATCGTCCCTAAATGGCTGCCAAATTCAAAATGGTGGACTTCCTGTCGAGTTTAGGCTATGGGTTCTTGAGGCTTTTTTGTGCGTCTTGATATGATACACGTCCCCACCAAATTTCGTGCATGTAGGTTGAACGTGGACGAGGGGCTAATTTTTTCCAATTTTCTAGGTGGCGCTAGCGAGCCATTTTGCCACGCTCATCCGCGAAACCCACAAAATACGAAATTTTTCACCAGTTCTGACATGCATGCCAAATTTGGTGAGTTTTTGAGCATGTTGTGGCCGTGAAAATGGAGCTTACTTTGCAGAAAAAAGAAAAAAAAAAGAAAAAAAAAAAAATTAAAGCTACAAGCAGCGATGGGCGGGCCCTCGCACCTGTAGCGCGTTGGGGTGTGAGACGGCAGCGTTGCATATTCTACAGCTCAGCCGGTGCGGCTGTGAATTTGGTTCGCTGCTTCGGTAAAGGTCACTTCCTGTTGCCAGCAGGTGGCGCTATGACTTAGGGTGAATGTCAGCATGTAGATTTTTTCAGGGCGGGACTCTTGTCAAATGTGTAAAATTTTGTGCAGATCTGGGCATTTACAGCCAAGTTACTACAACTTCCTGTTCCATGGCGAATCATCGCCGCCACGGACACGCCCATTGACGAAAACACGCAGATAGCACAACTTTACATCGTCAATGCCTTTAGAAGGCACAGCAGAAATGTCAAGTCGGTCCGACTAAATCCCTAGGAGGAGTTCGTTAAAGTACGTAATGAGTAAATCATCCAAAAATGGTGGTAAAAATAGAAATGGCTGACTTCCTGTTGAGTTTAGGGCATCGCTCCAAGAGACTTTTCTGTGCGTATGGACATGGTAGATGTACCACAGAAATTGCGTACATGTCGGTCAAAGATGCGGTGGGGGCTGCTTCATTAAAGCTCACTTCCTGTTGCCACTAGGTGGAGCTATGACTGTGGGTGAATGTCGCCATGTAGATTTGTTCAGGGCGGGACTCTTGTCAAATGTGTAAAATTTGGTGCAGATCTGGGCATTTACAGCCAAGTTACTACAACTTTCTGTTTCATGGCGAATCATCAATGCCACGGAAACGCCCATCAACGAAAATGCGCAGTCAGCTCAACTTTACATCGTCAATGCCTTTAGAAGGTACAGCAGAAATTTGAAGTCATTCCGACAAAATCCCTAGGAGGAGTTTGTTTAAGTACAGAGTGTGTAAATCGTCCCAAAATGGCCGCAAAATTCAAAATGGCGGACTCCCTGTCGAGTTTAGGGTATGGGTCTTTGAGGCTTTTTTGTGCATCTGGACATGGTAGATGCACCACAGAAATTTCGTACATGTCGGTCAAACATGCGGCGGGGGCTACTTCGTTAAAGGCCACTTCCTGTTGCCAGCAGGTGGCGCTATGACTGTGGGTGAATGTCGGCATGTAGATTTGTTCAGGACGGGACTCTTGTCAAATGTGTAAAATTTCGTGCAGATCTGGGCATTTACAGCCAAGTTACTACAACTTCCTGTTTCATGGCGAATCATCGACGCCACGGCCATCGATGAAAACGCGCAGATAGCACAACTTTACATCGTCAATGCCTTTAGAAGGCACAGCAGAAATTTGAAGTCGATCCGACTAAATCCCTAGGAGGAGTTCGTTAAAGTACGGAGTGTGTAAATCGTCCAAAAATGGCCGCCAAATTCAAAATGGCAGACTTCCTGTCGAGTTTATGGTATGGGTTCTTGAGGCTTTTTTGTGCGTCTTGATATGATACATTTCCCCACCAAATTTCGTGCATGTAGGTTGAACGTGGACGAGGGGCTAATTTTTTCCAATTTTCTAGGTGGCGCTAGCGTGCCATTTTGCCACGCCCATCCTCGCACTGTTAGTGTTTGGGCCCTAATAATCCCAACAGTTTCAATAGGGTCCTCACACTGTTAGTGCTCGGGCCCTAAAAAAAAATAACCCTAACAGTTTCAATAGGGTCCTCGCACTGTTAGTGCTTGGGCCCTAAAAATTTAAAGGAACACTCCGACTTTTTGGGACTTTAGCCTATTCACCTTACCCCCCAGAGTTAGATAAGTCCATACATACCTTTTTCATCTCCGTGCGTGCTATAAGTCTGTTTGACGCACCCACCGCTAGCCTAGCTTAGCACAAAGACTGGATGTGAATGGTTGCAGCTTTCATACTAATCCAAATGAGTGACAAAATAATGCAAACGTTTTCCTATTTACATGTTGTGGTTTGTATAGTCACAGAATGTACAAATATCAAGGCCATATGAGACACAGACATCTTTTGACCGTATAAATACTATATTTTCTGAAGGCGAAGCACTGCTACTTGGGCAGAGTGATAACCATCACCTGAGACGCACCGTGACGAGGAGCAGAGAGTTCGCTCAGTGTTGGAGTAAAGAGTCAGCAATTACTAACGTTAGAAAAGCATAGTTTATCATGGGTGTTTGCTTTATTGTATAAGCTGTGACAATAAACAGGGGATACCAGGTAATACAGTACCATGTTTCATTGATTTCCAACGAAAAACCCACCCAGATTTATCACATGAATAAATAATTATTATTACACGAATCAATATATTTTAAATGCAATTTATTAGCTGAAGCAAATGTATTCAACAGTAGCCTATATAATATACAGTATAATTGCATTACTCAGGCATGTGATTGGCTAAGGACAAAAAAGCAGGAAAATATACGAGCCCCCAACAACCCTACCCCCCCCCCCCCTCATCATTTACTCTCTCAAGTTGTTTTAAACCTGAATAAGTTTCTTTCTTCTGTTTAAGTTATTTGGAAGAATGTGGGTAAACAAACAGTTGATGTACCCCAGTGATTTCCATAGTAATTTTTTCCCTATGGAAGTCAATGGGGACCAGCAACTGTCTGGTTACCCACATTCTTCAAAATATCTTCTTTTTTGTTCAGCACAAGAAATAAATGAATACAGGTTTGGAACAACATTACAGTGAATAAATAATGACAGAATTTTTATTTTGGGGTCAACTATCCCTTTAAGAACAAGCAGCTGCATTTTTATTATTAGGGCTACTGTCACTTTAAGACCTGTACGCGACATGTCTAATATACACGGAGCATTTGACAAACAGATTTCTCGCAATTTTCTCAGTTTGCATTGAGTTTAGACATAACCAAATGTTCTTATGTAAACCTTGTGTGTATTTGAGAGTATTAGCAAAATAATACTCGAAAGATAACTTAGTCCAGCAACCAGGCGCTGTTAGACAAGCTTTTAGTTCATGTGCGCGTCGGGTGTTCGCGCTCAGAACAGCGTATCAGCAGTGAATGACATGTTTAACCGGCAAGGCTTTTAAAGCACATGCAAATGAACTTTTGTGAACTCGCTGAACTGATGTAGCCGTTCCTCTGTGTTAATATTGCGAGTATTTGTCGCGTTGTACACTAATGCTGTTGAGACGGAGGTGTCAGGACTGCAACTGACTGAATGCACGATATACATATTTCTACAAAAGCAGTCAGCAGCTTGCTTGGAGCAAGGATCATAACGCAAATTTGAAATATATTGATATATCGCCCAGCCCTGGTGACCTAACTGTGATGATGTTCTTGTCAACTGACAACGATACCAGCGCGAGAGCGACTGAGATACGAAATTGAGCAGGTGAACAAGCTGAACCAATCAGACATTCTCTGGCTGAACGCAAATACGTCCTTGTTGATACTTTGAAAGGAACTTTCTGTACGCACGTCAGCCAGTTATGGGTTATGTCCTCATATTCTCCCCTTTTCACTCCGGCTGCCGACACCCGTCCCCCTCTTTTTTTTTTTTTTTTTTACAGATCTGCATGATTCACGTAGGTTCCGGATTAATCCGGAAAAATCACATCCCTGATTACTATAGGATAGAATAAGGGGAAAGTAATAGCACAAATTGTTTTTGCACAATGAACTCACAGCCTATCGTACCCTTTTGCACGCTCAAGTTCGTTATTTCCATGGTTATTTCAAATTTAGGCTACTAGGCGCGCCGCGCGCAGGGTGCAAGTTCAGCGCGGTGAACGCGCTCGTTTTTTTTCCAAGCGCGTCCGCACCGCATCAAGATAAAAACATATTCATACCCTAATCATATAATAGTGTCACTAACGTTACATTAGCTCTGGCTAATGGCACTGTTACAGTAGGTCATCTAAAAACATAACGGAACACTTACCTCAGCCGCAGGTGATTCACTTGTCCTGTGCTTTTGGCTTGCTTTGAGCTTGCTCAGTTGGGATTATTTAGTGTTTAGCAATGTTGTTGATCCTGTGTTGTGCTACTTTCATGTTATCAGTGTGAAGCTGCTTTGATACAATCTGTATTGTGAAAAGCGCTATATAAATAAATGTGACTTGACTTGACTTGTCTGTGCTATCGATGGGATAATTAGCCGTATCCTTCAGCACATTATGGTCCGTGTGGCAAATTCCATTTTTTTCAAAATAGTCGTCCATTGAAAAGTACCGAGCAAACATAATGTCCCTTGATAATCTATTTAGGTGTGTTTGGATAAATATCCAGAGTAAGTTAGCCATTTCTTCATCCAGTCAACGTTTTTAGTTGGAATTCTGTGAAACATGGTTACCTCCCCTGTTTACAGTCGCAGCTATTTACAATAGAGCAAAAACCCATGACTCTAAACTACGCTTTTACTATTTATAAATTGCTGACTCTGTTACCCAAACACTGAGGGAACTCTCCGCTCCTCACCACGGCGTGTCTCCGGTGATGCGGTTATCACTCCATCAACGTAGCAGTGCTTCGCCTTCAGAGAATAGTTCCCAGGTTTTATACGGTTAAAAGATGTCTGTGTCTCATTTGACTTTGTTATTTGTACATTATGTGACTACAAATCACAACATGTAAATAGGAAAACGTTTGCGTTATTTTGCCACTCATTTGGATTAGTATGAAAGCTGCAACCATTCACATCCAGTCTTTGTGCTAAGCTAGGCTAGCGGTGGGTGCGTCAAACAGACTTATAGCACGCACGGAGATGAAAAAGGTATGTATGGACTTATCTAACTCTGGGGGGTAAGGTGAATAGGCTAAAGTCCCAAAAAGTCAGAGTGTTCCTTTAAAAAGCCAGTTCATGACCCCTTTAAAATTCCATGACCTTTCTAGGTTGTTCATGACCGTATGAACCCTATGTTTGTCTATGCAAACAAATAGAAGGCACCAAGTTTCCTTAGTTGTTAATCTTTTGCACTAAATATTGCTGTTATATTGGTGTTGTATTGTATTAGTAATGCATCCTGTGTGAACATCATCTTCTATTACTCAGAGTTAGAGCAAAGAGATATCAGTACAGCTACAAGCATGTATCTTACAGGAAACTTTCAATCATACCACACTCAGTATGTTCTCTGTGAGTTCCTTTTCCTGCTGGACCAGATTCATCCTAGAGGACACACAACAAAATTAGAACAAAATCAACAGAACACAACACAAAGAACTGCTACCCCAGTCATTCCTTGCTTACATATTCAGTTGATGTGGTCCAGGTTTGGTCTGTTTCTCAGGAAAGCTGCTCAACACAATGGTACGTATGGCCCTATTGAGAAAGTTCATATTACAATATCAACACAGTAGGGGTGTGCAAAGCAGCCAGTATTTGTATCTGTATTTGTTCAGGAGGAAAAGTATTTGTATTTGTATTCGAGTAAAATTCAAAATAGGCATAAAAAACTTTAATTTACTTTATAGTGTATGGATTCTTTAATTATATCCATTATAATAATTATGGATATGCAATATTGGTTGATGTTTTTCTATAAATCCAGCAATGAACATGTAACAAGAAAAGTCATTGAAAAGAAAATAACAGTCAGCCATTACCTCAAGAACCATGGTTAAACCAACAACTAATAAAATAAAATTGTGAACATTATGAACCCCAACACCACGGTGGAGGACGCTGAACAGACAGAATAAGTTAAGGATAATGTATTGAGAATGAGGAGTTAACGTCATTTTACAGTGCCCCTCCCCTTTCCGCCATGTTGGTAGGATTCCCACGACAAAACAGTATTGATTACGTGTGTTTTTAGCTCGGTAGTAGAGGAGTTTCTCGCAATACCGCACTGTTCTACCATGCCTGGAAGTAACTGCTGCGTTAAAAAACGATAAAAACCCTGGTAACCGATAGCGTCACCTACCATCATGGCCGACCGGCTCAGACCCCGCCCAAATAGGCACGTGACTCCTCATTCTCAATAGCGAGGAGGCTGATTATGAGCCCGACGCGAAGCCTGAAGGGTTTGTATTCGCTATAACAACCGCCTCGCTCTACATTACCCCGCTTATTACATGTGTACCTACCAAATAAATCAATAATTTGACTCAAAATATGGATATAAAAGGGAGTTTATTGATTTAAAAACGATTGTATCGCTTCCGCTAAAAAGAAAGTCCGTTCTGTCTCTACATTTAGAATCCATGGGAACACTCTGTTTTTCATGGCAACGATGTTTTATACATATAAGCAGCGACCTGTTATAATAACAAACCGCATTCTACATTAGAATTCAACCAAGCCATATAAAAAACAAATAATTACCGTTACCGAGATAACAGAGCTACGTAAACAGAGAGAACATGAGAGCACCTGTCTGCAGACGTCAATAATGGAATATACTCCCGATCAAACTACGCTTCCCGAAAGTTATAAACTGCCTCCGGAACCTAGTTAAGGTACAAACATCTATTTAACAAAAATAGTGATGCAGTTAAGTGTTTTTTCGCTCAGCCGAGCCCTCTCTGTTGCTGTGTGGAGCAGCCTGTGTCAGTCACCTCTTCCTGAATGGCACTCACTCAACTCGCGCACTGCGGTCTCGTGAGGAACGCAGCTTTTTGATATAAAGTATTTATTGTTCCCGAATACAAATATTTTTTTAAGTATTTGTTCGGAATAAGTATTCGTAAAAAACACATTATTTGTGCCTTTCCGAATACCGGATTCGGATTCGGCTCCACCCCTACAACACAGCAATCAGCTTAAGGCTGACTTCCTTCTGTACTACTTTATTTTCATCTGAAATCCATTTGTGTAAAATGCTTATTTAAGCTAAACAAATTTGCATTATAATATAATATTATATAATATAAATGTTTCAACTGTTCATACATGTAGTAATGATTTATATTAGAAGGCTAGAGAGAAGCATCACAAACTGACTTTGATTAGAAATATGGGGTCCAGCTGAAGACAAGCACATTACAGTTTAGAATATATATATATATAAAAATATATATATATATATATATATATATATACACACACTGTAGAAGAAAAAAATGGTAACACCGCATAATAATTTTAGAAAATTGAAGCTATTTCCTTCTTTATCCTGCAACGCTGAAGGTCATTTTCACCAGAGGAAGCAAGACACACTTTCTCAGTTGCCAGTCAGCCACTAACCCCCGCTGAACTTCGACAGGACATTTGCTAAGATGCTCTAAGTTCTAACTCGTTAGGTGACTGTTATTCATAGAGTTCACCTTACTTTATTTTGAATGCCATAATTATTGAAAGCTCTCACTATATGGAATATGGTTATGTTTCTGGTGATGGGAAGGGTGGGGGGGGGGGTTTGATGTAGGGCTGGGCGATAAAACGATAACGATAATTATCGCGATATAATTTTTCTCGATAAAACGATATCAAGAGGTCGATAAATGTTCGATAATGTTTATGCGCCAAAAGCGGAACGAAACTCATTTGAACCGCGCGCGCCACACAGAGCATTTATCCGCTCGGCTCAAAGTCCAAACGGCAGTGAGCGCAGCGCGAGCTCGCTAGAGCAGACGCGATTGCTTTGATCGTCTCGCTCAAGACATTCAGCGAGAAACGCTTGAGTTCAGCGAAGAACACAGATGTCAAGTTTAAACCAGCGGCAGATGAAACACAGCTGACAAAAAGGAGTAACACTGCGTGCAACGATCCAGTCAGAATCTGTATTGATACTGAATCCATTTAGCCTACCATGGATTTACTGTAAGGTTAGCCAAGTAATATTAACTGCACCATGAAATGTGGGATATACATATTTAATTGTATAATATCATTAATGTAGACAATTAATTAAATGTCTTATGGAATATAAGTACAGCATTTAATAATGTATTTAACTGTTAGGCCACTGTTTTCATACAAATACCACACAGAAACCATTAAGTTACATTTTGCCATGATAGTGAGGTGCTAAGTTATAGGCTATGCCTGGTTTTATCTGTGGTTATCATCATCTAAATGCATGAGACTGGATGACCAATGGTTAATTTTAATACAACTCAGTCAGAATATTACATTTTACCAATTAAAAATGAGGTCGTTACATAAAAAAAACCCAGAATGTTACTGTTTTTGTTAATTCAACTCAACTCAACTCAACTCAACCTTTATTTATAAAAGCACTTTTAAAACCATTAAAATGGACCAAAGTGCTGTCCACAGGCAATAAATAATACACAGAGATATAAAATTACATCAAGACATGTCACCCAGATAATCAACCCACAAATCGCTCACAGTTCTCGGACCTACTCAAATGCCTAAAGCTTGATGAAATAAATAAGTCTTCAAATCCTTTTTAAAAATGTCCGTGCTTGACGACGATTTGAGAGATAATGGCAGCACATTCCAGAGTGCAGGAGCCGCAACGGAAAAGGCTCGATCTCCACTACGCCTCAGGCGAGACCGAGGGACAGTTAGAAGCATTTTCTGCGAGGAGCGTAGATGGCGTTGAGACTGACGCAGGCTTAACATGTCCTTTATATATTCAGGAGCTAGATCATGTAATGCTTTAAAAACAAAAAATAACACCTTATATTGTATTCTGTATTTAACAGGTAGCCAGTGAAGAGAGATCAATACGGGTGTTATATGATCACGTTTCTTGGTATTTGTTAAAAATCTCGCCGCAGCATTTTGAACACGCTGAAGACGGCCAACCAGTGAATCACTTATGCCTAGATAAAGAGCATTACAATAATCTAACCTGGTTAAAACGAAAGCATGTAAAACAATCTCCAAGTCCTTATATGAAAGGATTGGTTTCAGCTTGGACAATTTTCTCATGTGAAAGAAAGAGGATTTCACAACACTGTTAACTTGACGATCAAAACGCATTTCAGAGTCGAAAAATACTCCAAGGTTTTTCACAAAACTATGGATATTGTTAAACAATAGTCCACAATTACCAGCTAGATTGTTCCCAAACTCCTTGTGCCCAAAAATGATAAACTCCGTCTTATCCTCATTTAACTGTAGGAAATTATTTGATAACCATCCCTTTACCTCAGTCAAGCAATTATAAAAATTAGTAAAAGATGTACAGCCATCACACTCCAGAGGAAGGTACAGTTGTAAATCATCAGCATACAGGTGGTAGTTAATATTATGCTGCTTAAAAATATACTCCAAGGGTAGCATATAAAGAGAAAATAGAGTCGGGCCAAGGATTGATCCCTGGGGAACCCCCCAGGAAAGTGTCGCGGGTGCTGAGACATAGTTACCAATTTTAACAGAACATGTCCTGTCTTGCAAATAAGAGGAAAACCACTCAAGGGCAACACCCTTGATGCCTACATAATCTCTGAGACGTTGTATGACGTTAATGAACATAAATTTAACATTAGCTTAGTATTAGCTTGAGTTAGGATGCAGATTTACTGTCAACTCACTGTCAAATATGCATTTTGAGATAAAACATGTAAATTTAATATTGCAGCCTGCACTGCAAACTGCTGAAGAAATATTTTTCTATTGAGATATTTATTTTAAGGAAAAATGTTTGAATGTTCTACCTCATATTTGTGAAATGTTCACCTGTTTGACAAGTGTTTGTCATGATATGTTCTGACAATAAAGAGTAGTTTAAAACCACAATTTACGCTCTGGTTAATACAACTTTCACTTAGGAGCAAAAATCTGCCTTTAAACTTGAAAGAAATAAAGATTTGACATATATCGTGATAATTATCGATTTCGACTGATATAAGAAAAATTATTGTGATAATTTTTTTTGGCCATATCGCCCAGCCCTAGTTTGATGGTAGACTCAAATGGTTTTGTTAGTTATCCTTTGTTTTATTAAGCAGCATTTCAATTTGATACTTATGACTGAGCTTAATTTTTTTTGATTTTTTGCAAAGAAGAAAGATTGATTAACCATTAGTTCAAGAATCCCATTTGAAAGAGAACGATGTACGCAGGTGCAGTAATAAGTTTTATGAAGTGGTATCTCATTCATCTACTAATGCTCATGCTGCGTTCATGTGCTATGGTAATTATGGTAAATACCAAAAGCCGACGTGGAAAATGCACATGAACACCTCCTCATGTGGTATTTTCCACTGGGCAACTCGTAGAATATTTTGATGGACGAGTTGCAGAGATGAGATAACCTTTGAACCATTTTCAAAATGGCGGAGAGCACCGCAAGAGTCGTGAATGGTAAAAATATATACTATTCATGATCTATAAAATATATAGCATATTATTTACCTTTAAGTTTCGATAAATTATTTTCTTGCTGTTGCAGATGACTAAGCAATCTAAAATAGTTTTAGCTAAATAACAGGTAATCTCCATCTTTTTACCACATTACGACAAAAAAAAGCACTTGAACGCAATACACTGGTAAATACCAGTTCACAAGTGGAAAATATCCTACTTTCCAGAGCACGTGAACGCAGCATAAAACTAAAGGTGTCCTAATTTTGGTGCGGAGGACTTTAAATATCACTATTTTGGATAAAAGATGGTAGAGTAACACACATAAAAGCTATGGGGAATAGGAATATTGCATTATAACTGGTTGTAGAGTATACAATAAACTAGAATGTACATTTCCCAAAGAAAATGTGAAGTGAAGGCAAATCTCACCACCCGGTTGCTAGAGTGTGGCACATGATTGCATACGAAACACCAAACACAATGTTTTTGTGATGAGATATGGCTTATTCAGCTGAGATATGGCTTAATTAATGTGTTCAGGTGGTTACTATGGTACTCTATATGGTTGCTATGGTGTGCTTATACAGTGAGATTATATTTAAAGACTAGTTGACAGCCTAAGTCAAAAAAAGGCAAAATCCATATTTCTTTTATTTTCTGGAGCTGAGATATGGCTTGAACATGTTTTATGGTTGCTAGGCTGGCCTAAGTGGTTGCTAGGGCATGAATATGAAGTTAGTATTTCAATACTTGTTGGCTGCATGATAGGCTGAGTCAAAAGAGCCCAACCCCAAGTCTCTATGACCTTCTGGTCAAAAGATATGATCTCACAAAGTTTGTGGCAATGTTAAGTCTATGGGACTTTTTTACTCAATGATTTGCCCCTGGGGCAAACACCGTACCCCTGATTGCTAAGAAAAGTCACAGCACACCTTTCCTCAATAATCCGCATAATTTGACGCCTCAATCAGGGTTCTGTGATGTCGGCGTCTATTTTTTAACAGATGATTACTATTTCGTTTTTAAAAGGAGTTTTTATAGAGTTATTTAGTATGGCATGATCACCCACGGTTGCTAGGGTGCTGTAACTGGTTGCTATGGTGTGGCTATGAAGAGTTTAGGCCATTACTTATTGGCTGCTTGATTACATAAATTCTCTGAGACAGAGAGAGAGAGGTCTGCCTGACACCAGGGCCAATGTTAAGTCTAAGGGATTTTTTCGGCCGATTTATCGCCCGCCAGACGAACATCGTACAACCGATTGCTATGAAAAGTCACAGCACATCTCTCCTTAATAATCCGCACAATTTGACGCCTCAATCAGGGGTCTGTGATGTTGGTGTGTATTTTTTAACAGATGATTACTATTTTTTTTAAAGGAGTTTTTATCGAGTTTTATCGAGTTATTTAGTATGACACGAGGCCGCCTATCACCCACGGTTGCTAGGGTGCTGTAACTGGTTGCTATGATGTGGCTATGAAGATTTTAGGCCATTATTTATTGGCTGCTTGATAAAATAAATCCTCCTAGGGAGAGAGAGAGGACTGCCTGACAGCCCTTTTGTGTCTGTGTGAAAGTGACAGTTGGGATTTGAATTTTTTAAAATTTTCCAATGTAAGTCAATGGGCCTTTTTTTGGCCGCTTTTTCGTCCGCTGTGCGAACATCGTACACCCGATCTCTAAGAAAAGTCATAGCACACCTCTCCTAAATGAGCCGGTCGATTTGATGCCTCGCCCATGGGTCTGTAACATTGTGGTCAATGGGGAAAATTTGGGCAGCTCCTGCCCCCCAGGGGTGCAACTTTTACCCCATTGTGAGGTATGTTCTTACAGAGCCTGCCAGCCTCTTCAAATGTGGTAAATCGCAGGCTCCTGTGAAATCCTCGCTCGGAGCTATGAATCGTCAAAGTTTGTCGCAATGTTAAGATTTTGGGATTTTTTGGCCGATTTTTCGCCCCTGGGGCGAACATCGTACCCCCGATCGCTTAGAAAAGTCATAGCACACCATTCCCGAATAATACGCACAATTTGATGCCTCATTCATGGGTCTGTGACAAAAGCTGCGGGAGGAGTAGCGCGTATAAGTATGCAAGATAACAATAGTGTTGCTTTGCAAGAACCACTAATAAAGATTTGGATAACAAGAGTGTGAATGCTTCAAGCATTCACACTAATAATAAGAAAGATTTGGATAACAATAGTGTGAATGCTTGAAGCATTCACACTAATAAGAAAGATTTGGATAACAATAGTGTGAATGCTTGAAGCATTCACTCTAATAAGTATGGAGGATAACAATAGTGTTGCTTTGCAAGCATCACTAACTAGAATGTACATCTCCAGAAGAAAATGTGAAGTGGTGCTTGCAGTGGCAAAAAGCTCGCTCGGTTGCTAGAGCGTGGTACATTATTGCATACGAGCCAACAACCATGTCTGTACGATATTCAGGTGCTGAGATCTGGCTTATTCAGCTGAGATATGGCTCATTCATGTGTTCAGGTGGTTACTAGGGTACTCTATATGGTTGCTATGGTGTGCTTATACAGTGGATGAGATATTTAAAGACTAGTTGACAGTCTGAGTCAAAAAAGTCAAAATCCATGTTTCTTCTAGTTTGTGGAGCTGAGATATGGCTTATTCATGTCTTCAGGTGGTTACTAGGGTACTCTATATGGTTGCTATGGTTTGCTTATACAGTGGACGTTGTTTTGTGAATCGCTGTCATGACGACAGCACAGAGGTTTTTTTTTTTTTTTTTCTCTGAATGGACCAACTGACGCTCATAATTCATATTAAAGGTATTGAATTTAAGAATTTTCTTCATTTCATAACTCCTGAAACAAATTAAGACACAACTGTCACTATATAATAAGTTTCTCACAATACAATAGTGGTCAAATACTGAAACTTGAGTCTTATATCTTTTTAGTGATGTATAGTTTGTCAAGGTATAACATTAAATCTGATAGTAACTTTGAAGTAAAAAAAAAAAAGTTTCAGAGCGCCGGCGCACGGACTGAAGGTTAACTGGTTAATCTGTAACGTAAATCTCCTCAGCTGACATAGACGCCTGTAAAACTTTGTTGTTGTGATTAACGTACACGCAATACAGAGAGCTTTTTTACTCACCACTAAACATGCCGTTTTAGCAAGATTCCGTGAAAAAGTTTAAGCTTTTATTTTCCTTTTACGAGCCAAAGAAGATACCACAGGTTCATCAAGTTTGCTGAAATCCATCTTCAATCATTTTTAGTCAGCTTTGACGAAACTCCTCTCAGCTAGCGCATCTTATAAAAGTGACAAGCAGCCTTGTCACCTGACCTGAATACTGTGCAATGATTTGCTAAAATAGACTTCCCGGGGCTTGTCGCTTCTGCTGTAAAACAAACTCCCGATGCCTTTACAGTGGAAAACACCAGCTTTTGTGACAAAGGGTTCAGTCAATATTGTCAGGCGTCTATTTCAGCAGAGAAAAGTTACGTGAGGATGTGGAGTGTGTCGAAATAGAGGTACCGTATATATAGATATATTGTGTGGTATCGATGCATCATATCGTTAGACGTTTTATCGATGCATCAATCTATATCGATGTATTCAGTGTTTCCCCTAGAAATTTTTTCAGCAGCGGTGCTGTTAGGTGCCGGAGGTTGTTACCAAGCCGCGGTGGGCGGGGCGGGGTGGGGCTGTGGGCGGGGCGGTGTGCGGTTTGGGGAATTGCACCTCCGGGAGAATTTTTTTTAAATAACCCCTTCAACCATGAGTTTGAAAAATGTAAATACATTTTCCATACACATTAGATCCATCTGCATGACAAGTTCCATCATTACGCTTATTCACTGTGTCCTAAACCTACGCCTTTGTTATTGTAAGAGGTTAGCGACCCCTAGCGGCGGAGAAAAATACATAATGTAGCTTTAATGATATTTTGACAGTTAAGAGGTCGTTATACTATAAAAAATAACCTGTAAGTTTTAAAACTCAAACTAAAATGTAGAAATTGATAGGGGAAAAATGAAACGTCACAACCCAGAAAAAGATTATTTACAATTTATTGAACATTTTATCTTAATGGAAAAGGCCACACCCAATCTGTGAGCACTTAATTTTTCTGGGTTTTTCAGATGTGTGTGAGTGACAGTGATACTATTTTATGTTTTTGCAAGAAGCCTTATGCTCATCTAGCCTGCATTTATTTAATCAAAAATACAGAAAAAACAGTAGCCTAATATTGTGAAATACTATTACATGATGTTATTTTTTTAATAATAAAAGAAACTTTAAAAAAAGAGCAGATATCACCATATTAGAATGTAGGGCTGGGTATTGACACAAATTTCACAATTCGATTCGATTTCGATTCATAAGCTTGCAATTCGATTCGATTTTCGATTCCGTTTCGATTCAATATTAATTATTTTGGATATCAGACAGTTACAATAAATGGCTAATTTTCTCAAGGAAATCAAATCTCTTAACTAATGCTGTAAACTATGGGAGTCTAGTTGTAGTAGCCTGCTAGGCTTCATTAGCCTAATATGAAGGTAATAATGAACTGTTTTGTAGCTATTACAAACACTTAAATTACACTTTTATTTATTTTTATAATAAGAAGATTATATAAACATTTAAATGGTGACTGTCATAAAAACTTGCCAGATTTATTCAAATATGCATTAAATATTGAAGAACATTAAGATTATAATGCATATGTAATATGGTGTATATATTTAGCAAAATGCTCCTCTCTAGAGTTATTTTTCTAGCTGACTAACGAGTTGATGTGGGTTTTCTGAGGTAAATATGACGATACATGACATTGATTACAAGCTGTTTAACTGACGTCTTTCCACGGTTGAAACGCTGATTGAGCGAATCAATGTGACATGATACGGATTTGGATAAGTTGTACTCTATCTTTAACACACTTTCAGATGCTCATTCATGTTTATTTCGCGCTGTGACAGGTATTATTAAGCCGGAAGAGAGATCAGGACTATGAGCAGTAGGTGATACTTCCTCGTCCGGCTCATGGAAACAGTTCGTACCGCTTTCTCCTTTCCACAAGTGCTCGCTGTCCCGTGGAGTCTCTCGTTGCTATGCAACCTTGAACAGAGGCGCGATTGGATAAACGAGCGCGCCGCCACCGCGTCACTTCTATTCTGAGTGGAGCGCGTATGGCTTATTTAAATTAACGAACGGCCCCTTATGGCAACGTGACATTAGCCTAATCGAAAATATTTCCATATATGGCTCTTTCCTCCGTTCTTGTCAACAAGTGGATTCAGAGCCACATTAGCAGCGCTGCCGGTCGCCATGTCTGTGTTTTTAGGTGTATAAGTGAATTAAGTGAATGTTATGATATTGCTGATCATGAAAAGATTTTGCGGCGGCGCTGAAAATCCAGCGGCGGCGCTGCGCCGCTGCTGAATACATTGTAGGGGAAACACTGGTATTGTTACACCCCTAATAGATACTGTATAATACACTGTCCATCAATATGTATTTCCTTTTTTGCTTTGAACTTTTCAATGTAGACTCAAAACGCTGTGCGCTGTAACTCCATGTGGCTTCAAGCGCATCATTCTCCACTCGGGATGCGCATGCGCTGTGTGCCGCACTGTATTGAGCCTTTCATATCATAATGCAGTGACGCAATGACAGAATATTAATTGCCTTTCTTGTTCTGTCCTATATATTACATGGTACTGCCTCATTAAACATCTGTGCTATACATTTAAAACATGTTGTCTCAATTTTATAGTAGCCATGGCTATATCTAAAATAATTTATCTTATTGATTTTTGTCATCTTGTTTTTCATGAATGAATTTTACAACAATACAAAGAGCAATGTGTATTATCTACTAATCTAGTTTATAATAGGATTTTTTTCATAGATTATGATTATATATTTTTTTTTAATTTGTTGTTTATCTTTATAATGAAGTTGTCTGTTTTAAGTAGATTGTGTTTAAAGGGCACCTTTTATGCCCCTTTTTACAACATGTAATATTGGTCTCTGGTGTCCCTAGAATGTATTTGTGAAGTTTCAGCTTAAAATACCCCACAGTTAATTTATTATAACCATTTGAAAATGTAATTTTGGGGCCTGCTTAAAAATGAGCTGTTTCGGGGTATACAGCTTTAATTGCAAATGAGCTGCATATGCCCGCCCGGCTTTTGGATGAGGGCGTAACTTGATACCAATGGCAGTCGGTACTGAGAGAGTGTGAGAAACCGCTGTTTTGAATGTCATTCAGCGTACGTTTGAATCGGAATATATAAATAGTACGAAGAGACTCCGGGAGAATAAACACAAATGAGAATGGACCAGTACGTCTCGGTATGGTCATTTGATACATTTATGTACTTATAGCGTTGTAATTCGTCTTTTCATTCGTCTTCATCATTCCCCTTTGAAATGATGGGCATGTGCAACACGCACACACAGACACACACAAACACTAATGCTGCCGCAATTTTTCTGAAATTACATACACTAACTGTGAAGTTTGCTACTACAAGCGAAATTACATTTATGCCAGGGACCTGTGGCGTCATGTTTACTTGTCATACAGGTGCGCAAATGTGGCAAATGTGAGGAGATGGCTAACTTACAGAACAACAACATATATGCAGTTTTTAATACAATATCTTTAAATATATATATATATATATATATATATATATATATATAAACGTGTGGTTACACACTATACAAACAATGTTTAAATTATATAGCCTACACAGACATCCTACGACGACAACAACTTTAGACACATTTGTTGTTGAATTGGCTGACATTGACTGAAAAGACTATTTGCTCAAAAATCATAAAATGCACTTACTGTTACTGGAGGTGACGATGGATCGCAAACAGTAGATGACGATCTACAGTTGAGATTAACTTTTAAGCTACAACAAGAGGATTAACCCACGAGTCCACGACAGAACATTTATGTTTCCAAGAGACATTACCGGCTGTCGTTGTCGGGCCAATTTTAACGTCATAGTTCACACGCAGGCCTGGCCTCGGGCCTGTTTTAGGCTTATCTTTTTTATAGCCTGTTTTAGATATTACTTAAAATAAAATATGAGAAGATGACTATTGAAAAGCAAACATAGAAAGACGTTTTATAACCTATCGTACTGACATATATGACTGACAGTCTGCTCACGGTACGCACACACGCACACAGGTTTCCCGGCAACGCGACCGGATCGTTCTGTGTTTAGTGTCCCGCCAGCAGCAGAAGTAGTGAGCGTGACTTCAGCGCAGCTGGAAAAAGTACGACTGGATTAAAACTTTCCACTGTGGATGGTGCTTTTTCTGCACGATGCTCTGTAAGAGACTGTTTAGGAGGTTGTCTTGTTGTTTTTTGTTTGATTGGACTTTAGTTTCATGAGTCTGTTGGAAACTTTTGGAAATACGAATGGAAATACGTTCTGTTGAAGACTTGAGTTTTGAGGTAAGATAACCTGCATGTTTGTTTTTAATGTAATTTATTTTATTTGTTTAGATTGCATTCTCTGTATTGTATTGTAGCCTATTGTAAATGCATTTACGAGCGCTGTTGCGAGCAGCAGAGCAGTTTGCCTCAGCTTTTCAAAAATGACAATAAACGTTTAACAAACGTTTAAACTAACGTTAACTGTCTGTGTGAATATGTTTAAGTTGTTTTATATCTATGGATTTTATTGTAGTCAAGTAAAGTGTTGATTTGAGGCTATAAATCGATCAAACATGTTTAACTCGCTGTCGGGTGCTTGGTCGTCCTAAAAAATAAATAAAAAGAAACATTTGTCTTAATTAACTTTATAAAGAAATGAAAATAATCTAAACGGTAACTACTTTCCCATTGAGGACAAAACATATCTGTTTAGTGGCTGCTGCAACAGGGCAGGCTGTGTGAGGTTTTTTTTTTTTTTTTTTTAAATAACGGGCTCGGGTCGGACTCGGGCTGATCATTCTGATGAGCTGTCGGACACAGGCCGGGCTAGGGCCTGGACGTCTCGGGCCAGGGCCGGGCTAGGGCCTAGATTTGAGGCCAGTGCAGGGCTCTACTCCCTCGCACTTATTAATGAATTTGGATGACTGAATATCTTTGAGAATACATGACGGTCGGAAAACTACCACTGGTTGTGAATTGTGCTAAAATAACGTTGCCTTATCTTCTCTAAAAAGCGTTCCACACATTCAGATGAGATAAACCACACTTTCAATAAAAAAATAAAAATAAAAAAAAAATCTATCCAGTGATGAAATGTTTTCTGTGTTGACACAAATCTTGTGCCATGTCCTAAACTGCCTGGATAATCACACGTGTGCCGTGGTCCGTTAATGACACGTCCGATTTGCGAACTAATGACTAATTTGAACCGATTCACTATAATAAATGGTTAAAACAACTGATCTATCCAACACTGAACTCAAGAGACATCAATTGGAAACACTTTACAATAAGGTTCCATTTATTAAAGTCTAGTTAACTACATTAGTAAAAACTACATTAGTAATATTAGTTTTTATGCGGATTTACTCCATGACAAAACCACCCCGTCATTCTGAATGATTCATTCTTTCCAAATAGAGCTATTCAAGTCATGTGGAGAAATTGTTTTTATATCGCAATATATATTGTGGAAAAATAAAATATCGCAATGCCATTTTTTACCAATATCGTGCAGCCCTAATGTGTACCGAGTTTCACATTCTTACATGCAAGCGTGTTTGATTTATGGACCAAGTTTTCGGACCCCAATCCATGCCCGGGTACCATCTTCAGCACGGCCCTGATGGCCGCATGTTCTGATCCGTGTGCAAAGTTTCAAGAGTTTTCAAGCACGTTAAGGGCCCCAAAAGTGCCCAAAATTAAATAAAATAATAATAAGAATACTAAAGAATAATCCCAAGGAAAAATATAGCTGCAAGCAGCAATTACTGGGGCCAAGCACAATCAGACGACAAGACTTGCCAACATTGCTGAAAGTGTCAGACCAACTGCAACAATGAGCAATTAAAGATATTTAAAAGACAATTGCAGGCGAAATGGCTGAAAAATCATAGAAACTGTAAATAAAAATATGATTTAATGGATTATCACTTTCGACCAATAGGTGGCGCAGTTACAAAACTGATGTGATGTGGTCAGAGTGTACATATATAAAGTTTGGTGTCAATATGTCAAGGCATTGCAGAGACAAAGCCTGAATAGTGCTTTTAGCATCATGCCTCAAATTTGATGCTGCGCTATACGAAAACGGTTTCATCCATCAACAGGAAAACTATAACTTTTAGTCGGCACGGGTTGGAGATGATACGATTCGCTTTTGGTGAAAATCGGACAAACGGTCTAAGAAGGAGTTCGAAAAAGTAGGTTTTGACTGAAAATCAAGATGGCGGACAGGAAGTTCGGTCACATAAGGAAAACCTGGTATCTATGTTCTCAGCTTGACCCAAGGAATCTATCAAGACCAGTGCAGGGCTCCAGACTAACTTTTTTTACTAGGAGCCCTGTTGCCCCTGACTGAAAATTTTAGGAGCGCAAGCAGAAAATTTAGGGGCACACCTTAAAGGTAGTGTAGGTCAGAATTTTATAAAAACTTTTTTCCAAATTTGTTTAAAGGTGCCCTCTGGGATAAAAAATCAAATCATACACCATATTCCATACCAAATGGGGGCAGTATACCTCCAGAAAAATACTTCCGCGGCCGCGCGCACTCATGTCTTCAAACACGGGCAAGCGCTGTAGTCTCCCTCGTGCATATTAATCAAATCAATTGACACGATAGTAAAAGGTTGGAAGACCGCATGTGGATCATTTGGAGATTTTCAGAGATTAGAGACTAAATAAACAACATCTCAATACTAAATTATAAAGGCCATCTCACAGACAAGCCGGTGCATTTCGACGATATGGGAAAATTAAAGCCCAGGCATTTCTAGTTTATGGTATTCGTTTTGTTCATGTTACATTTTTATCATTAGTTTGACTTAATTTGACAGACAGCATTCCCTGATATGGACCAAGCTAGCGCCATTCAGAGCTGCCAACTCTCACAACAACTTTTCACACACTCTCACGCCACACATCCATTTTGTCATGCACAGAAAAGGACACAGAGACCGATCTCAGCTCTCAGATTCTGTTAATTTTATTACGCAATTCAAACAATAAATGCAGTTTTGGCGCTTATAAATGTTAGACGACAGATCCGTAGCGCACGTGAACCGATCATCTCTACTAGCTAATGGTAAAAGAACAAGAACACTGTTGAAAGATATGTTACAACTAACCAAAATGTATTCCTCATGCATAATATCGACCAATCATTTTTTTAACTCATCCCTGAACTGAAATAGTGGGCTGTATTTCCACATGACTGACATCAGGTTCAAGTACACACAAGCCGGCGCGAGCGCGACTCACTCGTGTACATCAGTTTGGCTGATGTAACGTTGCCCGCCCGCATACCGCCTGAAATAAACAGTAAATTATTTTGTAATGTGTTCAAATAATCATATATTTTACAAAAATGTGAATATAGGCTTCTACAATTCAAATGAATAAGAGAAAATGAACCAGCCGTTTCAATCTTACTAGTAAATTCTGTGTCTGTATAGTAATTGCATATATCATTTATGTTTGGGAATAAATTTGACTCCGGGTCCAGTTCATCTTGATCATAGTCACATCCTTCTGAACTCTCAGCTTGTTAAAGGATATGTTCACGCACTGCAGCAGACATTGCACTCAATTATCAGGCATGTGATTGGCTAAGGCCAAAAAAGCAGGAAAATATACAAAGCCCGACCCCCCCACCCTGATCGATATATATCCCAATATCTTTTCCGCAAAGCGAGAGTAAATGTTCAATCAAAGTCAAATATAGTCTTCACTATATAAATTATACATTGATTATTATTAAAGCTACTATTAAAGTTCTCAGTCAAGAGCAGCGAGTGATTTCCTCTGTGTTTTGTTGTTTAATTAACATTAAATAGATAGTTCTCCCAAAAATTGTAATTGTCATAATTTACTCTCTCAAGTTGTTTTAAACCTGAATAAGTTTCTTTCTTCTGTTTTTATTTGGAAGAATGTGGGTAACCAAACAGTTGATGTACCCCAGTGATTTCCATAGTAAATTTTTCCCTATGGAAGTCAATGGGGACCAGCAACTGTCTGGTTACCCACATTCTTCAAAATATCTTCTTTTTTGTTCAGCACAAGAAATAAATGAATACAGGTTTGGAACATCATTTACAGTGAATAAATAATGACAGAATTTTTATTTTGGGGTCAACTATCCATTTAAGAACAAGCAGCTGCATTTTTATTATTAGGGCTACTGTCACTTTAAGACCTGTACGCGACACGTCTAATATACACGGAGCATTTGACAAGCAGATTTCTCTCAATTTTCTCGGTTTGCTTTGAGTTTAGACATAACCAAATGTTCTTATGTAAACCTTGTGTGTATTTGAGAGTATTAGCGAAATAATACTCGAAAGATAACTTAGTCCAGCAACCAGGCGCTGTTAGACAAGCTTTTAGTTCATGTGCACGTCGGGTGTTCGCGCTCAGAACAGCGCATCAGCAGTGAATGACATGTTTAACTGGCAAGGCTTTAATTAAATCACATGCAAATTAACTTTTGTGAACTCGCTGAACTGATGTAGCAGTACCCTGCGTTAATATTGCGAGTATTTGTCGCGTTGTACACTATGCTGTTGAGACGGAGGTGTCAGGACTGCAACTGACAGAATGCACGATATAGCTGCTACATATTTCTACAAAAGCAGTCAGCAGCTTCCTTGGAGCAAGGATCATAGCGCAAATTTGAAATATATCGATATATCGCCTAGCCCTGGTGACCTAACTGTGATGTTGTCAACTGACAACGATACATTACCAGCGCGAGAGCGACTAGAGATACGAAATTGAGCAGGTGAACAAGCTGAACCAATTAGACATTCTCTGGCTGAACGCAAATACGTCCTTGTTGATACTTTGGAAGGAACTTTCTGTACGCACGTCAGCCAGTTATGGGTTATGTCCTCATATTCTCTCCTTTTCATTCCGGCTGCCGACACCCGGTTTTTTTTTTTTTTTTTTTTTTTTTTTTACAGATCTGCATGATTCACGTAGGTCACATTTTCAGGTCGGAAAATCCGGAATTCTGGATTAATCCGGAAAAATCACATCCCTGAATTATACAACTTAGCGTTTGCCACAATGCAATCTCAACTAGACATGTGCCGGTAATCGGTAATGCGATAAATCACGGTAATGAATATGCACGATATTGTTATCACGGGCTCTTCAAAATACCGTGAAAAATATTAGATTCGAATTTAGACTTTTAGAGCGTGCATTAACTTATTTTCCATCAACCGCTCAAACACTGCGTATATGCTGCGCAAAACACGCACGCACTCTGATGTAAACAATCCCCACATAAGCACTGTGTGCATGTGACAGTGCGCACTAGTCAAACAATCCTCACATGGAGTAGAAGCATGGCGGAACGCTCACGACGATTTATGCCCACAGGGCTGCCAACTCTCACGCATTCAGCTTGAGACTTTCAGACAGGACGCGGAATACGCGCGCGACGCGCAGGGATGTTTTGCTGCTGCGTCGACCTGCATCGACCAACACACGCCGGGGTTAAAGTTCAAAATAGTTCAACTTTTTATTTGTAAAATGGCAAATCGCGTTGTATCTGAAGGGCAACGTTGAACCAAGCGGCCAGCGTCGCGCATTCCGCGTCCTGTCTGAAAGGCGCTTAACGCATTTGACACTTTTCACACGCTCTCCCACAGATAAAAATCACAGAGCAAAGAGGACACTGACACTGTCAGTGTAAAACTTTTGGTAACACTTTATAATAACTGCACGCTATTAATCATAAGTTAAGCATGAGTAAACCGTTAATTCATCATGTATAAAACATTACTAGACATTAATATGCAGTTCTCTTACGAGAGGTTCTCTCGTATTGCGTAAGCTAGCTTACGCTACGGGAAAGATTCATCTTTGCTGAGAAGTTGAAGCCAAAAAATTATTCCATAATTTTGTAATCATTGTCAACGCAGTCTCTCTGAGGCAGACCGTGAGCGGGGCTAGCTAGCAGCTCATTGGTTCGCTCAGAGAGAATGCACGAACCTATGGGAGAGCAGCGCTGAGCCCGCGGCCAATGAGCGGACGGCGCTCGCTCATTGCGTCAGAGCCCGCCGAAAGGGGCGTGGCTACAAGTGTATAAAAACTGGCTCTCCCAGGCTCGGTAGTTGATTCATCATTCAGTGAGCTACACGCATCCGCTGTCCTGGGAAGAAGCCGCCGTTGTCGAAGAAGGCACCTTCTAGCGAGCTCCGGAGACTGAGGAAGCCGGCCGTCTGCCACCTTCAGCCGTCCTGCAAGCTAGCGCCGTCCGACGCCGTATCCTTTTCACTTATTCCTCACAAAAGAGCTCGAGCGTCTTTTTCAAGATGCCTCGTTTCTGCGGCTCATGCCGTTCTCCACTCGAAGAAGGAGACCGCCATCCCATCTGCGCTCTCTGCCTCGGAGTGGAACACGCAGAGCTCGCCCTCACCAATGGAGGATGCGACCACTGCGAAGACCTGCCTCTGTCCTCCCTGTGGGCACGACTGCAGGCGGTCAAGACCGCTCCCGCGCCGCCTCTCACGTCGCCGCGGAAGAAGAAACGCCGCTCCCAGAGGCCGCCGGAGCCCCCTGCGGATCCATGCGGGCCGCTGCTGCCGCCCACTGACCGCTCTCCCTCTCCGCCCCAGCCGGACGTACAGTTGCCGCCGAGTGGCCGCTCTGTCGCCTCCGACGACACCGCGGATGAGAAGGACTCTTGTTCGCTGCACGCTTCGGACAGCGAGGACTGGTCGTCGATCGATTCTTCGACGAGAGAGTCCGCGGGGACCCGCACCGGCATAGAAGAGGAACTCCTGCGTCTCCTCTCGCAGGCCGTCGACCGCCTGGGACTCGAGTGGTCGCCTCCCCCCGTGCAACCACCGAATCGCATGGATGGTAAATTCCTGCACCGGCGCCCAGCCCCCGCCTGCAGCCGGGCTGCACCATTCCTGCCTGAGCTACATAACGAGCTCACTAAGTCTTGGAATGCCCCTCTTTTGGCTCAAAACCGCTCTGACGTGACGGAGCCGCCGAGAGGGGATATACTGCCATGCCGCCCGTCGAGGACCTGGTCGCCGCTCACCTTTGCCCGCCCTCTGCTAGATGGCGGTCTTCCCCTACGCTTCCTTCTAAAGCGTGCAGAGCGACCTCCACTTTTCATGCCCGCGCTTATGCCGCCGCCGGACAGGCCGCTTCAGCGCTGCATTCCATGTCTGTCCTCCAAGTGCTACAGAGCAACATCTTGTGCGAGATGGCGAAGAGCGGAAGGAACCCGCCCACCCTTTCGGATTTGAGAAGCGCGACGGACCTCTCCCTTCGCGCCACTAAAGCCGCCGCACAAGCCCTGGGGAGATGTATGGCCAACCTCTGTGTCGCTGAGAGACACTTGTGGCCGACTACAGTAGTGTTTACCGCCACAAATAAGCCGGTTTCTCTGCCCACTTGCGAGCGACAAAAAGCCGTTTTCACGGCTACCCAGAGGGTTCACAAAAAGAGCATAAAGTGTAAAAAATGTGCCCACAAACATGTGTTCACTCATACACACAAGCACCATATGCCCCGTGTCTCCCACAGAGCCCAGTCTCACAGAGCGGCCACTGTCCGCACTGTTAGCAGAAAACATAAACACGCCCATGAGCCTGTGCGCTTGTCCCCCCTCTGCTCGCTCTGTCTCACGGCCCAAAAACTCCTCTCTGAGTGTAAGTCCCGTTGCCACACACACTCTAAGCGCGCCCACACACAGTGTTCAGCCCGCTATGTGCAGCAATCAGGGCGAAACTGCCATTCATCCGCTAGCCGCATGCTGCGAAGCGTGGGAAGCCATCCCCGGCATCTCCCCGTGGGTTTTAAGCATCATAAAGAATGGCTATCTATTACAGTTTCGTCGCCGCCCGCCCCGTTCGCGCGTTCGGCTCGAATCCACTGCCAGTCCAGCTGCGATGAACACGCTCCGCTCAGAAATAGCGAAGCTGCTGCAGAAGGGCGCAATAGAGAGAGTTCCGCCATCTATGACCGAGTCGGGGTTTTACGGCCGTTATTTTCTTGTTCCCAAGAAAGACGGCGGCCTCAGGCCGATCTTAGATCTCAGGGTCTTGAACAAAGCGCTCATGAAGAGACCGTTCAAAATGCTCACAGTCAAGAAACTCCTCGCACACATCCGCCAGGGGGACTGGTTCATCTCTCTAGACCTGAAAGACGCCTATTTCCAGATCCAGATAAATCCTCGTCACAGGCCACTCCTACGTTTCGCCTTCGAAGGTCAGGTTTACCAATATGCCGTTCTCCCGTTCGGCCTATCCTTAGCTCCCCGTACGTTCACGAAGTGCATGGATACAGCGCTCGCCCCCCTGCGGAGTCAGGGGCTGCGCATTTTAAACTATCTGGACGACTGGCTGATTGTATCACAATCTCAGACGGAGCTTCTGTCGCACCGCGCAGTTCTCCTAAACCATCTGAAAGCGCTGGGACTCTCTGTCAACTGGACAAAGAGCTCTCTCCAGCCCAGTCAAACTATTTCATTCCTTGGAATAGACTTGAACTCGATCACGATGAAGGCTCGCTTATCCGCACAGCGTGCGCGCGCAGTGTTCAGCGTCTAGCCGCCTCCTTTCGGTTGGGTACCCACACACCCCTGAAATCCTTTCAGAGGATGCTGGGTTATATGGCCTCAGCCTATGCTGTGCTACAGCTGGGTCTCCTTCACATGCGCCCCCTTCAACTCTGGTTGACTACGGGCCGCCAGATTATCAAGGTTACACAGACATGTATCACTGCACTGCAACCATGGTCAGTAACCGAGTGGTTACTGACAATGTAACCACTTTCAGAGGGGCGTTACCATGGGAACCTTTTCTCGCCGAAAAGTCATCTCGACGGACGCATCCAACACGGGTTGGGGTGCGGTCTGCGAGGGCTCACCGGCCGCTGGCCAGTGGTCGAGCCAGGAGAGTTCCATACACATAAACTGTCTGGAGATGATATCGGTCGAGAACGCGCTGCGGCGTTTCCTCCCGCGCATACATGATTCCTGATTCGCTCAGACAATACGGCCGTGGTATCTTACATCAACCGTTAGGGCGGGGTCAGATCCAATAATCTCTTTCATCTGACGCGCCGCATCCTATTGTGGTCCCAAAGTCATCTGCTCTCGCTCAGAGCGACGCACGTACCGGGCCATCTGAACGACGGTCCAGACATGCTGTCCAGGAACCTTGTCTCCCCCGGAGAATGGTCCCTGCACACTCAAACAGTTCAAACATTGTGGCGCCTATTCGGCAGAGCGGAGATAGATCTTTTCGCGTCAGAAGAGAACACTCACTGCCCGATATTCTTTTCAAAGAGCGAGGACGCGTTAGCCCAGGATTGGCCCCGATGCCCGCTCTATGCTTTCCCCCCGATTTCTCTGCTACCGCAGGTCATTCAGAGAATCAGGGACACACGCCACTCGGTGCTCCTCATAGCCCCGCGCTGGGAGAATCAGATTTGGTTCCCGGAGCTTATGCAGCCGTCACGGACAGCCCCGTGGCCCATTCCAATCAGAGCAGATCTCCTCACTCAAGCACGCGGCTCGATCTGGCATCCCCATCCACAGCGCTGGGCGCTTCATGCATGGGTGACCAACGACTCGTCGATTTGCCAGAAGGAGTTCTGAACACGATCAAACATGCCAGAGCGGAATCTACTAGAAAGCTCTATGCTGCAAAATGGTCTGTGTTTTCTAGATGGTGCACCGACAAAAACTTGGACCCACGGACGTGCAAGGTTTCGTCTTTGCTCGTGTTCCTTCAGGAGATGCTGGATAAGGGCAGGTCCCCATCCACTCTAAAGGTTTACGTGGCAGCCGTCGCGGCGTTCGTTGAACTCCGGCGCGCCCAGTCTTTGGGCAAAGACGAGCTAATTATCCGCTTCCTCAGGGAAGCCAGAAGGATGAACCCCCCTCGCCCCCCCACGGTGCTGGTCTGGGATCTTTCTATTGTTCTAGAAGCTTTGAAAGCCCCACCGTTTGAACCACTCGAGTCCGTGGACCTAAAATACCTCTCGCTAAAAAACGTTTTTCTGACTGCCCTCGCCTCAGTAAAACGAGTGGGGGTCATTCACGCGCTGTCTTCTAGCGCCGCGTGCCTTGAGTTTGGACCTAATGACTCCATTGTCATTCTGAAACCTAGACATGGTTATGTCCCAAAAGCGATTGGTACCCCCTTCAGGGCGCAAGTGATCTCTCTATCGGCGCTGCCTGCATCCGATAGCGAACGTGACACGGATCGCCTCTGCCCGGTCCGGGCTCTGAGAGTGTACACTTCACGCGCTGCTGCGTTCAGACGCTCGGAGCAGCTGTTTGTGTCGTTCTGCGGCCGCACCAAGGGTCTAGCCGCCTCTAAACAGACACTGTCTAGGTGGATAGTGGATGCTATTGCTTCTGCTTACGCCTCAAAAGACCTGCCTTGCCCGCTGGGCGTCAGGGCTCATTCCACCAGAGGCATGGCCTCATCGTGGGCATGGTCCTGCGGAATTTCCATTCACGACATTTGTGTGGCTGCGGGATGGGCCTCCCCCTCCACTTTTAGCAGATTCTATAACTTGGAAGTTCCCGCCTTACAGGCTAAATTACTGGCGGTCTAGTACTATACAGCTCTCCTTTAAGAAGCTGCACTATTGGGAGTCCTATCACAACCGGTTCGCCCCTTGTGCTTCCCCCATGTGCTTATGCGTTATACGTTCACGGCCCGCTATGCCGGCCGCCTTAAGGGCGTTTTGCATTAGATGATAACGGCCGCTATGCTGGCCGCCTTATTGTCTTCTTCCACCTTAAGATTCCCCGGTGTTTTTCCCCCTGGGATGCTTAGTGGTTACATAGCGTGCACGGCGTTGACCAGATGTTCCCGTAGCGTAAGCTAGCTTACGCAATACGAGAGAACCTCTCATAAGAGAACGAATAGGTTACCTAACGTAACCTCGGTTCTCTCTAGATGAGGGAACGAGTATTGCGTTCCCGCCGTGCTTGCGCCATCAGCGTTTCGCTTAATGCTGAAAGAAATCAACTACCGAGCCTGGGAGAGCCAGTTTTATACACTTTAGCCATGCCCCTTTCGGCGGGCTCTGACGCAATGAGCGAGCGCAGTCCGCTCATTGGCCGCGGGCTCAGCGCTGCTCTCCCATAGGTTCGTGCATTCTCTCTGAGCGAACCAATGAGCTGCTAGCTAGCCCCGCTCACGGTCTGCCTCAGAGAGACTGCGTTGACAATGATTACAAAATTATGGAATAATTTTTTGGCTTCAACTTCTCAGCAAAGATGAATCTTTCCCGTAGCGTAAGCTAGCTTACGCAATACTCGTTCCCTCATCTAGAGAGAACCGAGGTTACGTTAGGTAACCGATTCGTTTATAAATATAGCTATACATGTTTTTTTCTTGATTTATAAGCATATCTATAATGCGTTTAATAATTGTATTTTCATACTTTGTTAATGATCAATTAATAATTTCTAAATGAAGTATAGCATTATTTACAAACCAGTTGTTTAAGAGTTGTCAGTCATTCATAAGATCACTTAGAAAGAGTAAGTAAATGTAGTAAATACAGGTAGTTATAAAGCATTTAGTAGTGGTTAGTTAACTATTTTTGTGAGCTAATCTAAAGTGAGGACTATTCATGCTTTGTAAAGCATTTATAAAGGTGATTTAAAGACTCGTCAATCTTTTAAACAGTAAAACGTAACAAACAAAAAACAGTGATACAGAACATAGAAATATTTAACAGCCTTTAAAAATGCTTTACAAGGCATGACTAGTCCTCACTTTAGATGAGCTCACGAACATAGTTAACTGACCACTACTAAATGCTTTATAACAACCCAAATTAACCCTTAATTACAGCATTAATATGTTAATAAAGCTTTTATTAATACATTAAGTAACCATCACTATATGTCTGAATAATAAGATGTATGAATGTACATTTAAATAGTTTATTAATCATTTACTTACTCGCTCTAAGTAATCGTATGAACCACTGAAAACTCTTAAATAACTGGTTCATAAAAACTGCAATTCTTCATTTAGAAATGATAAATTGATCATTAATAAAGGATGAAAATACAATTATTAAACAAATTATAGATATGCTTTTAAATCAAGAAGAAAGCATTTATAGATGTATTTATGAACTGCTTATTAATGTCTATTAATGCTTTATGAATGATGAATTAATGGTTTACTAATGCTTAACTAATGATTATTAGCGTGTAGTTATTATAAAGTGTTACCAAACTTTTTTTAATAAAATTCGCTGCATATCACCGAATTTGAAATAAAAATAGCGAGTATGTGTTTGTGGTACAGCCGCGGATCAGTTACGCACTGCAAACGCCACATATGTGAAAGCACTTTAGCACGTGCTGCTCCTGTACCGTACACACGCGCAACATGCACCACATACACACCGCAGACGGAGTAAGTGTGAAACGGACGTATAGCGCATGTAATAAAGAGAGAGCATGGCCGATTGATAAAAATCGAGAATTGAATCGAACCTCAAAAACGATCTCAAAAACTGTTGCATAAAATCGAAAATGGAATCGAATTGAGGATTTGGAGAATCTTGACACCCCTAGTTTTTTATATAAATTGCTTCATTTAAAAGAAGAGAATTCAAGCTTCATGCCTGTGTGCCTATGTGCCTTTATTCCTGCGTGACTGAGTATTCGCACAGTTAATTTTCAGACACATTCCAGAATGGAACTCACTGACAGACAATGCAGATCTCGCACAGATCTCGAGTTTTTTTTTTTTTCTTTATTTGGCGAAAAGCAAAACACTTTGATTTTGAGTATCCACAAAAAAATAGTATTAGAGTATTTTGAGTCTTTTTTGCACTAAGAAAAAAAAAAGAAGAGCTGAGCTAGTATCGCCAGCGCAACCGCCGACCCCAGAGTTTACTATTAAGTTGATATCACTTTAAGACCTGTCACCTGAATGCAACTAAAATACAGACACGCATTCAATTTTCTCTCAAATGTTTACTTTTACTTACACTTAAGACATAACCAAAAGTGTCTATGTAAACCTTGTGTGTATTTTACAGTATTGGCACAATAAGACTCGATAACAAAGATAACAGTCCAGTAATCAGGTGCTGTTTGCCAGGGTATGTGCTCAGAAAAGCACATGTTAAAACAGCGCATCAGCACATGAATTAAATGTTTAACCGGCAAAGCTTTAAAGTACAAGCAAATAATGAATTTAAATTGCAGTGTCCCATGAGTGTAACTCTATAGCATGATACTACAATATTTCTTCAAAAGCTGTGACATACAAATGAACACCACACTGACCATCTGTTGTAGATGAGCACAGCCATAGCTGTGGTGGGCGGCAGGGTGGACAAGTCCAGATCCACATGTTTAACTCCAGGAGGAACACGACTGACACACAGAAGCTCATTCAATAACATATTGAGTACAGGGATGGTCAAACTGTGATTCAAACAGAAAGACAAAACAAGACACTTTATTATTTTACCATTTGATATCCATGTCCTACACAGTCTTTGCATTTTCTTAAAGGGGTCATATGATGCTACTTTAAAAGAATTTGTATTATTTAATTGGTGTAATAGAATAGGTTAACATTCTTTAATATTAAAAAACAAACAAACAATGTCTGTCTGAAACACTCTTGATTTCTACAAAGGGTGCTTTCTCAATATCCCCCCTTGTTTCATCGCGCCTCCGTCCTCCGTCCTATGACCCGGAAACTGATTGAGCTCAGCCATCTTGTAGGACATCTCTCTCTCTAACTGCACTGCGAGGAGTTGAGGAGTGAGGAGGCTTCCTGGGGAGTCATGAACGAGGAAACGCAGGTGTATTCTTTGCGGAAGTGTTTTATCAACTAAATGTGACGCACATATAAATTCTCCTCCCCCTTCACATCTGCACCAAATGCTAACCATGGTAGAAAATACAAGCACACATAAATATGAGTATTAAGCATGAAGATATTGTAAATGTGGGTTATAAGTTTGACAGTGCCTTTAATTTCTATGTATAATTAAGTTTATTTACGTCTCTTGCTTTAAATGGCTTTAGTGTTTCCGCTACATTCATTCTGCTGTGGTGGGCCGCCACACCTAAAATCATCCCGCCACGGCTGCAGCTTCTCAGTGAGGTCTGATATTATGCATTGTATTGTTTTTTTTTTGTTAAGCCCCACTAAAGGCATAAAAACTTTGTAAAGCACAATCAAGTTTTCACAATATATTCCAAGACTTCTAAAGTCATTCAATAGTAGGGCTGCCCCCAAACAGTCGACTAAATGTTAGTCGATATGAGGAGGGCTTAGTCGAATACATTTTCATTAGTCGGTTAGTCGCCCAAAAAAAAAAAAAAATTCGCAATCAGGGGCTGCGCAGTCAGTGTATGACATGACATCAAAGCAACGAGAGATCAAAAAGAGATCAACTCGTGCCTCGCGGTATACCAAAACGCACTTGTGGGATTGTGGGAGAGGTATCGGAAAATATCGCGACCAGCATTTATATACAAGCTGCTGTCTTAGACCCACTTTTAAAGAGCTTGTCATTCTTTGACCAACACGAACGAGAAGATGCGTACTCCACAGTGTCGGATCTGACAGAAATTTTATCTACAGAAGCTGCGCCAGAAAGTCATCATGACGGCATTAGCCCTGCAAAGGATGGTGAGCCTGAACCGGCTCAAGATATCCATGGCCAAGATATCCATGTTTATAGCTAGGGATGCACCGATACCACTTTTTAAGGATCGAGTACGAGTACCGATATTTTTTTCCTGGTACTCGCCGATACCGATGCCTGGGGGGGGGGGGGTGATTTTCTAAGAACAACACAATGAGACTAATGAACATATAAGCATCTTTATTTTTTTAACAACAAACTTTAACCAATAAATTGAGAGTGGTTTATTGTCAAGAACAATGAATTGGGTAAGCATTTCTGTTATTTTTATTGCTCTTGGGGTATCTTTTGACATTTTCTCTTGCCTTGAAAAGGTTTGCTGCAAAGTTTGTTGCAGAGTGCTACTGCTAGTGGCAAATTCACCGTGCTCACTTTTGTGTTTAAATTTCAGATGTTTTATCAAGTTACTTGTATTATATGTACTGGCTTTTGTACCTCCTCTCGATTAGAGGTGTCCATGGTTAAAACCGGTTAACCGATTAACCGTTTAAAATTGTGGCGTCAATACATTTGCACAAAACTTTTGCGGTTTTTTTTTCTGAATGTCTATAAAAAAAATATTGTGAAATGACAGCGTTTCTATTAAAGATGTTATGCGACTAAAGCATTTTTTTCTTTCGCGATAAGTCATTCCAAAAATAATGGCAACGGTCTATATCACAACCACCGCACTAGACATTAGCCTATTATTATTTATGTGAGGAGACGTGGTGTGTCATCCAAGCATTAATGGCAGGCAAAGACACAGAGTTTCTGTGTGTTTCTCCCTCATTTCTGCTCCGAGGTCTTGATTTTGGCATTTCTTTGAGGTTTTGTCTAGTAGGCTATTCCTTAATCTTTTATGATTTAAAAAAAAAAAAAAGAACTCTGCCTCGTATTATGTCCAAACGGTCAGTGTACTTTTGTGTTCATTCGTTTCCCCTTATTTAATCCGTAGGCCTAATTGCAAAACAAAAAATGAATGGTTATTTTGTAAAACGCAAAGTTGAACACCAAAATGTTCATTTGAACTGTAGGACTACGTCAAATGCTGCGCAAAAATATATAGGCTATATATACATATCGACGAATTTTCAGATATTTGTTTGATTTTTTTGCCCATTTAAACATTTAAAATATTTGGCAAATGAATATGGAAAAAAAAAGATTTTACTGGTTTTCTGAGGCCAAATTAGAACCTGTAACTGATATTTTTCCCGCAGTAATGAATGAGTAGAGCCGTAACCACAGCCTACAAAAAGGAGATTTATAGATGATTTAAGATATAATAAATGTTTCTGATAATAAAATAATATAAAAATATAGCTGCGAGCAGCGATTGCAGTTACCTAAAGGCACCGGGTGGCGGTACCGCCGCATTTGGCCCTTTATCGCTGCTCACAGCTATACTTATATATATATATATATATATATATATATATATATATATATATATATATATATATATATATATATATATATATACACACACATACACATACATACTCACCGGCCACTTTATACACCTGTCCAACTGCGCGTTAACACTTAATTTCTAAGCAGCCAATCACATGGCGGCAACTCAGTGCATTTAGGCATGTAGACATGGTCAAGACAATCTCCTGCAGTTCAAACCGAGCATCAGTATGGGGAAAAAAGGTGATTTGAGTGACTTGGAACGTGGCATGATTGTTGGTGCCAGAAGGGCTGGTCTGAGTATTTCAGAAACTGCTAATCTACTGGGATTTTCACGCACAACCATCTCTAGGGTTTACAGAGAATGGTCCGAAAAAGAAAAAACATCCAGTGAGCGGCAGTTCTGTGGGCGGAAATGCCTTGTTGATGCCAGAGGTCAGAGGAGAATGGCCAGACTGGTTCGAGCTGATAGAAGGGCAACAGTGACTCAAATAACCACCCGTTACAACCAAGGTGGGCAGAAGAGCATCTCTGAACGCACACTACGTCGAACTTTGAGGCAGATGGGCTACAGCAGCAGAAGACCACACCGGGTGCCACTCCTTTCAGCTAAGAACAGGAAACTGAGGCTACAATTTGCACAAGCTCATCGAAATTGGACAATAGAAGATTGGAAAAACGTTGCCTGGTCTGATGAGTCTCGATTTCTGCTGCGACATTCGGATGGTAGGGTCAGAATTTGGCGTCTACAACATGAAAGCATGGATCCATCCTGCCTTGTATCAACGGTTTAGGCTGGTGGTGGTGGTGTCATGGTGTGGGGAATATTTTCTTGGCACTCTTTGGGCCCCTTGGTACCAATTGAGCATCGTTGCAACGCCACAGCCTACCTGAGTATTGTTGCTGACCATGTCCATCCCTTTATGACCACAATGTACCCAACTTCTGATGGCTACTTTCAGCAGGATAATGCGCCATGTCATAAAGCTGGAATCATCTCAGACTGGTTTCTTGAACATGACAATGAGTTCGCTGTACTCAAATGGCCTCCACAGTCACCAGATCTCAATCCAATAGAGCATCTTTGTGTGTGTGGTGGAACGGGAGATTCGCATCATGGATGTGCAGCCGACAAATCTGCGGCAACTGTGTGATGCCATCATGTCAATATGGACCAAACTCCCTGAGGAATGCTTCCAGCACCTTTTGAATCAATGCCACGTAGAATTACGCAGTTCTGAAGGGAAAGGGGGTCCAACCCGTTACTAGCATGGGGTACCTAATAAAGTGGCGGTGAGTGTATATATATAATATATAATATATAGCCGGTGGCACCGCCACCCTGGTGCCTTTTAGGGTTATTGTGCACAAACGCTAACACTGCTTTGACTGTCGAAAGAAGTGTGCCGTAGAGCTTGCAACAGTGTGGGCTCTGCAAAAGTGCGCATCGAGGGCCAAAATGTATGCGTGAGCAACCTTCTGAAACCTAAAATGATAAATGAGACACCCTACAGGACAGTCATGGATTTAACGGAAACATTACATAAGTACACAACACTGAAAATTCATATGAAGTGTGCCATTTGGGTCAGGGCCTATGATCGTGAACCACAGTTCAATTGTTCCCTCTAATTTTTTTCTATTTTTTCACCACCAGAGCAAAAATATTCTTTATACCTGACCTGTACATCATATTTTAGAAACACAATGGTTTCAACATTCATTTGTAACTTTTAACTTGAATGTGCCATTTATATTTTATTTGACCCTTAATGTAACGTATTGGTATTAAATCATATTTGTGAAAAACAAGCACATTTTAGGGTTATCTGATATTTTTTTTCCAGTGCTGTTAACTGTACAGTCTTT
>NW_024121710.1:3575318-3743103 GCF_016745375.1 Pimephales promelas
AGCAACATCTTGTGCGAGATGGCGAAGAGCGGAAGGAACCCGCCCACCCTTTCGGATTTGAGAAGCGCGACGGACCTCTCCCTTCGCGCCACTAAAGCCGCCGCACAAGCCCTGGGAGATGTATGGCCAACCTCTGTGTCGCTGAGAGACACTTGTGGCCGACTACAGTAGTGTTTACCGCCACAAATAAGCCGGTTTCTCTGCCCACTGCGAGCGACAAAAAGCCGTTTTCACGGCTACCCAGAGGGTTCACAAAAAGAGCATAAAGTGTAAAAAATGTGCCCACAAACATGTGTTCACTCATACACACAAGCACCATATGCCCCGTGTCTCCCACAGAGCCCAGTCTCACAGAGCGGCCACTGTCCGCACTGTTAGCAGAAAACATAAACACGCCCATGAGCCTGTGCGCTTGTCCCCCTCTGCTCGCTCTGTCTCACGGCCCAAAACTCCTCTCTGAGTGTAAGTCCCGTTGCCACACACACTCTAAGCGCGCCCACACACAGTGTTCAGCCCGCTATGTGCAGCAATCAGGGCGAAACTGCCATTCATCCGCTAGCCGCATGCTGCGAAGCGTGGGAAGCCATCCCCGGCATCTCCCCGTGGGTTTTAAGCATCATAAAGAATGGCTATCTATTACAGTTTCGTCGCCGCCCGCCCCGTTCGCGCGTTCGGCTCGAATCCACTGCCAGTCCAGCTGCGATGAACACGCTCCGCTCAGAAATAGCGAAGCTGCTGCAGAGGGCGCAATAGAGAGAGTTCCGCCATCTATGACCGAGTCGGGGTTTTACGGCCGTTATTTTCTTGTTCCCAAGAAAGACGGCGGCCTCAGGCCGATCTTAGATCTCAGGGTCTTGAACAAAGCGCTCATGAAGAGACCGTTCAAAATGCTCACAGTCAAGAAACTCCTCGCACACATCCGCCAAGGGGGACTGGTTCATCTCTCTAGACCTGAAAGACGCCTATTTCCAGATCCAGATAAATCCTCGTCACAGGCCACTCCTACGTTTCGCCTTCGAAGGTCAGGTTTACCAATATGCCGTTCTCCCCGTTCGGCCTATCCTTAGCTCCCCGTACGTTCACGAAGTGCATGGATACAGCGCTCGCCCCCCTGCGGAGTCAGGGGCTGCGCATTTTAAACTATCTGGACGACTGGCTGATTGTATCACAATCTCAGACGGAGCTTCTGTCGCACCGCGCAGTTCTCCTAAACCATCTGAAAGCGCTGGGACTCTCTGTCAACTGGACAAAGAGCTCTCTCCAGCCCAGTCAAACTATTTCATTCCTTGGAATAGACTTGAACTCGATCACGATGAAGGCTCGCTTATCCGCACAGCGTGCGCGCGCAGTGTTCAGCGTCTAGCCGCCTCCTTTCGGTTGGGTACACACACCCCTGAAATCCTTTCAGAGGATGCTGGGTTATATGGCCTCAGCCTATGCTGTGCTACAGCTGGGTCTCCTTCACATGCGCCCCCTTCAACTCTGGTTGACTACGGGCCGCCAGATTATCAAGGTTACACAGACATGTATCACTGCACTGCAACCATGGTCAGTAACCGAGTGGTTACTGACATGTAACCACTTTCAGAGGGGCGTTACCATGGGAACCTTTTCTCGCCGAAAAGTCATCTCGACGGACGCATCCAACACGGGTTGGGGTGCGGTCTGCGAGGGCTCACCGGCCGCTGGCCAGTGGTCGAGCCAGGAGAGTTCCATACACATAAACTGTCTGGAGATGATATCGGTCGAGAACGCGCTGCGGCGTTTCCTCCCGCGCATACATGATTCCTGATTCGCTCAGACAATACGGCCGTGGTATCTTACATCAACCGTTAGGGCGGGGTCAGATCCAATAATCTCTTTCATCTGACGCGCCGCATCCTATTGTGGTCCCAAAGTCATCTGCTCTCGCTCAGAGCGACGCACGTACCGGGCCATCTGAACGACGGTCCAGACATGCTGTCCAGGAACCTTGTCTCCCCCGGAGAATGGTCCCTGCACACTCAAACAGTTCAAACATTGTGGCGCCTATTCGGCAGAGCGGAGATAGATCTTTTCGCGTCAGAAGAGAACACTCACTGCCCGATATTCTTTTCAAAGAGCGAGGACGCGTTAGCCCAGGATTGGCCCCGATGCCCGCTCTATGCTTTCCCCCCGATTTCTCTGCTACCGCAGGTCATTCAGAGAATCAGGGACACACGCCACTCGGTGCTCCTCATAGCCCCGCGCTGGGAGAATCAGATTTGGTTCCCGGAGCTTATGCAGCCGTCACGGACAGCCCCGTGGCCCATTCCAATCAGAGCAGATCTCCTCACTCAAGCACGCGGCTCGATCTGGCATCCCCATCCACAGCGCTGGGCGCTTCATGCATGGGTGACCAACGACTCGTCGATTTGCCAGAAGGAGTTCTGAACACGATCAAACATGCCAGAGCGGAATCTACTAGAAAGCTCTATGCTGCAAAATGGTCTGTGTTTTCTAGATGGTGCACCGACAAAAACTTGGACCCACGGACGTGCAAGGTTTCGTCTTTGCTCGTGTTCCTTCAGGAGATGCTGGATAAGGGCAGGTCCCCATCCACTCTAAAGGTTTACGTGGCAGCCGTCGCGGCGTTCGTTGAACTCCGGCGCGCCCAGTCTTTGGGCAAAGACGAGCTAATTATCCGCTTCCTCAGGGAAGCCAGAAGGATGAACCCCCCTCGCCCCCCCACGGTGCTGGTCTGGGATCTTTCTATTGTTCTAGAAGCTTTGAAAGCCCCACCGTTTGAACCACTCGAGTCCGTGGACCTAAAATACCTCTCGCTAAAAAACGTTTTTCTGACTGCCCTCGCCTCAGTAAAACGAGTGGGGGTCATTCACGCGCTGTCTTCTAGCGCCGCGTGCCTTGAGTTTGGACCTAATGACTCCATTGTCATTCTGAAACCTAGACATGGTTATGTCCCAAAAGCGATTGGTACCCCCTTCAGGGCGCAAGTGATCTCTCTATCGGCGCTGCCTGCATCCGATAGCGAACGTGACACGGATCGCCTCTGCCCGGTCCGGGCTCTGAGAGTGTACACTTCACGCGCTGCTGCGTTCAGACGCTCGGAGCAGCTGTTTGTGTCGTTCTGCGGCCGCACCAAGGGTCTAGCCGCCTCTAAACAGACACTGTCTAGGTGGATAGTGGATGCTATTGCTTCTGCTTACGCCTCAAAAGACCTGCCTTGCCCGCTGGGCGTCAGGGCTCATTCCACCAGAGGCATGGCCTCATCGTGGGCATGGTCCTGCGGAATTTCCATTCACGACATTTGTGTGGCTGCGGGATGGGCCTCCCCCTCCACTTTTAGCAGATTCTATAACTTGGAAGTTCCCGCCTTACAGGCTAAATTACTGGCGGTCTAGTACTATACAGCTCTCCTTTAAGAAGCTGCACTATTGGGAGTCCTATCACAACCGGTTCGCCCCTTGTGCTTCCCCCCATGTGCTTATGCGTTATACGTTCACGGCCCGCTATGCCGGCCGCCTTAAGGGCGTTTTGCATTAGATGATAACGGCCGCTATGCTGGCCGCCTTATTGTCTTCTTCCACCTTAAGATTCCCCCGGTGTTTTTCCCCCTGGGATGCTTAGTGGTTACATAGCGTGCACGGCGTTGACCAGATGTTCCCGTAGCGTAAGCTAGCTTACGCAATACGAGAGAACCTCTCATAAGAGAACGAATAGGTTACCTAACGTAACCTCGGTTCTCTCTAGATGAGGGAACGAGTATTGCGTTCCCGCCGTGCTTGCGCCATCAGCGTTTCGCTTAATGCTGAAAGAAATCAACTACCGAGCCTGGGAGAGCCAGTTTTATACACTTTAGCCATGCCCCTTTCGGCGGGCTCTGACGCAATGAGCGAGCGCAGTCCGCTCATTGGCCGCGGGCTCAGCGCTGCTCTCCCATAGGTTCGTGCATTCTCTCTGAGCGAACCAATGAGCTGCTAGCTAGCCCCGCTCACGGTCTGCCTCAGAGAGACTGCGTTGACAATGATTACAAAATTATGGAATAATTTTTTGGCTTCAACTTCTCAGCAAAGATGAATCTTTCCCGTAGCGTAAGCTAGCTTACGCAATACTCGTTCCCTCATCTAGAGAGAACCGAGGTTACGTTAGGTAACCGATTCGTTTATAAAATATAGCTATACATGTTTTTTTCTTGATTTATAAGCATATCTATAATGCGTTTAATAATTGTATTTTCATACTTTGTTAATGATCAATTAATAATTTCTAAATGAAGTATAGCATTATTTACAAACCAGTTGTTTAAGAGTTGTCAGTCATTCATAAGATCACTTAGAAAGAGTAAGTAAATGTAGTAAATACAGGTAGTTATAAAGCATTTAGTAGTGGTTAGTTAACTATTTTTGTGAGCTAATCTAAAGTGAGGACTATTCATGCTTTGTAAAGCATTTATAAAGGTGATTTAAAGACTCGTCAATCTTTTAAACAGTAAAACGTAACAAACAAAAAACAGTGATACAGAACATAGAAATATTTAACAGCCTTTAAAAATGCTTTACAAGGCATGACTAGTCCTCACTTTAGATGAGCTCACGAACATAGTTAACTGACCACTACTAAATGCTTTATAACAACCCAAATTAACCCTTAATTACAGCATTAATATGTTAATAAAGCTTTTATTAATACATTAAGTAACCATCACTATATGTCTGAATAATAAGATGTATGAATGTACATTTAAATAGTTTATTAATCATTTACTTACTCGCTCTAAGTAATCGTATGAACCACTGAAAACTCTTAAATAACTGGTTCATAAAAACTGCAATTCTTCATTTAGAAATGATAAATTGATCATTAATAAAGGATGAAAATACAATTATTAAACAAATTATAGATATGCTTTTAAATCAAGAAGAAAGCATTTATAGATGTATTTATGAACTGCTTATTAATGTCTATTAATGCTTTATGAATGATGAATTAATGGTTTACTAATGCTTAACTAATGATTATTAGCGTGTAGTTATTATAAAGTGTTACCAAACTTTTTTTAATAAAATTCGCTGCATATCACCGAATTTGAAATAAAAATAGCGAGTATGTGTTTGTGGTACAGCCGCGGATCAGTTACGCACTGCAAACGCCACATATGTGAAAGCACTTTAGCACGTGCTGCTCCTGTACCGTACACACGCGCAACATGCACCACATACACACCGCAGACGGAGTAAGTGTGAAACGGACGTATAGCGCATGTAATAAAGAGAGAGCATGGCCGATTGATAAAATCGAGAATTGAATCGAACCTCAAAAACGATCTCAAAAACTGTTGCATAAAATCGAAAATGGAATCGAATTGAGGATTTGGAGAATCTTGACACCCCTAGTTTTTTATATAAATTGCTTCATTTAAAAGAAGAGAATTCAAGCTTCATGCCTGTGTGCCTATGTGCCTTTATTCCTGCGTGACTGAGTATTCGCACAGTTAATTTTCAGACACATTCCAGAATGGAACTCACTGACAGACAATGCAGATTTCGCACTGTTTTTTTTTTTTTTCTTTATTTGGCGAAAAGCAAAACACTTTGATTTTGAGTATCCACAAAAAAATAGTATTAGAGTATTTTGAGTCTTTTTTGCACTAAGAAAAAAAAAAGAAGAGCTGAGCTAGTATCGCCAGCGCAACCGCCGACCCCAGAGTTTACTATTAAGTTGATATCACTTTAAGACCGGTCACCTGAATGCAACTAAAATACAGACACGCATTCAATTTTCTCTCAAATGTTTACTTTTACTTACACTTAAGACATAACCAAAAGTGTCTATGTAAACCTTGTGTGTATTTTACAGTATTGGCACAATAAGACTCGATAACAAAGATAACAGTCCAGTAATCAGGTGCTGTTTGCCAGGGTATGTGCTCAGAAAAGCACATGTTAAAACAGCGCATCAGCACATGAATTAAATGTTTAACCGGCAAAGCTTTAAAGTACAAGCAAATAATGAATTTAAATTGCAGTGTCCCATGAGTGTAACTCTATAGCATGATACTACAATATTTCTTCAAAAGCTGTGACATACAAATGAACACCACACTGACCATCTGTTGTAGATGAGCACAGCCATAGCTGTGGTGGGCGGCAGGGTGGACAAGTCCAGATCCACATGTTTAACTCCAGGAGGAACACGACTGACACACAGAAGCTCATTCAATAACATATTGAGTACAGGGATGGTCAAACTGTGATTCAAACAGAAAGACAAAACAAGACACTTTATTATTTTACCATTTGATATCCATGTCCTACACAGTCTTTGCATTTTCTTAAAGGGGTCATATGATGCTACTTTAAAAGAATTTGTATTATTTAATTGGTGTAATAGAATAGGTTAACATTCTTTAATATTAAAAAACAAACAAACAATGTCTGTCTGAAACACTCTTGATTTCTACAAAGGGTGCTTTCTCAATATCCCCCCTTGTTTCATCGCGCCTCCGTCCTCCGTCCTATGACCCGGAAACTGATTGAGCTCAGCCATCTTGTAGGACATCTCTCTCTCTAACTGCACTGCGAGGAGTTGAGGAGTGAGGAGGCTTCCTGGGGAGTCATGAACGAGGAAACGCAGGTGTATTCTTTGCGGAAGTGTTTTATCAACTAAATGTGACGCACATATAAATTCTCCTCCCCCTTCACATCTGCACCAAATGCTAACCATGGTAGAAAATACAAGCACACATAAATATGAGTATTAAGCATGAAGATATTGTAAATGTGGGTTATAAGTTTGACAGTGCCTTTAATTTCTATGTATAATTAAGTTTATTTACGTCTCTTGCTTTAAATGGCTTTAGTGTTTCCGCTACATTCATTCTGCTGTGGTGGGCCGCCACACCTAAAATCATCCCGCCACGGCTGCAGCTTCTCAGTGAGGTCTGATATTATGCATTGTATTGTTTTTTTTTTGTTAAGCCCCACTAAAGGCATAAAAACTTTGTAAAGCACAATCAAGTTTTCACAATATATTCCAAGACTTCTAAAGTCATTCAATAGTAGGGCTGCCCCCAAACAGTCGACTAAATGTTAGTCGATATGAGGAGGGCTTAGTCGAATACATTTTCATTAGTCGGTTAGTCGCCCAAAAAAAAAAAAAAATTCGCAATCAGGGGCTGCGCAGTCAGTGTATGACATGACATCAAAGCAACGAGAGATCAAAAAGAGATCAACTCGTGCCTCGCGGTATACCAAAACGCACTTGTGGGATTGTGGGAGAGGTATCGGAAAATATCGCGACCAGCATTTATATACAAGCTGCTGTCTTAGACCCACTTTTAAAGAGCTTGTCATTCTTTGACCAACACGAACGAGAAGATGCGTACTCCACAGTGTCGGATCTGACAGAAATTTTATCTACAGAAGCTGCGCCAGAAAGTCATCATGACGGCATTAGCCCTGCAAAGGATGGTGAGCCTGAACCGGCTCAAGATATCCATGGCCAAGATATCCATGTTTATAGCTAGGGATGCACCGATACCACTTTTTAAGGATCGAGTACGAGTACCGATATTTTTTTCCTGGTACTCGCCGATACCGATGCCTGGGGGGGGGGGGGTGATTTTCTAAGAACAACACAATGAGACTAATGAACATATAAGCATCTTTATTTTTTTAACAACAAACTTTAACCAATAAATTGAGAGTGGTTTATTGTCAAGAACAATGAATTGGGTAAGCATTTCTGTTATTTTTATTGCTCTTGGGGTATCTTTTGACATTTTCTCTTGCCTTGAAAAGGTTTGCTGCAAAGTTTGTTGCAGAGTGCTACTGCTAGTGGCAAATTCACCGTGCTCACTTTTGTGTTTAAATTTCAGATGTTTTATCAAGTTACTTGTATTATATGTACTGGCTTTTGTACCTCCTCTCGATTAGAGGTGTCCATGGTTAAAACCGGTTAACCGATTAACCGTTTAAAATTGTGGCGTCAATACATTTGCACAAAACTTTTGCGGTTTTTTTTCTGAATGTCTATAAAAAAAATATTGTGAAATGACAGCGTTTCTATTAAAGATGTTATGCGACTAAAGCATTTTTTTCTTTCGCGATAAGTCATTCCAAAAATAATGGCAACGGTCTATATCACAACCACCGCACTAGACATTAGCCTATTATTATTTATGTGAGGAGACGTGGTGTGTCATCCAAGCATTAATGGCAGGCAAAGACACAGAGTTTCTGTGTGTTTCTCCCTCATTTCTGCTCCGAGGTCTTGATTTTGGCATTTCTTTGAGGTTTTGTCTAGTAGGCTATTCCTTAATCTTTTATGATTTAAAAAAAAAAAAAAGAACTCTGCCTCGTATTATGTCCAAACGGTCAGTGTACTTTTGTGTTCATTCGTTTCCCCTTATTTAATCCGTAGGCCTAATTGCAAAACAAAAAATGAATGGTTATTTTGTAAAACGCAAAGTTGAACACCAAAATGTTCATTTGAACTGTAGGACTACGTCAAATGCTGCGCAAAAATATATAGGCTATATATACATATCGACGAATTTTCAGATATTTGTTTGATTTTTTTGCCCATTTAAACATTTAAAATATTTGGCAAATGAATATGGAAAAAAAAAGATTTTACTGGTTTTCTGAGGCCAAATTAGAACCTGTAACTGATATTTTTCCCGCAGTAATGAATGAGTAGAGCCGTAACCACAGCCTACAAAAAGGAGATTTATAGATGATTTAAGATATAATAAATGTTTCTGATAATAAAATAATATAAAAATATAGCTGCGAGCAGCGATTGCAGTTACCTAAAGGCACCGGGTGGCGGTACCGCCGCATTTGGCCCTTTATCGCTGCTCACAGCTATACTTATATATATATATATATATATATATATATATATATATATATATATATATATATATATATATATATATATATATACACACACATACACATACATACTCACCGGCCACTTTATACACCTGTCCAACTGCGCGTTAACACTTAATTTCTAAGCAGCCAATCACATGGCGGCAACTCAGTGCATTTAGGCATGTAGACATGGTCAAGACAATCTCCTGCAGTTCAAACCGAGCATCAGTATGGGGAAAAAAGGTGATTTGAGTGACTTGGAACGTGGCATGATTGTTGGTGCCAGAAGGGCTGGTCTGAGTATTTCAGAAACTGCTAATCTACTGGGATTTTCACGCACAACCATCTCTAGGGTTTACAGAGAATGGTCCGAAAAAGAAAAAACATCCAGTGAGCGGCAGTTCTGTGGGCGGAAATGCCTTGTTGATGCCAGAGGTCAGAGGAGAATGGCCAGACTGGTTCGAGCTGATAGAAGGGCAACAGTGACTCAAATAACCACCCGTTACAACCAAGGTGGGCAGAAGAGCATCTCTGAACGCACACTACGTCGAACTTTGAGGCAGATGGGCTACAGCAGCAGAAGACCACACCGGGTGCCACTCCTTTCAGCTAAGAACAGGAAACTGAGGCTACAATTTGCACAAGCTCATCGAAATTGGACAATAGAAGATTGGAAAAACGTTGCCTGGTCTGATGAGTCTCGATTTCTGCTGCGACATTCGGATGGTAGGGTCAGAATTTGGCGTCTACAACATGAAAGCATGGATCCATCCTGCCTTGTATCAACGGTTTAGGCTGGTGGTGGTGGTGTCATGGTGTGGGGAATATTTTCTTGGCACTCTTTGGGCCCCTTGGTACCAATTGAGCATCGTTGCAACGCCACAGCCTACCTGAGTATTGTTGCTGACCATGTCCATCCCTTTATGACCACAATGTACCCAACTTCTGATGGCTACTTTCAGCAGGATAATGCGCCATGTCATAAAGCTGGAATCATCTCAGACTGGTTTCTTGAACATGACAATGAGTTCGCTGTACTCAAATGGCCTCCACAGTCACCAGATCTCAATCCAATAGAGCATCTTTGTGTGTGTGGTGGAACGGGAGATTCGCATCATGGATGTGCAGCCGACAAATCTGCGGCAACTGTGTGATGCCATCATGTCAATATGGACCAAACTCCCTGAGGAATGCTTCCAGCACCTTGTTGAATCAATGCCACGTAGAATTACGGCAGTTCTGAAGGAGAAAGGGGGTCCAACCCGTTACTAGCATGGGGTACCTAATAAAGTGGCCGGTGAGTGTATATATATATATATATATATAGCCGGTGGCACCGCCACCCTGGTGCCTTTAGGGTTATTGTGCACAAACGTAACACTGCTTTGACTGTCGAAAAGAAGTGTGCCGTAGAGCTTGCAACAGTGTGGGCTCTGCAAAAGTGCGCATCGAGGGCCAAAATGTATGCGTGAGCAACCTTCTGAAACCTAAAATGATAAATGAGACACCCTACAGACAGTCATGGATTTAACGGAAACATTACATAAGTACACAACACTGAAAATTCATATGAAGTGTGCCATTTGGGTCAGGGCCTATGATCGTGAACACAGTTCAATTGTTCCCTCTAATTTTTTTCTATTTTTTCACCACCAGAGCAAAAATATTCTTTATACCTGACCTGTACATCATATTTAGAAACACAATGGTTTCAACATTCATTTGTAACTTTTAACTTGAATGTGCCATTTATATTTTATTTGACCCTTAATGTAACGTATTGGTATTAAATCATATTTGTGAAAAACAAGCACATTTTAGGTTATCTGATATTTTTTTTCCAGTGCTGTTAACTGTACAGTCTTTACCAATAAATACTATGAAAAATAAATTTACAAAATCTTTTGCAGGACAGTTCAATTCTTTACAATAAAAGAATATAGTAAGAAAGAAAAGTAAGCTGTTACACTGAGATGGTTTGGGAAAACCATAAAGTATTTTTGTACAGTCAATGAATTGTGTACAGGAAGCATTAAACCATCAAAGTTAAATGATTGTTGCTTATGAATTTCCAATATTGTCTTTAGCAAGGGGTTTCAAACTTTTTAATGGTAATGAGCCCTAAACAACCCTTGTGAGGTTCTTTATTTAGCCTTAAAATATAATAAAATATAGGCCTAATATAACCTAAACAATTCCTTTGTTAGATTCTTTATTTAGGCTCATAATATAATACAAAAGAGGGCTAATATAACATAAAAAAACGAATTGAAGTATTTGAAGTGATATAATATATCAGTTTAAAATAAATGCTTCAATTTGTGGACATATTATATTATTATAATATGAAAACAAACTGAAGCATTTAAATAGATCTAATAGCTAAATATTTTCAAGAAAAGTGAATATGCGAACTCTTTAATAGTAATCATACCTAAACCTACCCCCCACACAAAAACATTGATTTAAACTAATGATGTATTTTGACTTCACGTGGGTGGGTGGGTGTGTAATTGTTACTGTTCTGTGTCCATCAACCATTATTTCCACCACTTTAATCAGTTTTCACTCTATAGCGGTTGACCAGAGCACTGAATTTATTTCTCAATTAAACTACAATCAAATGGATTTCCACACATTTCGCGTCAGTCCTCTGCGTGGTATTTTCTTATTTTGCTGCGCGGCAGCGGCTTCAGAAGTGCACGAGCTCAGAGGGAACTTTAACACACACACACAAACACACACTTCGATGCGCGCGCCTCTCTCTCTCATGCTGGAGTGTGTGTATGTGCGCACTAGAGAGAGAGAGGCGCGCACGTCGAAGTGTGTGTTGAAGTTCCCTCTGAGCGTGTGGACTTCTGAAGCCGCTGCCTCGCAGAAAGTGTGTGTGTGTGTGTGTGTGTGTGAGAGAGAGAGAGAGAGAGAGGAGGGGGAGGGAGGTGCGATTGAACTGAGTGTGCGTGTGTGTGTGTGTGTGTGTGTGTGTGTGTGTGTGTGTGTGTGTGTGAACAGTGGAAACATAATCCGTTATTTGTTCATACAGGACAACAGACTGCAAACTGTTTACCTATCCACAAGTTTCCGAGGGGCGCTCATGTAAAAAATAAAGTGGGTGAAACTTCCGGTGAGGCAGCGGAAGTAGCATTCCAATGGTATTTTGTGTGTTAGTTAGCGAAGAGGCTAGCTGTTTTTCGGAGAATTATTTTACTATTTAAAGACGCAAATCTTTGTGAGAGATGTCGTTACGGAGCTCAGGGACAACATGTGCTGTTTGCGGTTGTATGTATAACCGGACTAAACTAATTCAGTGGCTTAAACGGGATTGTTTTGAACATAAGCTGAAATCGAAATCACAGTGATTCTACCAACGACTGAAGTTTCCATCAACCTCCCAAAAGACAACGAATCTTCCTGTGTACATTTGTTTAAAATCTTAATATTCTATAAACTCTATCAGCATGTGTTTGGCTGTTCACTTCTGATGTTACACCTAAACTCAGGATCAAAGCCTGTGTTGACAGAATACCAAATGTGCCAGTTAATGTATTCAAGTAGCACATTCATTTATAATTTTGAATAAACTCCAAAGCACAATGACTAAGTGTGTATTTTTTATTTTAATTGTTTGTCAGCTCGCACAACTGTCTGTCAACATGCCTTGATCAGTATTGATTATTAATAATGTTATTATAATACTCCCAATCAACTACTGCGGAGGTAAAGGTACTGTTATTTCACCCTTTTTAATTTCGTTGAGGTTGTGTTCCCACATCGTTAGCTAGTTTGGATCGCTATAACTTATGACTGTCAACTGTTGAATGAACGAGTGTCAAGCATGTCAAGTAGCGCATTGTTTACTTCAAACCGGAAGTCGCGCCCACTTTTGACGCAAGGCCTCACGGGGCGTAGGAAACTTGTGGATATTTGTGTACACGCGCAATAAAACATCCTCTGTTACATACGTAATAAATATAGAAATATAATTTGACACAAGAGGGCAGTATAGCCCTATTTATGATTTTGAGTTTAAAGGGTTAGTTCACCCAAAAATGAAAATTAAGTCATTAATTACTCACCCCCATGCTGTACCAACCCCGTAAGACCTTCGTTCATCTTCGGAACACAAATAAAGATATTTTTGATTGAATCTGAGGGCTGGATCACTTTTCCATAGACAGCCTGAGGGACTGCCTCTTGACGGCCCAGAAAGTCATTAAAAGAAAAGGTTTAAATATTCCATGTGCCTACAGTGGCTCAACTATAACTTTATCAAGCGACGAGACTACTTTTTGTGCGAAAAAAAAACGTAAATAACGACTTTATTCGACTTTCCATTACTTCCTTATGGGCGCATGCGCGAGAACTGAGACGAGACCGTTCTTCTTCGACTACTTTTTGTTACCGGCTGCTCACCGCTTAGGAGTTTTACCGCCCCCTACCGTATAAGATGACGTACTGCTTGTAAACAGAACGTTTTGCGCCTCCGGCTACATCAGTACGTCATCTTATACGATAGGGGGCGGTAAAACTCCTAAGCGGTGAGCAGCCGGTAACAAAAATTAGTCGAAGAAGAACGGTCTCGTCTCAGTTCTCGCGCATGCGCCCATAAGGAAGTAATGGAAAGTCTAATAAAGTCGTTATTTACGTTTTTTTTTCGCACAAAAAGTAGTCTCGTCGCTTGATAAAGTTATAGTTGAGCCACTGTAGGCACATGGAATATTTAAACCTTTTCTTTTAATGACTTTCTGGGCCGTCAAGAGGCAGTCCCTCAGGCTGTCTATGGAAAAGTGATCCAGCCCTCAGATTCAATCAAAAATATCTTTATTTGTGTTCCGAAGATGAACGAAGGTCTTACAGGGTTGGTACAGCATGGGGGTGAGTAATTAATGACTTAATTTTCATTTTTGGGTGAACTAACCCTTTAAACTATCAACCGAAGAGATTCTGAAAGAATGGTAAAGATATCAAACAGTTCGAGATTTCAAAAATCCCCTGGCAATTTTTTTATGTTGTGACATTTCTTTGTATTCTCAAGAGAAGTACTTTAAGTTATTCCATTGCATGTTTTTTACAAACAACCCTAAATAGCCAACTTCCTGTTGGGCTGGGGTAGAAAGTAAGAGTGTGAAGTATATAAGAAGCGATGAGATCTATGTGTACCGAGTTTCATATTATTACATGCAAGTGTGTTTGATTTATGGACCAAATTTTTAGACCAAGTTTATTGACCAAGTTAATCTGATTAATAAACTAATTATATAAAACTATTGTCAATGCACTACAATTAAACTAGTTATATGCCTTTACTTATAAAAAATAAAAATAAAAACTTATTTAAAAAATACCAGGCTTGAGAAATGTATTTTCTTTATGCAGGTCATACACACAGCAGTGAAATGGTTAAGCCCCCTCCCCCTGCACACACACACACACACACAGGCACACACACACACAGACAGCCAAAGACACAGAGACACAGAGACATGTAGGCTCAGAGTGAGCCAGACCATATTCAAACAAAAATATCTGACTTTCTGTGGGTCCTAGCTAATAAGTGTAAATTAGAAAGTTGTCCGGCTCGAGGAGTACAATATACATACCGATTTTTGTAACTCTAGTTAAAACTAACAACCCCACTTTTGTCAAAAGGTGGCGCTACTGAGCCCTCACCACGCCCGTTTCTGAAACTTTGCACATGTCTACTGGCTAATAAATGTGATGTGTCTGTCGAGTTTCATACAATTTGAAGCATGCTAAGGGTCTCAAAAGCATCCTAAAAGAATGGTAAAGTTTGATGCGTTGCCACGGCAACAGTTTAAAAGATATCAAGAATCCATTCACAGGTCTACATCTACCGTATGTTTACATTATACAGATGAAGTTTGAAGCAAATCGGGTAAAAATAAAAGGGTGATTTCAAAGCATTTTGTTGTAAAATTCAGAAAAAAATAATAACAACACAGATGGCCTTCTTCCTCAACATCCAGTGCATGCTGAAAATTTTTCTTACACTTCCTGTGACAACATGTGAATGTGAAAGATCATTCTCTGCAATGTGAAGGCTCAAAACATGGCTGAGATCTTCCATGTCTAGTGAAAGGATCACATCGTTGATGCATGTTCATCAAAAAATTAAACTGGACAAGGAGAGAGTCCTTAGACGGTGGGATGCGTCTGGCCACAGGAGGATACAGCTAGCCTTCAATGGAAAGGTAATGCATGTTGTATAGAGTATACTAGTCATCCAACATTAATTTGCCTTTTGCACTGATTATAAACTGTAGTCTATAATCTGAAGTCTGAATCTGTCTTTTTTATTTTGTCATTTCAGTGAGCCAAGGATTGAAGAGTAGTACACGCACACACACACGCTATTGCAAATAGCCTGTAAATAGTTTGTAAAAATGTAAAACATTATATTGAATAAAAAATTATTTCACAAACATCTACATGTCGGTCTTTTTTTAATTTTAGGCTATATGGAGTGTATGAGTTGCATTTGTGGATGTTATTATAGCACGATTCTTTACAGATCCCCTGGACCTCACTAATTTTCAAACCCTGGTTACGGCCTTGGTCCCAATTCAAAGGCTGCATCCGCGAAGGCCGCATTTAAAGGGCGATTGCGTCATCGCGGTGGAATGAAGGCTGTCCCAATTCAGTTATGCATCCTACGAAGGCCGTATTCGAAGGCCGGTTGCGTCATTGCAGCGCGACGAAGGCTTACCTGATTTAAAAGCGACGCCAAATGCACCCTTCGTTTCCCCGTGAAAGGAAGGATACATAAATGGACACTTCGTGGACTATCCTACCCGATCCTACCCCATAAATCATTGCGCGGGTGACGACAGCATTTTTATTTAAAAAAAGGGTGGCCGAGAGTTCAGTGGTGGACGGCAAATTCACATTTAAATGTAAAAGTATTATGTTTTTATTTACTCAAATAGCCAGAGAAACCAGTGTTAACACTAGTGTTGGGCGATATGCTCCATTTTCATATCGTCCTATCGTCAGCCTGTGAGATCGGCGATACACGATATTATCGTGAGGGGGCGGGGCTAATTTGATTATTAACTTGATTATTTAGCCTACTCATTAATTTGCTTGTTTTATTAGCCTACTTCGTTTTATATACGAGAATCTTTTTCCTATTCTGCTAGCAAAGGTGGAGTGTTTATTAATAGGATCAGGTTATTTCCTGGTATAGTGAAGTAAAAAAAAGAGATCCTAATCCTTTTGTTTGTCAACGGGAAATTTACGGACACATTAGCCTATTCTCATGCCATTACATGCAGCATTTTTGTCTATTTCTGCACGAGATGAAAACACGTTTTAATAATTTCTTGGGTCAGAAAGAGTCGGAGTTTGCGATATGTGCCCCCCTACCAGTGCGCTCTCTGCGCACTTCACATGCGCACTTCAGTAAGCACGAAGTACGCGGGTTAATGTGTTTATGCCGATAGAAACAAGAGCAAGGGCCAAACGTCTAGCTGAGTCGATCGGTTTATACTTATACTTATGACTTGACTCTGATAAAAGAAAAACGTTTAACATGACCACATGCATTGTCAAGTTTATTCAACATAATCAGGTTAAGAACGTCGTCGCATGACGCATGTAAACGCGCTCTATCTCTGAAAGTGAAAGTAAAAACGGACTGCTTTCGGCATCTGCATTAACGCCGCGTTCCCTCAGAGACGACGATGATAACGGTAACTATAATACTATTTTAGTGATATTATTATTAATACTATTTAGTAATTGTATTGTTTTTAGTGTTAGTGTCATTAAACGTTTTGTTAATGTGTTACAGAAACAAATACTGACGAACAACGATGCCGTTTTCATCTTGGATCTGTAGGAAATTGAATTTTGCATCTGTTAAAACGAGCACACTTGATAATTTGTGAATGGATCACCTTGCGATTGAATTTTGATGTGGGATGTTTTTTAGTCTGTTTTAAAAACATTCTCTTAGAGGAGTCCTCTAGTGCGTGTGTTGTTGCAATTGTTATGAGGTGATGTCGTTGTAAATTTAGGCAAGGCAAATTAATTGTAGTTCCTAATATTCATTTAATAACAATACTAGCTTTATAATAATAATAATAATAATAGGCCTAATAAATTTAAAACATTATGGTAAAACGAGCCAATTATCGTATTGATATCGTCAAAGGCATCTGCCATCGGCGATATGTCAGACTATCGTCGATACACGATACTATCGTCTATCGGCACAACCCTAGTTAACACCCAAAAGTTTTTTTTTTTTGTTTTTTTTTTCTTATTCATCTTAACTCGTTCGTCAGCATTGCATGGTTTTGTCAAGTGGAAATGCGAAAACGGCTTTTATAGCCTTGTATTGTATTTCTTGTACATTGTATTTCTTTATTATTCATTATTTCATTATTTTATGCAACTTTAAATGTGTACACAAAAGAGAATTCATGGCTCTGGATATTTGTTTATTTTTGTAAGGGTCTCTGAGTGTTTGCAAGGTTGACACATTTAAACTATAATATACTTTTGTTTTGTGTCGTTTAATGTAAAATGTGTAGTGTTGTTGTCCTGTGAGGGAAAAAAGTAGGCTACTTCACATTTGTACATGAATACTATCGCAGTATGAAGTTCCTTACATTCTCCCAGACACCCACTGGTTATTTTAAAAATTAAAGTAACAAATTATTGGTCCATTGTCACAATATTAACAAATTGTTGCTAACTTCAACTTCGTCCCATATCAAAGTGCGCACCTGAAGCGCTCGGACCGGTCTAGCCTGCGGAGGATTGTTCTTGTCGCCTAGCAACTGTGACTGACAGCTGACGACGACGAGCGGGAGTAACGACGTTTGCACTGGACTTTTTATACCCAACTGGTTTAAAATACTCTCAAATAGGATTGACAGCCTGTATAAATATATTCACCATGGTCCATTTAGACAATAAAAAGAAAACCCTACAAAAATCGCATTAAGGTACGATTAACATTTGAATATAGGCTATATTTGTGCCTATGTTTTATCATTATTATTTTTTTGGCTATTTCATTACAATATTTACGTAGGTTAACACCCAATATTTGAACAGTTTACAGTGTAATCTGGCTATTCAGGACGCAGCCTCTAGCATTAAACCAGCTCTGGCCAACTCTTGAGCCGAAAATACATGACTCTAAATATTTTTTTAGTGGTTATGTGAATTGAAATTATGTGATTTTATATATATATATTGCCCCTCATTTAAAGACAGGAAAATATAAAACATAAAATTTCCAGTAAAATATAAAACAACAAAATGACAATAGCCTGTCTCCATAGCTGTTTACTCAGTTTCATTAAATGAATGATCAGGGTGGCAGCTGTACTCTTGCTCCGTTGCTTGGCGCCAGGAGCAGTAATAGGGAACACCTGGTTGCGCAATTAGGAAATCCCACGAAGGCTACATGAAGCGTCCTTCGAAGGCCAAATAGGCTGCGTCCTTCAAAGTCTACAGCCTTCAAAGTACGCAGCCTTCACATTGGGACACAGCTAATATCTGCAATTGTTAAAAGGAAATTATATGCTATTTCATCCACAGAATGGACAAAATATTAATTAAAAGCTTCAGCTATTTGTGCTGGATCTTGTATTAATTTACCTTTTAGGTTCAACTCTAACTGGTTTCTAGGCCTATGCGAGATTCCCATCACATTCTTAATCTGTTACCATATCAACTTTGTATTACCCTTTCCCTCATTAATAATTGTTATAAAAAAAATTGGCTTTGGCCTTTCTGATCATTTTAATTACTTGATTACGTAATGAAGTGAACCTGTACCCATCACTATTAACTTGGTTTTTAATGATCTTTTTAAGGCAGTCTCTTTCTTTAATCAGATTATATATTTCAGTATTAAGCCAAGGGAGCGAATTCGTTTTTGTTTTTTCTTCCTTTTACCTTTCTAGAAAACTCCTTTACTAGACATTGTAGCTTGGTCGCAAATGTCTTGCTCACTTCTTAAATCCCATTGCTACTAAAAAGGCAAGGCTAAAAATGTTTCACAAGCTTGATTTTCCGTATTTTCGCTCTATATAATAAGCTCTGCCCCTCAAAAGCCACTGCAATGTGAGTTTCGCAGGGAAAGCTCACTCTTGATGGAGACGCGAGTAAGGGACCGTGTGGAAACCGTGCACTTTTGTTCACTGTATACAATTTTCAACACTTGACAAGCTATAATCCAGTAATGGTGTGGGCGTTCCATTTCCGACAATCTCTGCCTACGGTTTACCAATAACAACTGACTGGGTCATTTGACCAATCGCCGCAGATTCGCGTCACTCAAAGGAGGTATTTGGGAAAATGAATCGTCGAACTAATCATTTGGGAGTCGTAGAGCAAATCAGGTAAAAAATACATGCATATTATAAGGCAAATAAAATGTTTATCCTTGCATGCACATTAAACTGTTTTTGGGAACTCCCAAAACATAAATAGGAACATTTCAAATGCTATGATAAGAGCTCTTAAAAAGAAAATGTGCAGCAGCTGTGTAAAATGCACTGTACACAAGCTAACTTTTGGGTTGTACTGCTCAGGAACAGAAATATAAATAAATTTTAACCACAGGTTCCTAAATTCATCAATTTTCGCAAAGTCAAACAAATGGGTTTTGCTTTTGCATTGAAACACACAGCATTTCCTCGACATGGTGACAACACTAAAATTCACTGATATTGTCTTCTTTCAGTATAGCTTTGGGCGGGCATTATACTAATATTTTGTATTGTGAGGCAGACATTTGAGGAAGTAATATCTGGACTTTGATCAAGGCTTTTTGGCAGGTCTGGAGAAGTAACTGTGCAGATCTTATACACACAAACAGATACATTAAACACAAAAGCATCATATGACCCTTTAAGAAAATGTTAGTGGAAATCATTGTCACAATGGCCAAGGACTGCTTTGTGGGTGTCTGTTCTAAATTTGTAAACTTTCTATAAACCTCCAAAAAAGAAAAAAAAGAACACTAAATCAAATATTTTATCTTCACTCACCCTTTCTCTAGTATGTTCAGGTCCCATCTAAGGTGGGCGGCAACCTTAAGTGCCATTAGCTTCAGAGTGCGGTTCCTCCGGTTGTCCACTGGTGGCTGGACCTGGTTCTGCTCATTCACAGATGGTTTGGAGGCTTGCTCAAGAAATTGAATGATGAGCTGAAGAGGACATGGATCTGTGGAAAACATATACAATTCAATTCTGAATCTCATCTTAGGAAACTAAGGTTATCTGATCTTTATTCTTTGTTGACATGAGGACCTGTGGAAACGGTCAACATAAAAGAGCATTTGCAGCTAATTAGGGCCCGAGCACTAACAGTGCGAGGACCCTCTTGAAACTGTTAGGGTTATTAGGGCCCGAGCACTAACAGTGCGAGGACCCGATTGAAACTGTTAGGGTTATTTTTAGGGCTCGAGCACTAACAGTGCAAGGACCCTATTGAAACTGTTAGGGTTATTTTAGGGCCCGAGCACTAACAGTGCGAGGACCCTATTGAAACTGTTAGGATTATTAGGGCCCGAGCACTAACAGTGCGAGGACCCTATTGAAACTGTTAGGATTATTAGGGCCCGAGCACTAACAGTGCGAGGACCCTATTGAAACTGTTAGGGTTATTTTTTAGGGCCCAAGCCCTGAAAGGGCGAAGGCCCTATTGTTTTCCTTGGGATTATTTTTCTTTAGTATTATTATTATTTTGCTGCTACCTTTTGGGCACTTTTGGGGCCCTTAACGTGCTCGAAAACTCTTGAAACTTTGCACACGGGTCAGAACCCGCGGCCATCAGAGCCGGGCTGAAGCTGGTACCTGGGCGTGGCAGGGGGGCTCGTCAGCGCCCCCTGGAACGGGGTCCGAACACTCGGTCCATAACTCAAACACGCTTGCATGTAATAATATATAACTCGGTACACATGTTGATCTCATCGTTTCATCTATACCTCGCGCTCTTACTTTTTACCCCAGCCCAACAGGAAGTCGGCTATTGAGGTTTGTTTGTAAAACGCTCGCAATGGTATTTGAAATACTCCTCCTAGAGCTTTGATCCAAATTCGATGAAACTCGGTCAGCGTGAAGTCAAGACATTGAGGATGAAAGCTTGTGTGGGGATTTTTGATATCTCGAACGGTTTGTCCGTGGCGAGGAAACGAAATCATGGCGAGAAACGTGAAACAGGAAGTGTGTTATAACTTCAGCATACATTAACTGATCTTGATGAAACTTCAGCAGTGTGTTCGCTGTAAGAGGACGATCACATGGATGTGACTATTGTGAGTCAAAGTTATAGCGCCACCAACTGGCAGCAGGAAGTGTGTCACTTACAAAATGCTTTGAAATCACCCTTTTATTTTTACCCGATTTGCTTCAAACTTCATCTGTATAATGTAAACATACGGCAGATGTAGACCTGTGAATGGATTCTTGATATCTTTTAAACTGTTGCCGTGGCAACGCATCAAACTTTACCATTCTTTTAGGATGCTTTTGAGACCCTTAGCATGCTTCAAATCGCATGAAACTCGACAGACACATCACATTTATTAGCCAGTAGACACGTGCAAAGTTTCAGAAACGGGCGTGTTGAGGGCTCAGTAGCGCCACCTTTTGACAAAAGTGGGGTTGTTAGTTTTAACTAGAGTTACAAAAATCGGTATGTATATTGTACTCCTCGAGCCGGACAACTTTCTAATTGACACTCATTAGCTAGGACCCACAGAAAGTCAGATATCTTTGTTTGAATGTAGAGAAAATCTTCGAATTTTGCCAGTCTCTCAGTGTCTCTCTGTGTGAGTGAGAGGAGGGGCGCCTGTCAGGTTAATTTTAACCCTTTATTTGCTGTGTGCGACTTCTCTGGCATTTTTTGGGGCCTTAACATCCTCTAAAACTCTTGAAACTTTGCACACGGGTCAGAACCCATGGCCATCAGGGCCGGGCTGAAGCTGGTCATCGGGCGTGGCAGGGCGGCTCGACAGCGCCCCCTGGACTGGGATTCGAACATTTGTTCATAAATCAAACACACTTGCATGAATTAATATGAAACTCGGTACAATTATAGATCACATCAGGACAAACAACTTTCGTAATCTAAGTTTTACGACAATTCAAATGGAAGTTGGGAATTATGGGTTGTTTGAATAGTTGTCCTAGGAGAAATAAATCAAATTACAACGCATGTGTTTACCAATCACAACCAAACTCGGTGTGCATGAAGTCAAGACATTGAGGATGCTCAATTCCGGACGGATTTTTGATATCTCGAACGGTCTGGCCGTGGCGAGGAAATGAATTTTATGACTAAAAAAAGGACACAAAGTGTGCTATAACTTTGCTCATTTTACCTACAGTTACAAAACTTGCCACATATATTGTTCTCGTCAAGCCGACCAACTTTCCAATTTAAAGTCATTCGCTCTGAGCAACAGAACGTCAGATATTGTAGTTTGAATGGATTTATTTCCCCTGCGATTCACTCTCTCTCTCTTTCTCTCTCTCTCTCTCTCTCTCTCTCTCTCTCTCTGTGTGTGTGTGTGTGTGTGGGTGTGGGTGTGTGTGTCTGTGTGGGGAGGGGAGGGCTGTTGTCTGTGTGTGTCTGTGTGTGTGTGTGTGTGTGTGTGTGTGTGTGTGTGTGTGTGTAAATATATAAAGTGCGGGGTTTTTTTTAGATAAAGTAGAATTTCTATAACTATGTGTTGAACTAATAAATCACTCTTGTGTGTGTTAAACACAATCTACTTAATACAGACAACTTCATTATAAAGATAAATAACAAATCCAAAAAATATATGATCATAATCTATGACAAAAAAGCCATTACAAACTATATTAGTGGAAAATACACATTGCTCTTTGTATTGTTGTAAAATACATTCATGAAAAACAAGATAACAAAAATCAAAAAGATACATTATTTTAGATATAGCCATGGCTGCTATAAAATTGATATATGTTTTAAATGTATAGCAGAGATGTTAAATGAGGCAGCAACATACAAACTTTCTAGAACAACATGGACCTGAATAGCTGGTTTTTATGGAGGACAGTGAAGAGGAAGAGGGTGCAAATCAAACAGCTCATTCTCAGACTACACAGCAAACAGCTTAAGTTTTTAGTGCTTTGTTTGAGGTTTTTAGTGCTCTGTCCTATCTATTATCTACATATAATGGATAGAACAGAACAAGAAAGGCAATTAATAATCTGTCATTGCGTCACTGCATTATGATATGAAAGGCTCAGTACAGTGTGGCACAAAACGCTTATGCGCATCCCGAGTGGAGAATGATGCGCTTAAAGCCACATGGAGTTACAGCGCACAACGCATCGAGTCCGCATTGATGCAAGCTCTACAATACACTTCTTTTCGACAGTCGAAGCGGGGGTTACGTTTTTGCACGTCGTACAGAATAACCCTAAAGGCACCAAGGTGGCGGTGCCACCGGCTTTATATTTAGGGCCCGAGCACTAACAGTGCGAGGACCCTATTGAAACTGTTAGGGTTATTAGGGCCCGAGCACTAACAGTGCGAGGACCCTATTGAAACTGTTAGGATTATTAGGGCCCGAGCACTAATAGTGCGAGGACCCTATTGAAACTGTTAGGGTTATTTATTTTTAGGGCCCGAGCACTAACAGTGCGAGGACCCTATTGGAACTGTTAGGATTATTATTATTTTTTTTTTCTTTCTTTTTTCTTTTTTCTGCAAAGTAAGCGCCATTTTCGGGGCCGCAACATGCTCAAAAACTCACCAAATTTGGCACGCATGTCAGGACTGGTGAAAAATTTCGTATTTTGTGGGTTTCGCGGATGGGCGTGGCAAAATGGCACGCTAGCGCCACCTAGAAAATTGGAAAAAATTAGCCCCTCGTCCACGTGCAACCTACATGCACGAAATTTGGTGGGGAAGTGTATCATATCAAGACGCACAAAAAAGCCTCAAGAACCCATACCATAAACTCGACAGGAAGTCCGCCATTTTGAATTTGGCGGCCATTTTTGGACGATTTACACACTCCGTACTTTAACGAACTCCTCCTAGGGATTTAGTCGGATCGACTTAAAATTTCTGAAGTGCCTTCTAAAGGCATTGACGATGTAAAGTTGTGCTATCTGCGCGTTTTCGTCGATGGGCGGGTCCGTGGCGTCGATGATTCGCCATGAAACAGGAAGTTGTAGTAACTTGGCTGTAAATGCCCAGATCTGCACCAAATTTTACACATTTGACAAGAGTCCCACCCTGAACAAATCTACATGCTGACATTCACCCACAGTCATAGCGCCACCTGCTGGCAACAGGAAGTGACCTTACACGAAGCAGCCCACGCCGCTTGTTTGACCAACATGTACGAAACTTCTGTGGTACATCTACTATGACCAGACGCACAAAAAAGCCTCTTGGAGCGATGCCCTAAACTTGACAGGAAGTCCACCATTTTGAATTTGGAGGCCATTTTGGGACGATTTACACACTCCGTACTTTAACGAACTCCTCCTAGGGATTTAGTCGGATCAACTTCAAATTTCTGCTGTACCTTCTAAAGGCATTGACGATGTAAAGTTGTGCTATCTGTGCATTTTCGTCGATGGGCGTGTCCGTGGCGTCGATGATTCGCCATGAAAGAGGAAGTTGTAGTAACTTGGCTGTAAATGCCCGGATCTGCACGGAATTTGACACATTTGACAAGAGTCCCGCCCTGAACAAATCTACATGCCGACATTCACCCACAGTCATAGCGCCACCTGCTGGCAACAGGAAGTGACCTTTAATGAAGCGTAGCAAATTCACAGCCACACCGGCTGAGCTCCAGAATTTGCAATGCGGCCGCCTCACACCCCGACGCGCTACAGGTGCGAGGGCCCGCCCATCGCTGCTTGCAGCTTTAATTTTTCTTTTTTCTTTTTTCTGCAAAGTAAACGCCATTTTCGGGGCCTCAACATGCTCAAAAACTCACCAAATTTGGCACGCATGTCAAGACTGGTGAAAAATTTCGTATTTCGTGGGTTTCGCGGATGGGCGTGGCAAAATGGCTCCCTAGCGCCACCTAGAAAATTGGAAAAAATTAGCCCCTCGTCCACGTTCAACCTACAAACACGATATTTGGTGGGGACGTGTATCATATCAAGACGCAAAAAAAATGCCTCAAGAACCCATACCCTAAACTCGACAGGAAGTCCGCCATTTTGAATTTGGCGCCCATTTTGGGACGATTTACACACTCAGTACTTTAACGAACTCCTCCTAGGGATTTAGTCGGATCGACTTCACATTTCTGCTGTGCCTTCTAAAGGCATTGACGATGTAAAGTTGTGCTATCTGCGCGTTTTCGTCAATGGGCGTGTCCGTGGCGTCGATGATTCGGCATGAAACAGGAAGTTGTAGTAACTTGGCTGTAAATGCCCAGATCTGCACAAAATTTTACACATTTGACAAGAGTCCCGCCCTGAACAAATCTACATGCCGACATTCACCCACAGTCATAGCGCCACCTAGTGACAGCAGGAAGTGACCTTTAACGAAGCAGTACCCGTCGCATGTTTGACCGACATGTACGAAATTTCTGTGGTACATCTAACATGTCCAGACACACAGAAAAGTCTCCTGGAGCGTTGCCCTAAACTCAACAGGAAGTCAGCCATTTCTAATTTTACCGCCATTTTGGGATGATTTACTCATTACGTACTTTAACAAACTCCACCTAGGGATTTAGTCGGATCGACTTCAAATTTCTGCTGTGCCTTCTAAAGGCATTGACGATGTAAAGTTGTGCTATCTGCGCATTTTCGTCGATGGGCGTGTCCGTGGCGTCGAAGATTCGCCATGAAACAGGAAGTTGTAGTAACTTGGCTGTAAATGCCCAGATATGCTCAAAATTTTACACATTTGACAAGAGTCCCGCCCTGAACAAATCTACATGCCGACATTCACCCACAGTCATAGCGCCACCTGCTGGCAATAGGAAGTGACCTTTAATGAAGCAGCGTAGCAAATTCACAGCCGCACCGGCTGAGCTGCAAAATATGCAACGCGGCCGCCTCACACCCCGACGCGCTACAGGTGCGAGGGCCCGCCCATCGCTGCTTGCAGCTTTAATTATTAGGGCCCGAGCACTAACAGTGCGAGGACCCTATTGAAACTGTTAGGATTATTTTTTTTCTTTTTTCTGCAAAGTAAGTGCCATTTTCGGGGCCGCAACATGCTCAAAAACTCACCAAATTTGGCACGCATGTCAGGACTGGTGAAAAATTTCGTATTTTGTGGGTTTCGCGGATGGGCGGGGCAAAATGGCACGCTAGCGCCACCTAGAAAATTGGAAAAAATTAGCCCCTCGTCCACGTTCAACCTACATGCACGAAATTTGGTGGGGACGTGTATCATATCAAGACGCACAAAAAAGCCTCAAGAACCCATACCCTAAACTCGACAGGAGGTCCGCCATTTTGAATTTGGCGGCCATTTTTGGACGATTTACAGACTCCGTACTTTAACGAACTCCTCCTAGGGATTTAGTCGGATCGACTTAAAATTTCTGCTGTGCCTTCTAAAGGCATTGACGATGTAAAGTTGTGCTATCTGCGCGTTTTCGTCGATGGGCGTGTCCGTGGCGTCGAAGATTCGCCATGAAACAGGAAGTTGTAGTAACTTGGCTGTAAATGATCTGCACGAAATTTTACACATTTGACAAGAGTCCCGCCCTGAACAAATCTACATGCCGACATTCACCCACAGTCATAGCGCCACCTGCTGGCAACAGGAAGTGACCTTTAACGAAGCAGCCCCCGCACTTGTTTGACCGAAATGTACGAAATTTCTGTGGTACATCTACCATGACCAGACGCACAAAAAAGCCTCAAGAACCCATACCCTAAACTCGACAGGAAGTCCGCCATTTTGAATTTGGCGACCGATTTGGGACGATTTACACACTCCGTACTTTAACGAACTCCTCCTAGGGATTTAGTCGGATCAACTTCAAATTTCTGCTGTACCTTCTAAAGGCATTGACGATGTAAAGTTGTGCTATCTGCGCGTTTTCGTCGATGGGCGTGTCCGTGGCGTCGATGATTCGCCATGAAACAGGAAGTTGTAGTAACTTGGCTGTAAAAGCCCAGATATGCACGAAATTTTACACCTTTGACAAGAGTCCCGCCCTGAACAAATCTACATGCCGACATTCACCCACAGTCATAGCGCCACCTGCTGGAAACAGGAAGTGACCTTTAACGAAGCAGCGTAGCAAATGCACATCCACACCGGCTGAGCTGCAGAAAATGCAACGTGGCCGCCTCAGACCCCGACGTGCAACAGGTGCGAGGGCCCGCCCATCGCTGCTTGCAGCTTTAATTAGGGCCCGAGCACTAACAGTGCGAGGACCCTATTGAAACTGTTAGGGTTATTTTTTTTTTTATTTTTTTTTTATTTTTTCTGCAAAGTAAGTGCCATTTTCGGGGCCGCAACATGCTCAAAAACTCACCAAATTTGGCACGCATGTCAGGACTGGTGAAAAATTTCGTATTTTGTGGGTTTCGCAGATGGGCGGGGCAAAATGGCACGCTAGCGCCACCTAGAAAATTGGAAAAAATTAGCCCCTTGTCCACGTTCAACCTACATGCACGAAATTTGGTGGGGACGTGTATCATATCAAGACGCACAAAAAAGCCTCAAGAACCCATACCCTAAACTCGACAGAAGGTCCGCCATTTTGAATTTGGCGGCCATTTTTGGACGATTTACAGACTCCGTACTTTAACGAACTCCTCCTAGGGATTTAGTCGGATCGACTTAAAATTTCTGCTGTGCCTTCTAAAGGCATTGACGATGTAAAGTTGTGCTATCTGCGCGTTTTCGTCGATGGGCGTGTCCGTGGCGTCGAAGATTCGCCATGAAACAGGAAGTTGTACTAACTTGGCTGTAAATGCCCAGATCTGCACGAAATTTTACACATTTGACAAGAGTCCCGTCCTGAACAAATCTACATGCCGACATTCACCCACAGTCATAGCGCCACCTGCTGGCAACAGGAAGTGACCGTTAACGAAGCAGCCCCCGCCGCTTGTTTGACCGACATGTACGAAATTTCTGTGGTACATCTACCATGACCAGACGCACAAAAAAGCCTCAAAAACCCATACCCTAAACTCGACAGGAAGTCCGCCATTTTGAATTCGGCGACCGATTTGGGACGATTTACACACTCCGTACTTTAACGAACTCCTCCTAGGGATTTAGTCGGATCAACTTCAAATTTCTGCTGTACCTTCTAAAGGCATTGACGATGTAAAGTTGTGCTATCTGCGCGTTTTCGTCGATGGGCGTGTCCGTGGCGTCGATGATTCGCCATGAAACAGGAAGTTGTAGTAACTTGGCTGTAAATGCCCAGATCTACACGAAATTTTACACATTTGACAAGAGTCCCGTCCTGAACAAATCTACATGCCGACATTCACCCACATTCATAGCGCCACCTAGTGGCAAGAGGAAGTGACATTTAACGAAGCAGCCCCCGTCGCATGTTTGACCGACATGTACGAAATTTCTGTGGTACATCTACCATGTCCAGACGCACAGAAAAGTCTCTTGGAGCGATGCCCTAAACTCAACAGGAAGTCAGCCATTTCTAATTTTACCGCCATTTTTGGATGATTTACTCATTACGTACTTTAACTAACTCCTCCTAGGGCTTTAGTCGGATCGCCTTCAAATTTCTGCTGTGCCTTCTAAAGGCATTGACGATGAAAAGTTGTGCTATCTGCGCGTTTTCGTCGATGGGCGTGTCCGTGGCGTCGATGATTCGCCATGAAACAGGAAGTTGTAGTAACTTGGCTGTAAATGCCCAGATCTGCACGAAATTTAACACATTTGACAAGAGTCCCGCCCTGATCGAATCTACATGCCGACATTCACCCACAGTCATAGCGCCACCTGCTGGCAACAGGAAGTGGCCTTTAACGAAGCAGTGTGGCAAATGCACAGCCGCACTGGCTGAGCTGCAGAAAATGAAACGCGGCCGCCTCAGACCCCGACGTGCTACAGGTGCGAGGGCCCGCCCATCGCTGCTTGCAGCTTTAATTATTATTTTATTTTATTTTTTTCTGCAAAGTAAGCGCCATTTTCGGGGCCACAACATGCTCAAAAACTCACCAAATTTGGCACTCATGTCAGGACTGGTGAAAAATTTCGTATTTTGTGGGTTTCGCGGATGGGCGGGGCAAAATGGCTCGCTAGCGCCACCTAGAAAGTTGGAAAAAATTAGCCCCTCGTCCACGTTCAACCTACATGCACGAAATTTGGTGGGGACGTGTATCATTTCAAGACGCACAAAAAAGCCTCAAGAACCCATACCCTAAACTCGACAGGAAGTCCGCCATTTTGAATTCGGCGACCAAATTGGGACGATTTACACACTCCGTACTTTAACGAACTCCTCCTAGGGATTTAGTCGGATCAACTTCAAATTTCTGCTGTACCTTCTAAAGGCATTGATGATGTAAAGTTGTGCTATCTGCGCGTTTTCGTTGATGGGCGTGTCCGTGGCGTCGATGATTCGCCATGAAAGAGGAAGTTGTAGTAACTTGGCTGTAAATGCCCGGATCTGCACGGAATTTGACACATTTGACAAGAATCCCGCCCTGAACAAATCTACATGCCGACATTCACCCTAAGTCATAGCGCCACCTAGTAGCGAGAGGAAGTGACCTTTAAAGACGCAGCCCCCGCCACATGTTTGACCGACAGGTACGAAATTTCTGTGGTACATCTACCATGTCCAGACGCACAGAAAAGTCTCTTGGAGCAATGTCCTAAACTCAACAGGAAGTCGGCAATTTCTAATTTTACCGCCATATTTGGATGATTTACTCATTACGTACTTTAACAAACTACTCCAAAGGATTTAGTCGGATCGACTTCAAATTTCTGCTGTGCCTTCTAAAGGCGTTGACGATGTAACGTTGTGCTCTCTGCGCGTTTTCATCGATGGGTGTGTCCGTGGCAGAGTATGTGAGCGGAGTGGAGTGGGAGCGGAGCGAGGAGTGGAGCGGCATGATTTTGAATGGAGTGCGGAGCGGATTTTTTAAAAGTCGAAGCGTCGTGGTTTTCACTCGCTCCGAGCGCGCTCCACTACCGCTCTATCACGAGGACAATTCATGCCAACGGCTCATTATAGAACTGCATTTTTAGTAAGGATTCACGTGTTAAACACATTACGCTAGCATGATACAGATGGATCACTCAAATCAGAAAAAAAATGTGAGGGTTATGATGACGCCGATGGACATGAGTGGCTGCGGGAGGTTATAGTTATCAAGCCTGTACTGAATATGATCGGGCACCACAATCTCATGAAAGTGCGAATCTATAGCACACATTTTATTTCTCGTGCCTATTATTATATGCCAAAAAATTGTTTGTGCGTGCAAATGACGCACACTAAACCCCTTGGTCAGGATGGGTGTGAAGTGCGTTCTTGCCATTAAGTGCGTATCATAGGCTATGCCCACGAGAAATAAATAGATAGCCTACGCACTTTCATGAGATGGGGCGCTGGATCGGGCGGGGTGAAAGCACATTTTAAACAGGTAACACTTATTCACCAACGCAATCGCTTTCTCACTAATGCATTGCATTCAAACAAATGTAATCATACAGTCGGCTATCTGTCAGTATTTGATTTTAAATGAGCATGAATCTGTGAGAAATGTAGCGACCCGTAGATAAATAACTGATGAAAACATAGTTATTTTCTTCTTTCCAAACAAAATGTGCTCTGCAAAAAGCAGCAATGATATTTAATTTATAATGCTGATAACCTGTAATAAGCATAGCATGTCATAGGTAAAGTTTGCACACTATCCAAACCCAATAAACAACATTGCAACTATTCTCCTAATGTTGTTTTTTTTAATTTATTTACTATTATTATATGGAGACATTTTGTGAGATTTTAAAGCATACTTAAATACTTTATTCGGAATTTACTTGGGAAGCGAACACGGAGCGGTGTTTCTGATATCAGTGAGCGAGGAGTGGAGCGGGAGCGGTAAATGGTGAACCCGGAGCGGAGCTGGAGCGGAGTGATTATATAATGCTTGGAGCGTGGAGGGGAAATTGTTGCCGCTCCACTCCGCTCACATACTCTGGTCCGTGGCGTTGATGATTCGCCATGAAAGAGGAAGTTGTAGTAACTTGGCTGTAAATGCCCAGATCTGCACAAAATTTTACACATTTGACAAGAGTCCTGCCTGAACAAATCTACATGCCGACATTCACCCACAGTCATAGCGCCACCTGCTGGCAACAGGAAGTGACCTTTAACGAAGCAGCGAACCAAATTCACAGCCGCACCGGCTGAGCTGCAGAATATGTAACGCAGCCGCCTCACACCCCAACGCGCTACAGGTGCGAGGGCCCGCCCATTGCTGCTTGCAGCTTTAATATTTTTTCTTTTTTCTGCAAAAGTAAGCGCCATTTTCGGGGCCGCAACATGCTCAAAAACTCACCAAATTTGGCACGCATGTCAGGACTGGTGAAAAATTTCGTATTTTGTGGGTTTCGCGGATGGGCAGGGCAAAATGGCTCCCTAGCACCACCTAGAAAATTGCAAAAAATTAGCCCCTCGTCCACGTTCAACCAACAAGCACGAAATTTGGTGGGGACGTGCATCATATCAAGACGCACAAAAAAGCCTCAAGAACCCATACCCTAAACTCAACAGGAAGTCGGCCATTTTGAATTTGGCGCCCATTTTGGGACAATTTACACACTCCGTACTTTAGAAGGCACAGCAGAAATTTGGAGTCGATCCGACTAAATCCCTAGGAGGAGTTTGTTAAAGGCATTGACGATGTAAAGTTGTGCTATCTGCGCATTTTCGTCGATGGGCGTGTCCGTGGCGTCGATGATTCGCCATGAAACAGGAAGTTGTAGTAACTTGGCTGTAAATGCCCAGATCTGCACGAAATTGTACACATTTGACAAGAGTCTCGCCCTGAACAAATCTACATGCCGACATTCACCCAGTCATAGCGCCACCTGCTGGCAACAGGAAGTGACATGTTTGTGTTTGTGAAGTGAAGTGTGTTTCTGTGTGAACAGTGGAAACTCCATTTTGTTCATACAGGAAAATATTCAGACTAATGTCTTGTGGGAGCAACAGAATACATGTAATCAGGATACAAAAATCCAGTAACTGTAATTTGTTACAGTGAGTTACATCAAAAAAAGTAGTAATCAGATTATAGTTACTTTTTGAAAAAGTAGGGATAGCTTTCAGGATTACAAAGGTTTAATTTAAAACTTAGTAAATCTGTATTTTGTAATCTGTATTTCCCAACTTCCATTTGAACTGTCGTAAAACTTAGAGCACGAAAGATGTTTGGCCTCATGTGATCTATAATTGTCCCGAGTTTCATATTAAGTCATGCAAGTGTGTTTGATTTATGGACAAATGTTCGAATCCCAGTCCAGGGGGCGCTGTCGAGCCGCCCTGCCACGCCCGATTACCAGCTTCAGCCCGGCCCTGATGGCCATGGGTTCTGACCCGTGTGCAAAGTTTCAAGAGTTTTAGAAGATGTTAAGGCCCCCGAAAATGCCAGAGAAGTCGCACACAGCAAATAAAGGGTTAAAATTAACCTGACAGGCGCCCCTCCTCTCACTCACACAGAGAGACACTGAGAGACTGGCAAAATTCTGAGATTTTCTCTACATTCAAACAAAGATATCTGACTTTCTGTGGGTCCTAGCTAATGAGTGTCAATTAGAAAGTTGTCCGGCTCGAGGAGTACAATATACATACCGATTTTTGTAACTCTAGTTAAAACTAACAACCCCACTTTTGTCAAAAGGTGGCGCTACTGAGCCCTCACCACACCCGTTTCTGAAACTTTGCACGTGTCTACTGGCTAATAAATGTGATGTGTCTGTCGAGTTTCATGCGATTTGAAGCATGCTAAGGGTCTCAAAAGCATCCTAAAAGAATGGTAAAGTTTGATGCGTTGCCACGGCAACAGTTTAAAAGATATCAAGAATCCATTCACAGGTCTACATCTGCCATATGTTTAAATTATACAGATGAAGTTTGAACCAAATCGGGTAAAAATAAAAGGGTGATTTCAAAGCATTTTGAAAGTGACACACTTCCTGCTGCCAGTTGGTGGCGCTATAACTTTGACTCACAATAGTCACATCCATGTGATCGTCCTCTTACAGCGAACACACTGCTGAAGTTTCATCAAGATCAGTTAATGTATGCTGAAGTTATGACACTTGCTGTTTCACATTTCTCGCCATGATTTCGTTTCCTCGCCACGGCCTAACCGTTCGAGATATCAAAAATCCCCTCGCAAGCTTTCATCCTCAATGTCTTGACTTCATGCTGACAATGTCGGCATGTAGATTTGTTCAGGACGGGACTCTTGTCAAATGTGTAAAATTTCATGCAGATCTGGGCATTTACAGCCAAGTTAATACAACTTCCTGTTTCATGGCGAATCATCGACGCAACGGACACGCCCAGCAACAAAAACTCGCAGATAGCACAACTTTACATCGTCAATGGCTTTAGAAGGCACAGCAGAAATGTGAAGTCGATCCGACTAAATCCCTAGGAGGAGTTCGTTTAAGTACGTAATGAGTAAATCATCCAAAAATGGCGGTAAAATTAGAAATGGCCAACTTCCTGTTCAGTTTAGGGCATCGCTCCAAGAGACTTTTCTGTGCGTTTGGAGATGGTAGATGTACCACAGACATTTCGTACATGTCGGTCAAACATGCGGCGGGGGCTGCTTCGTTAAAGTTACTTCCTGTTGCCAGCAGGTGGCGCTATGACTGTGGGTGAATGTCGGCATTTAGATTTGTTCAGGGCGGGACTCTTGTCAAATGTGTAAAATTTCATGCAGATTTGGGCATTTACAGCTAGTTACTACAACTTCCTGTTTCATGGCGAATCATCGACGCCACGGATATGCCCATCGACGAAAACGCGCAGATAGCACAACTTTACATCGTCAGTGCCTTTAGAAGGTGCAGCAGAAATTTGAAGTCAATCCGACTAAATCCCTAGGAGGAGTTCATTAAAGTACGGAGTGTGTAAATCGTCTCAAAATGGCCTCCAAATTCAAAATGGTGGACTTCCAGACAAGTTTAGGGTATGGCTCCAAGAGGCTTTTTTGTGCGTCTGGTCATGGTAAATGTACCACAGAAATTTCGTTCATGTCGGTCAAACAAGCGACGGGAGCTGCTTCGTTAAATGTCACTTCCTGTTGCCAGCAGGTGGCGCTAATACTGTGGGTGAATGTCGGCATGTATATTTGTTCAGGGTGGGACTCTTGTCAAATGTGTAAAATTTCATGCAGATCTAGGCATTTACAGCCAAGTTACTACAACTTCCTGTTTCATGGCGAATCATCAACGCCACGGACACGCCCATCGACGAAAACGCGCAGATAGCACAACTTTACATCGTCAATGCCTTTAGAAGGCACAGCAGAAATTTGAAGTCGATCCGACTAAATCCCTAGGAGGAGTTCGTTAAAGTACGGAATGTGTAAATCGTCCCAAAATGGGCGCCAAATTCAAAATGGCCGACTTCCTGTTGAGTTTAGGGTATGGGTTCTTGAGGCCTTTTTGTGCGTCTTGATATGATACACTTCCCCACCAAATTTCGTGCTTGTAGGTTGAACGTGGACGAGGGGCTAATTTTTTGCAATTTTCTAGGTGGCGCTAGGGAGCCATTTTGCCACGCCCATCCGCGAAACCAAAAAAAATACACAATTTTTCACCAGTCCTGACATGCGTGCCAAATTTGGTGAGTTTTTGAGCATGTTGAGGAAAATGGCACTTACTTTGCAGAAAAAAGAAAAAAGAAAAAAAAATAACCCTAACAGTTTCAAGAGGGTCCTCGCACTGTTAGTGCTCGGGCCCTAAAAATAACCCTAACAGTTTCAATAGGGTCCTCGCACTGTTAGTGCTCGGGCCCTAAAAAAATAACCCTAACAGTTTCAAGAGGGTCCTCGCACTGTTAGTGCTCGGGCCCTAAATAGCATTGTATAGTTTATCATAGATAGAATAATGCTTATTAAATCTAAAGTTACTCATTCAATAGCTGTGAGTGATTTTCTCTGCCTTTTGTTGTTTTATTTGCATTAATGGCTGAATCGTCAGCAGGTTTAGGCTATTAAACTGCTGCCCCTTTAAGACCGAGTGCAGATAATGGGAACTGATGCACCATCATTTTCTCCCTATTATTTACGTCAATTTAAGACATAATTGTGTTTAATTGAATAAACTGTGTTTAAGTGAACCTCAGATCTGGTCATTTTGACATTTTTTATGTATATTTGATAGTTAAGGACGCACGAAGCCCAAGTAATAATAATAATAAATCATTACATTTATATAGCGCTTTTCTGGAAACTCAAAGCGTTTCACATAGAGGGGGGATCTCCTCAACCACCACCAATGTGCAGCATCCACCTGGATGATGCGACGGCAGCCATATTGCGCCAGAACGCTCACCACACACCAGCTTACTGGTGGAGAGGAGACAGTGATGAAGCCAGTTGGTGTATATGGGGATGATTAGGAGATGGACAGAGGCCACTGGGCAAATTTGGCCAGGATGCCGGGGTTACACCCCTACTCTTTCGAAAGACATCCTGGGATTTTTTATGACCACAGAGAGTCAGGACCTCGGTTTAACGTCTCATCCGAAGGACGGTGCTCTTTTGACAGCATAGTGTCCCCATCACTTTACTGGGGTGTTAGGTGTTACCCCAGGTTGCAGTCCGTTTCGGAGCGCGCACCGACTTGTGAACAGCGACTCTTGTGCAGATTTTTGTGTTTTTAATAGCCATTTTCTTGATCTTGCAACAGTAGAAAACAGCATTTAGCAACAATCGCCGATTGTGCTGATTCTGACTGTTACGTTTGGGTTTTAGGAAGAACTGACAGCGCTCCGCAGTCCTGTGAAGTAAAGGAAGTTAAGCTGGACAGATCGTCTCGTTTTTTAACGGTTTTATCTCAAATATCTTCTTTTTATAATCTTTGGAAGCCGAAATACAAAATATATTAGAATAATATTCCAGACCACGTTGAATGTTTAGTTCTGTCATTGAACTAAATGACAGAACTCATTGTCATTGTCACTCATTAAGCAGGGCTGTCGTGTTGCGCGTGCTGTGGCTTTGCGTGAGAGATCGCTCTCTCTCTTTCTCTTCTGAACTGCGAATTGCAAATTTGCATCACAGACAAATGGTTTAATTAAAATATAGTTTATATATAGAAATGGCTGGCAATATAAACATGTTCAAGATAACGTGTTTATATGAATAATAAATAGTAGCCCAACTTGCGTGTATTTACTTAATTTCTCCAGTACCGACAGCAGAACCGATAACGTCCGAGCTTTTCGATACAGCGGTTTTTCAAAATTCAGTACCAGGGCCCGTTTAATACCGGGTTTCGGTACCCATCCCTAGTCCCATTACAGACTTCGCTGAACCACGACCCCCTCGCCACAGGCGTTTAAGTATCCGGACAACATGAGCGACAGTTTAGCCAATCACAACACACCAGCCCAAACTAACCAATCGGAGCCCACTGCCTGTTTCTGAGAGAGTGGTTTCATAGAATCAGGAAGTCAACCACTCGTTTATATGACAGAGGAGAACGCGGCTGTCAATAAAGGTGACATTTATGAAAAATAAGACTTTTTAAAAAAGAAAAAGCATGAATACATGTTAAATTGCACCCCATAAGCACAATCATGCAAAGAAAAAAAGCAGTCAACCCCCCCCCCCCCTTAATATAAACACACACTGTAATCAGTATTAGTGTAAGAGTTAAAAGTATGCACATTATAGCATGCACATTATATATAAAAAATTAAAGCTGCAAGCAGCGATGGGCGGGCCCTCGCACCTGTAGCGCGTCGGGGTGTGAGGCGGCTGCGTTGCATATTCTGCAGCTCAGCCAGTGCGGCTGTGCATTTGCTACGCTGCTTCGTTAAAGGTCACTTCCTGTTGCCAGCAGGTGGCACTATGACTGTGGGTGAATGTCGGCATGTAGATTTGTTCAACGCGGGACTCTTGTCAAATGTGTAAAATTTCGTGCAGATCTGGGCATTTACAGCCAAGTTACTACAACTTCCTGTTTCATGGCGAATCTTCGACGCCACGGACACGCCCATCGACGAAAACGCACAGATAGCACAACTTTACATCGTCAATGCCTTTAGAAGGCACATCAGAAATGTGATGTCGATCCGACTAAAGCCCTAGGAGGAGTTAGTTAAAGTACGTAATGAGTAAATCATCCAAAAATGGCGGTAAAATTAGAAAATGGCTGACTTCCTGTTGAGTTTAGGGCATCGCTCCAAGAGACTTTTCTGTGCGTCTGGACATGGTAGATGTACCACAGAAATTTCGTACATGTCGGTCAAACATGCGACGGGGGCTGCTTCGTTAAATGTCACTTCCTCTTGCCACTAGGTGGCGCTATGAATGTGGGTGAATGTCGGCATGTAGATTTGTTCAGGGCGGGACTCTTGTCAAATGTGTAAAATTTCGTGTAGATCTGGGCATTTACAGCCAAGTTACTACAACTTCCTGTTTCATGGCGAATCATCGACGCCACGGACACGCCCATCGACGAAAACGCGCAGATAGCACAACTTTACATCGTCAATGCCTTTAGAAGGTACAACAGAAATTTGAAGTTGATCCGACTAAATCCCTAGGAGGAGTTCGTTAAAGTACGGAGTGTGTAAATCGTCCCAAATCGGTCGCCGAATTCAAAATGGCGGACTTCCTGTCGAGTTTAGGGTATGGGTTCTTGAGGCTTTTTTGTGCGTCTGGTCATGGTAGATGTACCACAGAAATTTCGTACATGTCGGTCAAACAAGCGGCGGGGGCTGCTTCGTTAAAGGTCACTTCCTGTTGCCAGCAGGTGGCGCTATGACTGTGGGTGAATGTCGGCATGTAGATTTGTTCAGGGCGGGACTCTTGTCAAATGTGTCAAATTTCGTGCAGATCTGGGCATTTACAGCCAAGTTACTACAACTTCCTGTTTCATGGCGAATCTTCGACGCCACGGACACGCCCATCGACGAAAACGCGCAGATAGCACAACTTTACATCGTCAATGCCTTTAGAAGGCACAGCAGAAATTTTAAGTCGATCCGACTAAATCCCTAGGAGGAGTTCGTTAAAGTACGGAGTCTGTAAATCGTCCAAAAATGGCCGCCAAATTCAAAATGGCGGACCTCCTGTCGAGTTTAGGGTATGGGTTCTTGAGGCTTTTTTGTGCGTCTTGATATGATACACGTCCCTACCAAATTTCGTGCATGTAGGTTGAACGTGGACGAGGGGCTAATTTTTTCCAATTTTCTAGGTGGCGCTAGCGTGCCATTTTGCCCCGCCCATCTGCGAAACCCACAAAATACGAAATTTTTCACCAGTCCTGACATGCGTGCCAAATTTGGTGAGTTTTTGAGCATGTTGCGGCCCCGAAAATGGCACTTACTTTGCAGAAAAAATAAATAAAAAAAAATAAATAAAAAATTAAAGCTGCAAGCAGCGATGGGCGGGCCCTCGCACCTGTAGCACGTCGGGGTGTGAGGCGGCCGCGTTTCATTTTCTGCAGCTCAGCCAGTGCGGCTGTGCATTTGCCACACTGCTTCGTTAAAGGCCACTTCCTGTTGCCAGCAGGTGGCGCTATGACTGTGGGTGAATGTCGGCATGTAGATTCGATCAGGGCGGGACTCTTGTCAAATGTGTTAAATTTCGTGCAGATCTGGGCATTTACAGCCAAGTTACTACAACTTCCTGTTTCATGGCGAATCATCGACGCCACGGACACGCCCATCGACGAAAACGCGCAGATAGCACAACTTTTCATCGTCAATGCCTTTAGAAGGCACAGCAGAAATTTGAAGGCGATCCGACTAAAGCCCTAGGAGGAGTTAGTTAAAGTACGTAATGAGTAAATCATCCAAAAATGGCGGTAAAAATTAGAAATGGCTGACTTCCTGTTGAGTTTAGGGCATCGCTCCAAGAGACTTTTCTGTGCGTCTGGACATGGTAGATGTACCACAGAAATTTCGTACATGTCGGTCAAACATGCGACGGGGGCTGCTTCGTTAAATGTCACTTCCTCTTGCCACTAGGTGGCGCTATGACTGTGGGTGAATGTCGGCATGTAGATTTGTTCAGGACGGGACTCTTGTCAAATGTGTAAAATTTCGTGTAGATCTGGGCATTTACAGCCAAGTTACTACAACTTCCTGTTTCATGGCGAATCATCGACGCCACGGACACGCCCATCGACGAAAACGCGCAGATAGCACAACTTTACATCGTCAATGCCTTTAGAAGGTACAGCAGAAATTTGAAGTTGATCCGACTAAATCCCTAGGAGGAGTTCGTTAAAGTACGGAGTGTGTAAATCGTCCCAAATCGGTCGCCGAATTCAAAATGGCGGACTTCCTGTCGAGTTTAGGGTATGGGTTCTTGAGGCTTTTTTGTGGTCTGGTCATGGTAGATGTACCACAGAAATTTCGTACATGTCGGTCAAACAAGCGGCGGGGGCTGCTTCGTTAAAGATCACTTCCTGTTGCCAGCAGGTGGCGCTATGACTGTGGGTGAATGTCGGCATGTAGATTTGTTCAGGGCGTGACTCTTGTCAAATGTGTAAAATTTCGTGCAGATCTGGGCATTTACAGCCAAGTTAGTACAACTTCCTGTTTCATGGCGAATCTTCGACGCCACGGACACGCCCATCGACGAAAAGGCGCAGATAGCACAACTTTACATCGTCAATGCCTTTAGAAGGCACAGCAGAAATTTTAAGTCGATCCGACTAAATCCCTAGGAGGAGTTCGTTAAAGTACGGAGTCTGTAAATCGTCCAAAAATGGCCGCCAAATTCAAAATGGCGGACCTCCTGTCGAGTTTAGGGTATGGGTTCTTGAGGCTTTTTTGTGCGTCTTGATATGATACACGTCCCCACCAAATTTCGTGCATGTAGGTTGAACGTGGACAAGGGGCTAATTTTTTCCAATTTTCTAGGTGGCGCTAGCGTGCCATTTTGCCCCGCCCATCTGCGAAACCCACAAAATACGAAATTTTTCACCAGTCCTGACATGCGTGCCAAATTTGGTGAGTTTTTGAGCATGTTGCGGCCCCGAAAATGGCACTTACTTTGCAGAAAAAAGAAAAATAAAAAAAAATAAAAAATAACCCTAACAGTTTCAATAGGGTCCTCGCACTGTTAGTGCTCGGGCCCTAATAATAATCCTAACAGTTTCAATAGGGTCCTCGCACTGTTAGTGCTCGGGCCCTAATGATTAATGCTGATGTTATATTTGAATATTTCAATGTTAATTCAGCAGTACATTGTGTTAAAGTGGATGTTGTTGGAAGGACTATTATTATGACGAGGGGTACAGAGAGGAGAGAGGAAGAAAAAGAGTTTTCACAAAAACCGGAAATACGTAATAGTTGTGGAAGCGGAGTTCCCGTCAACTGTCAACACATTAGAAAAACCTACCCTGGGAAGAGAAAATTGATCAGAGTCTTCAAAACTTCGAAAAAAATGTAAACTTGTCATGGTCCAGTTGTTGATAACTTTGTAAAATGCTGTGGTGATGCTTGTCTGCAGCTGATGTATCTAAGGCCCCGTCCACACTACTGCGTTTTCGTTTAAAAACGGAGAATTAAAACGAAAACGATCTCCGTCCACACTAGCGTTTTACCTGCGTATTAGAATTTATCTCCGTCCACACTAAAACGACTGAAAACGTGGATCACGTGACCATTCACCAACACTGGGCATGCGCGCGCCGGTGTAAACAGTGGTTGGCGAATCAGGGAAAGATACGTCATGACTGATGACACCCAATCATAGAGCCGAGCGTGAGCCTCTGCGTCATCGTTTGTAAACTCCTCCGTTTTGTCTCGTCCACACTAAAACGCACTCCGGAGATTCAAAACGCAAAACGCAGCTGCAGCGTTTCTAAACTTCTCCGTTTTAGGTCTTCGTTTTTCCCGTTTTAGTGTGGACGGGAGGTGCAAACGTAGCAAAAGGTCTCCGTTTTTAAACGAAAACGCAGTAGTGTGGACGGGGCCTAAGACCAAAGACACGACTATTGATTTCAGAACTGAAGCTCATTCTTCCCAATATACGTTTATTAAAGGTAAGAAGGTGGAGTGTGTGGAAAGTTATTAATATTTAGGGACTAAAATAAACTGCATTTTGATGTGAATACCAGAAAGAAGTCTGTCAGTTTTATTCAACAGTTATCCTCTTAGGTAGTGATTTTTTTTGCACTGCTCTTGCTATAGAACGATCAAAGATGAAGAACAATTTATACAAATATTAATTTATCCCTTGTACACTCAAGATTGTTAAATACTCAGAATGGTATATATTAATATTTTAAATTTATATGTAGCCCACTGTTGTGTGTTCTTATTTATGTTGTTTTATATTGTGGTGTACAGTATATTTTTATGTGTTTATTACGCTGGATACAAATATCTTAATAAAGCTGAACATGAACTAACGTTACTTCAAAATACACAAATCATAAAACATAAAAAAATAAACAAACAATGACGACTTAGTGAATGGTGATAAGCACAGAAGATCACAGGACCAATAACATCCCGCCAGATTGCCTGAATCCATTTCCGTCTAACTTCATCGACAGGGAACTGACGAGGGAAGGAATGAAAACGACAGATATGGCTGCTTTTGGGAATAACAAAAAAGATCGGTACGCATCAAACTCTTACTAGTTGCCTGCGGCGCTATCTGTTATGAATGGAGCGGAAGAAGATTACCACGACAATTGCTTATTTCCGCTCACAAATACGGAAGTTGTGAGAAAGGTCTATAAAGCGAGAGAGAGACAAGAGGCTAAAGAAGAACTCGTCCGTGTCCGAGGGTTTTATTTATATATTTTCCATTTCACCTCAGTGCGAGAAAAAAATGCATTGCTTCTTCTGTACGGAAAACGAGAAATTTTAATTGGTCATCAATTCACTGTGAGTCTGTGTATACAGGGATCTCAAGTTTTGAAGACAGGTAAGAGTGACATTTTTGGGGGAGGAATGGGGGGTGGGTGGAATGGGGGTGCAGGGTAATAATAAATACTGCAGGGTAATAATAATGTTCCAGGGTAATAATAAATACTGCATTTGGATCCACCTTTGTTTCAGAGCATTTCCTGACAGCTTTGTTCCGCAACTGTGTGCGTTGATCCATGTTTATTATGAGTGTAATGATGCCCTCATGTCACGATTCGATACATATCACGATACTGAACTCACGATACAATATTATTGCGATACTTCAAGACATGATGAAAGGTTAACAAAAAATAACTGTTCATTAAAATGCTAAATTTGATGTTACATTGTGTGTGTGTGTGGGGGGGGGGTTGTAATGGGGGTGTTTCATCATTAATAATATTATTATTAGTGTTTTTGTTATTAATTGCAGAAAGTGTTTGACACATGGCACTGACAATTCAACCAAATACAAAGTATTTAATCAATTTCAGAGAGAGAGAGAGAGAGAGAGAGAGAGAGAGAGAGAGAGGAGAGAGAGAGAGAGAGAGAGAGAGAGAGAGAGAGAGAGAGAGAGAGAGAGAGAGAGAGAGAGAGAGAGAGAGAGAGACTCCTTTATCATTTGTGGTGTTGGCTCCAATTCAAGCCCAGCCATTTTAGGGGGCTTTCCTCTCAGGGCGAATGAGAGGATGCTTGTTTGCTTTTTACCTGACATCTTTGAAAGACAGATGCAATGATTAATGCATCCATGGCCAGGATAATTATAAAATATGATTCTCTAACAGCAGTCAAGTTGTCATTGTTTGTGTCAAACAATTTGTAAATTTGTTGTAACATTAAAACAGGAGATCATGACTTACTCTGCTCAAAGTGATCCTCTGAGCACCATTCGTTTCCTCTGCAGGTGAACGAAACTTTTGGAAGAGGATCTCTTCAAGAGAGAGCTTTTTTTATTGGTTGTTGCGTTAAATCTTACCCAGATACAATAGTGCTATTTTCTGATTGGCTAGCCTTTGTGTAGCCCTTCTTTTTTTGATTGGCTCAGGCTGATAAGTGACAGGCTCGAGACGAGAGCAGAGGAGACGCGTGCGGCCGCGTTCTACAGTGAGAGTGGCTAGGCCAGAGACAATTTGGGCGCTGCGGCATATTAAATATATTATAAATAGTTTTTCTGCGTGAGAAATACAATGTGTGGCGGGAGTGCGTGACAAAAGACCGAAATGAGTGACTGTCACGCTCAATGCGTGACGCTTGAGAGCCCTGTATATAGTAGCAACGAGCACAAGACTGCGCTGTTATCAGAGCCCATCTAACGGAGAACCTTGGCACTTCCTATTAGCCCCGTTGTGTATTATCTTGGTTGCAGTTCCATTAGAATTCCACTGGAGGTGATCGCGGAATGAATGGGAGTCTATGGGGCTAAACGGCTAAAAGTGTCTCTTTCACCTGCTTGTCGTTAAATCAAAATAGATTTTATTGTTGATTCCGCAAGTTCAATATAGATTATAGGCCAAAAGTCGAATGAACGAGTACTTATGTCCTTTTAATTTCTTACAGGTTAGGCTGTTGTTGGCCGGAACACGCTAGCATTCTGCTATTGTGTGACGTCATCACATTTTTTAACAGATTTTTAGAACAGAAAAGTGAACTTAAAAATGCAATTTTCATCTGAGTGCATTTTCTTAGCCCTCCCTTTTGAATGCAACTTTCAAATTACATCCTGAGAAAAGTGGATTTCTGGGGGTGAAACCCCATTGACTCCCATTCATTCTGCACTCGACCGCGAGCACCCCCGCATGGACAGAGACGCGTTACTGCAGCCAGTCCAGAACCCGGAAATAACCAGCCAGTGCCAATTCTCTTCAATTAGACATTCTCTGGCTGTTATGAATGCAGTGGGAAAACAGATCTCGTGTATTGTTTATATATTTTGTGTGTGGATGTATCTATGTGATAGAATTATTATTTGATGCAAACAATTCTAACCGGCTCAGCCAAACTTTATCAGCAGGCGGCTCAATTTGGCTTACGGATGGCTTAATTTGGCTTAATTTGGAAATTTTTGTCTGGCTGAAATTGGCTGAAATTGTACATGGCGCAAATGGCGGTGGCTTCAGGGTCTATTCTTGAGCATCAAGCAAGTTTGGTTGAGCTTCTGTTAATATTTTCTGATCAATGTTTATATGTGAATAAAAGCCTAAATTCAATCTATTCATCATATAAAGCGATTGAGTCGCTTCAGAAAATTTGGACTAAATAGTTCCAATTCAAATTAATTAAATTTTACGATCTCTTTCTAAACTTTTTGAAGCGTCAAAGTTTCAGTTGCGTAGATGTTTATGGGGTGGGACAGAGATTTTATAAAAAAAGATCTTTTTTTTTTTTTCAAAGATGAGCGAAAGTCTTATATGTTTGGAACAACATGAGGTTGAGGACTCAATGACAGAATTTTCATTTTTGGGTAAACCAACCCTTTAAATATCTAAGGACAAGGACCCAAGGTCTAACTAAGACCAAGGAGCAGGACCGGAGCACAGAATTTTTTTAATATATTTATTGGCAGTCAACAATGACTAACGTTTCGACGCACATGCGTCTTCTTCAACAGTTTGACTCTGAAGAAGACGCATGTGCATCGAAACGTTAGTCATTTTTGTTGTGTCCTGTTCCGAGAGCACGGGGTAGGCTGAAGCGCAAGTGATTCCTTTCGATAACCCTTTAAATATGTATATAGTCTGAAGAGTGGCACTGTGATAATTCATTTACAAGCAAGCTGCTCCATGATCCATTTTTTAGTGCATAAGATACCTGGATGAGGGCCCTGTAAGTGCTGCTCCAGTAATGATGGATCAAGTAGAAACTCAAACCAGGAGGTCTGCGGTGGGGTGCAGGGCCGACTGCCAGTCACTGCCTCCCGGTCTGCAGCTTCAGCACTCATACTAACCTGCAGAAAAACATCAGTGTATAACAGCACACAACATTCAGTACATAAAGCATATTAACTCTGCCTCAAAATATAGTGAGCTGATGAAATAAACAGGTTTGAGATTAGAATGCATTTGCCCACAAATTATGTATAGTATAAGTAGGCATTTCACTAGGTTTTGGCACACAGTCCATGCATGTGATGTACTTGATTACATATTTGAGCTTTTAATTGCAATCATGTTGTTATTTCATTAAGTTTTAGTAATTGAAAATCAGAGATATTGGTGACAGTAAGGTTTAGATTTACTAGTATCAGGTTCGTGTAAAATATGCAGGGCTACGTTTCCCGAAAACATAGCCATCAGCCTAAGTAGACCACATAACTATTGTCATCAAAGGTCTCTATACGATCAACTTAAGCTAACTCACGATGCTTTTGTCTTTGATCAGTCCCACTGAAAGAGACACTCTGTAAAGGTTTTACCCTTTCCTGCATTATCACTCACCTGTTTAGAACGTCTGAAAAAATAATATCATAGATAGATGTCACAAACTGTTTATAAAACACGACGACGCCGATGATTTGTCCTTCATTGAAAATAGTCTGTGAGAGACTAAGCGAAACAGCGCCGCTAACTGTGCAGGCGGATGTCTTCTTCTTCTTCTTCTTCTTCTTCTTCTTCTTCTTCTTTTGATTTATTGTCGGTTGGTAAGCAAATGTATTGTGCATTTCTGCCACCTTCTGAGATGGAGTGTGCATCAATGAATGAATAAATAATAAAAAGCATCAATAAATAATAATAATAATAATATAAAAAAATAAAGACTAAATAAATCAATAAAAAGGAAAAATGTAAATATGTATTTTCACCATTGGGTTAAGTAAAGGTCAACATATAGGCTAGCATACTTATTGTTCAGGTTTTTAGATTTAAAGACTGCAGTCTTTTTTAATAATCATTAGTCTCATACTTCGTATCTTCACCCTTACCCAGCCTACATATTTGGCAATCTTCTGGCAATGTTTTATTTAGCTGACTCAAAATGTCTGTGTGGGAAAGCTGCGCGATGTCGTATTAACGTAATGAATTCAATAATTAGGGGGTTATAGGCCTTTTGTTTTGTTGAGAAAAGCGTCACGTGACCTAATTCATTTTCAGCGAATCATAGGAACTGGTGGAGACAGGTGTTATGAATGAAGTTACACTTTATTTGAATATTAAAGCATTGCTCTTTTTTTTCCTCAAACGCATCTTTTGCTGCGTTTTAGGCACACATGGCTTGGCAGGGAATGAAAACAATAATTTTGTTTTTGTGCTATATTGATTTGTTACTATCACGGAATTCAAAACCGATCTCTTCTTTGGATCATTTTTCAGACGTAGATTATGATTATTCTGATGGTGAAGCTGATAAATCAGAAGTGCTGGTTAAAAACAGTAAACATGTAATGAAATCGGAGTTGGCAGTTTACTGTAATAATAATACTATGAAAGTGATTTTGCCCTCTGGTTCTCTCAGTCAGGTCAAAATCTTGGGTAAGTAATAAGTATAACTAAAGCTATAATGTAATGTAGCTTATAGCAATTGTTGGTATTCTTACATGCCAGTTTAATTGACATTTAATTTTCTGCATATATTTTCAGGTTTTGCAATAATTGAAAATGTGCTTGAGGCCCCAGCAGCCTGTGGATACTCTCTGACACAAGGCCATGGACGTAATATTTTGGTTGTTGACTATACTGGCTGTCATGTCACCTTGGAGGTATTAAAGTTATGGAAACAGTTCTGCTTTTGAAGTTAATCAAGTCAGCTATTACAGTAGTCATTTATTCACTCCCATTTCATTCCAAACCTGCATGCTTTTCTGTCTTCTGTGAAACACAAAAGATATTTTGAAAAATATTTTGTTGGTATTTTTGTTTATTTGTGAAAGTTTGAATCCTATTGACTGCCAAAATTGTGTTCCACAGAAGAAAGATTTACATTATTGGCAGATGCTTTTTATCTAAAGTGAGTTACAAATGATTGATTTGGTTAAAAGCTTACAAAAGATATGCATAGGATAGAGGTATGACACAACATGATGGATGAACAATCTATTTAATGTTGTACACTGTCATGGTCCTGTTGTAAATGGTTCACGGTCAGTGCATGTTCTAAAGAAAAAGTAATAGCAAACAGGAATGTCTTGATGCACCTGTGAAACAAATGCTCTTTTTTTCTTTTTTCTTTTGCGGTCCAAAAACTCTTATTTTTCACCTCTGCTTAATCCAAGCATCTCTCAACTTAATTTCGAGACACCAGGCACTGTTTTGTGCAGATGGGCGGCCGGAGCGTGTTAAGAGTTTTTCTGTTAGAACGGTGTTGTGTTAGCCAAGTTAATAACTACTGATCTTCGCAATGGAAGTGAATCAATCAAAATTAACTTTAGCTTTACTATAATTGTATCCTATTGCTGTTGTAAATCCTAAACAATCTTTTACGGTAATTTAAAAAGCTCTATGTTAAAAGCTGTTAAAAGCTCTTTATAAATGGTTACTTGACTTCTGCCCTATACTTTCCTACCTAAAATATTAGTTGCAAATGCATTTCATGTTGTACCCAGGTTTCTCTTATGATTGTTCTGTCTTTAGGATGGCCATTATACCCTGAGGGTCCTCTATCCAAATGAAGCTGGAAAGTTGGATGTCGCTACATTGTCTTGTGACGCAAACCAAAGTCTCACTGCTTCCCTAAAACGGCTCAATGTGCGGTCAGATCAGACGTGTGCAAAACTACCGCTTGCACAACCTTCTCAATCATCTCCTCCCCAATCCCCACCAAACCTGTTCCCGCTGAACAGCAAATCAGGGGGTGAACACGAAACTCACTCTTGAACATTTATAACTTGCAACCGCATTGCTACATTCCAGCTTTAACTTCTTTGAATTTGAAATCCTGCTTCTTTCCTCAAATTAACTCCGCTTTTCTTGTTTTTATTTAAGGCTGTATCATCTCTGCCGATCAGAGAGTGTCATGTAGCACCTCTGGTATAATGCAAGAGGAATGTCTGACCATAGGATGCTGTTTTGATGCAATGACCTCAGTCTGCTACTATCCCATGGATGGTATGTTCTTTCTTATATGTTAGTTTCTCACATTACAGTTTTAGCTGTGAACTATTTATTAAGGCAAGTCAGTTTTACAAGTAACAACAATGGTACCATGAATTGCACATCTTTAACTCAAGTCCTGGGATTTTCAGGTTGGTCCACTTAATGCACATGCGTTTTTGAGTGAAGAAAAGACAATTCCCTTATCATAATCTATTGCCTCTAACAGTTGAAAAGAGAGACTTACATTCTACAGCTGCCAAATTGATTGTTAAATTGTTTCCCTACAGGTGGTGTTTGGCATTACAAACCCATACATTTGAAAGGTTCCAAGGGGTCAGGCAGGGTTTTCTGCTTTGCTTTCAAATTTGTCACCTTTGCCGTGATCCTATTCTATAAAAACTGTTGTATTCTTTTTGCTGGTGGTATTCCTTTTTTTTCCAAAGGAAAGAGTGTCCAGAATGCTTTTATGGACATGTTGTGGTTTGAGTATATTTTATGCAAATATCTAACCTCATGCATGTGTTAGCTCATTTAGAAAACTCCAAATTTATTAGCGTTGGAACGAGACTAAGGTTCGTATGCACTTGTTGTGATATAATAAATTAGATTTGACAAATTTGGACATTTGTCTTGACCCTCTTGTTTTCCCAGAATGCACTGCTGATAAGAATTTTGTGTTTGCTGTTCACAATGATTTCATAAACTTCCCTGTGAACCCCATGAGCTTGATTGTTGCTGGGAAGACTGGTTGCAAACCTGTTATCTCCAACAAAGACTTGGCCATCTTCAAATTTTCTGTCACTGAGTGTGGAACACGTTCTTATGTAAGTATTTTGCCTTAGAAGCAGCTTTGGGGGCGTGAATCACTCACCCAGACTGTCCTGCCCCCTCAGTCAAAATGAATGTGAAAATTAATAATGACAAGGATTATTTAAAATGATTTAAATTTAAGAGTTAAATTTTCAAATATAATGGCCTCGGCAATTTTCCTTTTTTATTTTAGTAATATTTTTCAGTGCAATGCTGACATCTGTATTTTCTCAGTAGCTTTTAGTTTCATAGTTTTAGTAGCGACAGGTTTATTTTCTTGAATGGGCCACATGTTTTTTACTATCTGGTGATACTTTGCGTTTACATCACGTTACACCCCCTTTGTTACTTCTGACACCCTTGTGCTGGCTCTGCCCTGTACATTGATTCAACTGGTTGATTAAAAGAAATGAGAACAACTGTCATTTTACATCAGGTCATAGGCGAGACCACAATTTACCTGGCTGAGGTACAGACACTCATCAAAGTCCGCAACCTGAAGTATGGTGTGATCTCCAGGGATAATCCTATCAGGTTTTTGAAAATAAATTCTTTGAAAATGCTACCCCTTTATTATTATTTTTTTTCCTTAATATACATTCCAGGGGCCTATACAATAAAGCTTTTTTTAGGTGGATAGCCAGGTATGTTTCAGTGAAGTCTGAGCCAGCCCTGACTTTTAGGCACCATGAAAGTGGCTTATAGTGGTGTTCATTGCCATTGTAACTTAGGTTGTGAGATTGTGGATAACCTGCAGGTTATGTTCTAGGTAAGAGATCAATCATCTGTGAGCAAAGTGACACCTCTGATAATGTTTCTCTTGCTCCAAATTAAAGGTCATTACATCGTAAAATATTTTTAAATTTAAAATTGTGTCTTAGCAATTAATTATGATTTTATATAATTATTATACCCCTAATCTTTTTCACATTAATTTTAGTTAAACAATTATTATTAAATATTTAGTTTAAATGAAACTACTCTTTTTAAGAAGGGGGACCGGTGGGTGTGTTCCAACTACAGGGGGATCACACTTCTCAGCCTGCCCTTTGTTGACTGTTCTGTTCATAATTTTTATGGACAGAATTTCTAGGTGCAGCCAGGGGCCGGAGGGTGTCAGGTTTGGGGACCACGCGATTTCGTCTCTGCTTTTTGTGGATGATGTTGTCGTGTTGGCCCCTTCACACCAGAACATTCAGCATGCACTGGGATGGTTTGCAGCCGAGTGTGAAGTGGCTGGGATTAAAATCAGCACCTCCAAATCCGAGGCCATGGTCCTCAGTGGCTTGCTCAAAAGGGTGGCTTGCTCACTCCAGGTTGGTGGAGAGATCCTTCCTCAAGTGGAGGAGTTTAAAGGGCACTTATGGAAAATTCACTTTTACATGGTGTTTTAACAAACGTGTGTTGGCAGTGTGTGAGCAAAATCACCCTAGAATGATAAATCCACCCAGTGTTTTTTTTTTTTTTTTACAATCTCAATAAGTCATATGCACTGTCTCAGAATGAGATGTTCTAAGATTCAGCGCTTTGTGACGTAGAATTGAGCAAGGGGTTTGATTGACAGTGTGGTTGTGGCATAGATCCCGCCCTCTGTGATCTGTACATCCTCCATTGTTTCAACGACAGCCGGTAATGTCTCCTAGAATCATAAGTGTTATGTTGTGGGATGGGATGTAATAATGACTTGCATAGTCATTAGTTTTCACTTATTTCTGACCTCAGAGCCACTGAAAACACAGTGGATGTATTGTATTTTGGAAGTTTAATTGGCGCCTTTCCTTTGTAAATAAGTGTTTTAGCGAATCTTTTTTTGAACGAGTGTCAATTGAAAGCAGGTCTTGCTTCAAAGTTAATCCTCAACTGTGGATCGTCGTCTACTGTTTGCGATCCAACGACACCTCCAGTAACAGTAAGTGTATTTTATGATTTTTGAGCAAATGGTCATTTCAGTCAATGTCAGCCAATTCGACAACAAATGCGTCTAAAGTTGTTTTTTTTTTAGAGATATTGTATTAAACTGCATATGTTCTTGTTCTGCAAGTTAGCCATCTACTCACATGTGCCACAGAAGCACAAGTGCTTGACAAGTAATGTAAGCATGACGCACGCAACAGGTCCCTCGCATAAATGTAATTTCGCTTGTACGTAGCAAACTTTATCACAGTAGCCTATGTGTGTGTGGTTTCAAAAAATTGCACCAACGTTAGTGTTTGTGTGTGTGTGTGTGTGTGTGTGTGTGTGTGTGTGTTAGACATCCATAATTTCAAAGGGGACACGATTACAACTCTAAGTGCATAAATGTATCAAATAACCATACCGAGACGTACTGGTCCATTCTCATGTGTTTATTCTTCCAAAGTCTCTTCGTCATCTGGGTCTGATCAGAGACTATTTATATATTCCGATTCAAACATGTACGGCTGAATGACATTCAAAACGGCAGGTCTCCCCCTCTCAGCCCTTCTGCTTACCGACTGCCATAGGTCTGCAAGTGATGCCCTCATCCAAAGGCAGGGCGTGGATATGCACCTCATTTGCATTTAAAGAGACTTCTCGCAATTCTCGTGCATGCGTCGTGGAAATCTAAGGAAGTCTCGTTTCTGGCCTACAAGGAAGAAAAGAAATAGTCGAATAAACTCGTTATTTTTGTTTGTTTTTTCGCACAAAAAGTATTCGCGTCGCTTGATAAACATATAGTTGAGCCACGGTAGTCACTTGGGATATTTAAACATTTTCTTCATTGACTTTCTGGGCCGTCAAGAGGCAGTCCCTTAGGCAGCCAATGTGGTAGTTATACAGCTCTCAAATTTAATCAAAAATATCTTCATTTGTGTTCCGAAGACGAACGAAGGTCTTACGGGGTTGGTACAGCATGGGGGTGAGTAATGACTTAATTTTCATTTTTGGGTGAACTAACCCTTTAAGGTCGTATGCCCCAAAAATGACATTTTCAAATGGTTATAATAAATTGACTGTGGGGTATTGAGCTGAAACTTCACAAATATATTTTGGGGACACCCGAGACCAATATTTCATCTTGTAAAAAGGAGCATAATAGTTGCCTTTTAAGTATCTTGGGGTTGTAAGTATCCAGGGAAGGATGGAACGGGAGATCGGGAGACGGATCGGTGCAGCTTCTGCAGTAATGCGGTCGATGTACCGGTCTGTTGTAGCGAAAGAGCTAAGCCGTAAGGCAAAGCTCTCGACTTACCGGTCAATCTACGTTCCTATGGTCATGAGCTTTGGGTCATGACCGAAAGGACAAGATCCCAGATACAGGCAGCCAAAATGAGCTTTCTCCACAAGGTGGCTGGGCGATCCCTTAGAGATAGGGTGAGAAGCTCGTCACTCGGGAGGAGCTTAGAGTAGAGCCGCTGCTCCTCCACATCGAGAGGGGTCAGCTGAGGTGGCTCGGGCATCTGTCCTGGATGCCTCCCGGGGAAGTGTTCCGGGCTCGTCCCACTGGGAGGAGACCCCGGGGAAGACCTAGGACACGCTGGAGAGACTGTCTCCGGCTGGCCTGGGAATGCCTCGGTGTCCCCCGGAAGAGCTGGAGGAAGTGTCTAGGGAGAGGGAAGTCTGGGCTTCTCTACTTAGACTGTTGCCCCTGCGACCCGGCCCTGGATAAGCGGAAGATGGATGGATAGTTTAAATGAACCTATAGATAGATCTTCGAATCTTGCTGATTCTCTGCAAGTGAACAGCAGTTTTTCTGGTTCAAGACATGTGATTTGGTGTCACAATTTTATGTGGAAGTGCTCCATGAACTCTGGATCAAAGTCTGAGTTGATAAAGTTGATGAATGGCTTCATGATTGAATTGGTTACAATTGTGTTAGTTAGTTTTGTGTTAGGATTAGTTTCAAGTTGACCAAACCAGAGTTTGTTCAGCCACCATCATGGTATAGGCCCCTGGTCTTTTAGTGCATGGTTCCAACTTCCAAACCTTCATAATCTTTCATCACAGTAGTAACTTTTTCTAAAACAACCTTCCTTTTCAGCTGATTTCACCTTGATCACATGGGTGGTAAAATCAACCAATTCCCCATGGACAAAAACAAGTCCTGTCCTACTTTTTTTCCTTTTTTTTTTTTTTTTTCTTGTTTGAGCCGTTTCACACGTACAGTATACAGTATATGCCACAATAGTGAAGAAAACCCTTTCGCTACTTCTGTTTCATGCTAGCTTTAAGTAAATGGCTATGTAAAGATTATTTCAATCTCTTTTTCCTCTTTATTTTGTGCTCCTTAGATTGATGGTTGAATGCCGCTACCAGAAGCATTCAGCTGATCCTTTGCTTTCCAGGCCTGTGCTTGCCAGTGCAGGGTACATGGTTAGGAGTCCCAGTCTTCCTCCATACCTGCTCTCTGAAGGACTGTTTGGAGTTCAGCTTTTGATTTCTGAGGGTGAAGCTCTATAGCTGTCAAGCTGGTTGTTCTAGTTGATCAGAATAGTGATTTTAGAATATTTTGTCTTTTCTTTTTCTCCTTTTTCCTTGCAGACGAGACTTTCACCAAGTTTTATCCACAGTGTCATCAGCCCTTGCATGTTCTTTTGGGGAAGCCTGTATATCTGGAGTTGCGTCTGAGATCTCCAAAACCTACAGCTACTCTTCTAGTTCACTACTGTGTGGCATATCCACGCTCTGCTAAGAGTGCCCTGGTTCTGCTTTTTGAGGGGTAAGAACCTTAAATTCAAAGCAAAGATGCTTGCATCAATGTAGCATTGCATTGAGTTGAGGATGCAGATTTGAATTTTAAATTGAATTTTGAAATGATCATGTCATTAATGCAATGAGTGAAATTTAACCAATTAACACTGATTGTATGGTTGTAATTGTTTATGAGAGCCCAGTTTGAGAGCTAGAAAATAAAATGTAAAATTTGAAAGTTGTGTGTCAGATGCATAATTGTTCGAAATGCCACCTATAGAAATCTTTTTATATTTAGTTAACTTCAATAACTTCCATTAACGTCCATAATTCCTGTTAACTTGCTTGAATTTTAGTTCAGTAAACTTCTTTCGAAATGATAAAGACTACTAAGAACTTGATGTATGCGTGCATTATCATGAACACATGCAGATACTTTCCCATTAATTCCCCATGTCTCCACCGCATCAATTAGTTTAGCTGCAAGGTTCTCAGCTGTGTGTCTGCTAGGTATACTCTGTGTTAGAAGGACAGCTGAATTAACTTGCCAGTCTTCATCGATGTAGTGACGCGTTATTGTTATATAGCTCTCCGTTGTGAGTGCTGTCCAGCAGTCAGTCATAAGGGCCACGCACTTTGTGCTTTCGAGTTGCGATTTAAGCAATTTTTTTTTTCTCTCCTCATAGCGGCCTTCAATAGCGGGTGACAGTGGGTCTTGATGGGGTTTCGTAATTGGGCTCAATATAGCCCAGTAGCTCTCGAAAACCTTCACCACAGACGACACTTATGGGCAAAGTGTCTTTTACAACCATTGAACAGATTCTCTGCGTTATCTCCTCAGATCGCTGTGCATCGCATCTTCTCCCTGATAACATGGCGGGGAGAGTTTGTTGCCCTTCATCACACGATGCTTGCGGATGTTTGCTTCTTAAATGGTACTGCATCGTACTTGTACTACTGCTGTATTTTAAAACAGCGCAGCATATTTTACAGATAACCTCGTCGTCGCCCTTTTTGTTGAAATGGTCCCACACAGTGCTTCTTTTCGATCGCTTCATTTTGCTTGCTCGGTAACTCGGTAAAAAATGTCTGCAGGCCAGGCACGTGTGTAGTTGCGCGTGTCGATGCGCCCCGTGAGTTGACGCATAGTTTTAAATATATAGTAAAACCTATATAGGCCTAGTTTTGTTTTTAAACCATGCAGCAAAAAAAATAAATAAATAAAAAAACACTTTTAAACCGTTTAACTGACAGTATTAATCGGTCAAAATTTGTACTATCGGTTAACGGTTAAACGGTCAAAATGAGCATCCCTAATATGTACTTAAGTTTTGCTTATCTTCGATAATTTGATTTGTTTTGTTTTTTTCTGCAGATGCCCCAATCCTCTTGATTCAGGCAATACCTCCATTCTTTATGTGAAACATCTGCCTCAGAATCAGTACCAGCGTCGCTTTGAGATTAAAGCCTTTCAGTTCATGGATTTGTCCACCAATAAATATCTAAATGAGGAGGTAACTACTAAACAAAAACACATGACCAGAATCTGATTTGGTAACCTGATGGTTTCTGTTTCCCCTCCCTGCAAACAGATTTACTTCATGTGTTCTACTGAAGTGTGCATGCCCTCTGGGTCTCCTTGTGCAGACACCTGTTTTGATGGAAAGGTGTGTTCAAAATTTGTATGCATTAAAGGCAAGCTCACACTATTGGACTGCAAAACTACCGGAATTGCTGTGGTGCTCACAGTAAACAAAAGGGTTTCTTGTAATTTTGTCGAAGCAGAGCGCAACTCTGTTGAGGTGCACAAACTGAAAAAGCTTTGGTCAAGAGGCAGTCTCGACCAACATTGAAAAATGGGTAACACTTTAAAATAAGGTTCATTAATGTATTAACTAACATAAACTAACAATAAGCAATACATTTGTTACAGTATTTATGAATCTTTGGTAACGTTAGTTAATAAAAATCCAGCCGTTCATTTTTCATGTTCGTTCACAGTGCATTAACTAATGTTAACAAATAAAACTTTTGACTTTTAAAAATGTTTTAGTAAATGTTGAAATTAATATTATCTAAGATGCTGGAGAAGTATTGTTTATTCTTGTTCATGTAAACTAAGGTAGTTTACAAATGAACCTTATTGTAAAGTGTTTACAAAAACATTTCTCACATAAATTAATGCATGAAATTTGAGACTGAGATTTATACCATCTGCAATGTGATTTGGCTGTATTAGTTCCACATTGTTGCATTGCAGAAAACTAAAAGATCATGTGGCCTGTTGGATATCATTATAGCATATGTGACAGCTCGAGGCTGGCTCAGATCATGTCACTGCTCATAATTAACAAGTGATTTAACCACGATCTGGGGGGTTTGTATCGGACCTTGGAAATCTGTCTGTAATGGCAAAATCCGGTCAAAAGTCATGTATTGTAAGCTTGCCTTACGAGTCACTCAAATGTCCATGATGGATTACAATGACTTATTTCTTTTGTCTGCAATCTGATGTGATTTTGTTCATTTTGTTGTAGTCTCAATGAATAAGGCCCAGGTGAGCCACTGGCAGTTGGAGTTTGTGTTTGTGCTGTCTAACTTGGAATAAATTTTTTATCTCTATCTGTGCAAGATGTAAATTTCTACCAAGTACCTAAGACTAAAGCATATAACTGTCCCGGAGTGTAAACGCATCAGCAGTAAACAAGTGGCAAAGATGTGAACTTGGGTGTTCTGGGCACATGCTCCCTGGGAAGAAAAATGTTTATCAGTTTTATATAATAAAGTGATAATATTATATAGAAAGCACACTTGAACAAGCTGACAACTCCAGCTCAAAATACTAGAAACTGTTATTGAAACATTTTGCCTTTTAACATGGCCTTGTTTTATTTGTTCAGTTTTAAGATTTGTAGGTAACAATGAATCAACTAATTTAGTCAGTTATGGTAACTCGATACATGATCAATTTTGTACCATGCTTTTTATTATAAATAGTGAATGTAAAGCTACAAATACTGTAAGAAATCTAGCTGCAAACCACAATTAATGGGGTTCAAGCATTTTAAGACCATAATGCCATCTATGCTGTTAGGGTTAAAGACTACTTGAAATAATATCCATGACCAAGAATATCCTAAATCACATACAAAAAATAATGAAAGGCTTAAACAATACTACTGAATACGCTAAGCATGCTCACACATTTTGTTATAGATATTTGAAATAAATGATGATGGGTAACAACAATGTTTACTGCAAATCATTTTTCAGGTTTCACAATTATGTGGCACAATTGTCAAAACTGACAGCTCAGTACTGACAAAATGTGATTTTAAGTGTTACAATAGTGAATTTGTCTAAATTTGAATGCAAAAGCAAAACTTGGGGAAAAAACTTTATTAGTAAGTACTGTAGAATGACAAAATTACAATTTAATAAAATAAAATTGTGTAATCTCCACCAAAGCAAAGCAATTTTTCCATTATAATGGTCTACATAAGCATTACATATTTCTTTGCTAACTAATTATATAAAAGTGCACCATAATTTAGAAATAAAACATTTATCAAACAATGCTGGAAACTGATGACTTGTTCTCCATATGTGCACAGTTCATACTTTGTCTGCACAATATATAGGCATGTTACTCACAATGGACAAAACCAGATAACTATAAAAAAAATTTAACTGCTAAACAGTTAATTCGATCAATTTTTTCCATAACTTTTTGCCATGAGGGTCCCTAGATGCTTGGCAAATTTCAACTTTTGAGCAAATGGGACAAACAGCATACAAGGAGTTTGAAAAAGTTGATTTTTCAAGTAATTTCAGATATTTAACAATTTGTTTGGCTGTAGTGGTTGTTTTTTTTATTTATTTCATTTTTTATTTAACCTTCAAATGTTTTGGCATCCCATTGTGAGTGTGAATTACTGATCCCCAGGGCCAGGATTTGCAGTGGAATAATAATAAAATCTTAAAATCAGCATTTCATGCTAGAACCCCTACAAATAAATCTTTTCCGCTGTCAACAGTCAAATCTTCCAATAAACAATTTTTAGTTTTTAAAAACTACAGAAGTATATCAGAATAACCCTGTAACATCACTTTTTAAAGCGATTTTACTTACTTTCATAAGATCATACTTTGACCTAAAACAGAATTCCTGGTTCAAATTTTCAGTTCAAGTCCCAGAGAAAGCATGGACTGATTAAATGTGTACCTTACATGCAACAATTTGCATTGGATAAGCATTTTCCAAATGCAAAAATGTAATAAAACACCTTTAATATCAGCCGAACTGATCTCACATCATTTCAATTCAGGAAAACAATGCACATAGTAGATCTGATTACCAAAGTGAAAAAAGGGAATGAGCATAGACTGAGATCCCTATCCTCAGTTATTATGTTTCCAGTTTCCTGTGGCACAAAAAAACAAAACAAAAAACGTAATCAATATCACAGAAAAATTTCACAATTTGATTAAATCCTTGAGCATAATTATTGCATACATACACCATGTTATTACTGCTTTGGACGATGCCTTCCTTTAGACAGTTCCATTGCTTCCAGTAATAAGAGGGAAGTTGTTACTCATGAGAATAATTTGCTTGCAATTTGTGAAATTTTAAGCAAATCTTGATGTGGGCAAAAATATAAAAGCAAAGAGAGTGTAGTCTTCAACTACTTATAGGTTTGTGTGCTGTATATTTTATGAATATTTCACAATTAACCTTAAATATAAGTATACTGTATCACATTTGCATTGTACTTTATGACTCAAAACTAATGTAGTCATTGTACCAAGCATCTTTTTTGAGTATCTCTGTTGAAACAGTGCAGTGTTGCCACAAATGGACCACTGCTGTGGTATAGGAATGTAATAAAATGTTTATAATGTAGTGGTCAATACAAAACTAAATCTTATATTATTTTTCATTATATTTTTTCCAGTAAGGTTATTGTATACGAAATGTATAAAACACTGTAGCAACATGTAATAATAGATAAGTGAATTAATGTTTACAATAATAATTTTCTGTCCACTATGTTTTTAATTAAAATGACATTAAAAAGAATCTCTTAATCTAACTAAAAACTATCTGCTAAAATTGCTACGTGAAGCTGTAAGAAACTCCATTTAGCAGAACGATATCTTTGTGTCCCTTTTTCTGCACACCTCACTACAGAGATCATACGTTTCCTGTAGTTGTTGACCAGGTTAGTTGTTGACCCACTCCTCCATACAGACCTTCTCCAGATCCTTCAGGCTTTGGGACTGTCGCTGAGCAATATGGACTTTCAGCTCCCTTCAAAGATTTTCTATTGTGTTCAGGTCTGGAGACTGAACCAGGACCACTCCAGGACCTTGAGATGGTTCTTACAGAGCCACTCCTTGCCCTGGCTGTGTGTTTCGGGTCGTTGCCATGCTGGAAGACCCAGCCACGGCCCATTTTCAATGCTCTTACTGAGGAAAGGAGATTGTTGGATTGTTGGAGATTGAATCTTCCCCTCAATACGGTGCAGTCTCTCTGCTCATCCTAGAACTCCTTCACCAGAGTATTGAACTGCATTTCCCATAAGCCCCGTACCTAGGTCTAATCATCTGCACAGGTGTTCCCAATTCTCTCCTCTATATAAACAGCCTTCTGACTCGCATGCATTGCGAAGTCTTGTTTTGCACCGGCTAACATTACCAAGCGTTTATCTACTGTCTATTGATTCCCCGTGTATTGACCTGTGACTGTTTACCGACTCCTGTTTCCTTGTTTGCTGCCTGCCCCGACCTTTGCCTGTTCTCGTTTAGATTTTGGATATTGCTGCCTGCCCTGACCTCTGCCTGGTATCGTTTGTCTAACATTGTCTATGTTGATTTCTGATTTCGGCCTGTCTGACTATTCCTAATAAACTACTGCAAATGGATCCGAATGTCTCAGACTCTGCATCACAGAAGACTTCACCACCACAGGATCCAGCAGCCATGCATTGCCTTACCACTGAGGTTACATCTCAAGCGGCTATTCTAGCTTCACACCAGCAACAACTCGTCAAGTTAACTGCGCTTATCGAACAGCTGGTGAAATCCATGCAAACGCTCACTCCACGTCCCCCTGCACCTGCTACTTCAGCGGCAGCTTCCGATCAAACCATTCCCTTTGTGAGTAACCCCTCCAACAATCCTCGTCTATCCTTTCTAGACAAATATGATGGATGTCCCTCCAAATGTAAAGGATTTCTGTTGCAATGCTCAATCTTCATCAATCAACAACCCAAGTTTTACCACACTGATGAGAGTCGAGTCTCATTCATATGCTCACTACTGACTGGAAGAGCTCTGGAGTGGACAACGGAACTTTGGGAGGGTGGTCAACTATCATTTTCATCATATAACAGTTTCCTTCAACAGTTCAGAGAGGTGTTCGAACATCCCGCCGGTGGAAAGGAACCGGGCGAACTTCTGCTTTTGTTACGCCAGGGCGGATCCTCGGCTGCAGATTACGCTCTCTCTTTCTGCACTCTCGCTGCGCAAACTGGCTGGGAGGATGATCCGCTGAAACTATCGCAAGGGTCTCAATGCTGATCTACAGGGGGAGTTGGCATGTCGGGATGAGGGGAAATCACTCAATCAGCTCATTGATCTGTCCATTCGTCTTGACAATTTGATGCGAGCTCGGCGAGCTCCGCAGAGTCACTGAACATTCAGCCGTTAGTCAGGAAACCGAACCCATGCAAATCGGCTACACTCGCCTAATGCCCGAAGAGAGAGAAGATTAAGCAATCACTTATGCTTGTACTGTGGACAATCTGGCCACATGAGGGCGACCTGTCCCAAGCGACCCATCTCACGAGATTCAGCAGTGGTGAGTTCTCATTTCAGTTCTTCAAAATCCTTTGAACTTGATGTTACTCTGTGTTTTGGAGAGGAAACAGTTAATACCACTGCATTAATAGACTCTGGAGCTGCAGGTAATTTCATTGATTTGTCTTTCGCGAGAACTCATCATCTTTCTCTTCTTCCATATACATCCCAGATGGCTGTGGCAGCATTAGACAGGCGTCCGTTGGGTACAGGAGAGATCCAATACATCTCTCAAGAAGTCACCTTACATACCAGTACTCTTCATTCCGAACTCATTCAACTATTCACGATTGAATCCCCACGACACCCCATCATCCTGGGTTTACCCTGGCCGGAGAAGCACAATCCCGTAATTTCATGGACTGAGAAGCAGATAACCCAATGGTCTACCGCCTGTTAAGAAGAATGCCTTCACTCCCTTACCAAACTCACTCCAAAGACCATCCACTCTGAGAGTCCCGATCTATCGAAGATTCTTGTTCAGTATCACGATCTTTCTCTAGCCTTCAGTGAGAGGCGAGCCACACAACTTCCTCCTCATAGACCCCATGATTGTGCTATTGATCTAATCCCAGGAGCCACTCCCACACGAGGAAGAATTTTTCCTCTCTCAAAGCCTGAATCTGAAGCTGTGAAAGCCTACATAGAAGAACAGCTTTCCAGAGGATTCATAAAACCATCCACCTCTCCTGCTTCAGCCGGATTCTTCTTCGTGAAAAAGAAAGATGGAGGATTATGTCCGTGTATTGATTGCCGCAGCCTAAATGAGATCACTGTTAAGTTTTGTTATCCTTTGCCTTTAGTTCCAGCTGCCCTCGAACAGCTACGTCCCACAAAGTACTTCAAAAAGGTCGACTTGAGAAATGCCTATAATCTCTGTAGCTGATGCTGGAAGGTCAGCTGAGGGGATGATATTTTGGTGATTTGAGTGGTTAATGTTTATTTTGACTTTATAGTTTATTTTTGGATTTCATAGTTTAACTGTGTATTTCTGTATGGTGAATTTCTTAATTTGGTTGCCGTTTGTATTTTATTATTATTCTATCGTTGAAGTTGAGGTCATGTGATCCTGTGTGTGCTGATTAATTCAGCTGGACGTGTCAGCGTCAATGTAATGATGTGAAACTAAGACCGCATGATAGTGCTCCTGACTTAAATCTACTGTTGGTTACCAGGCGAATACGGTAAATGTTTTAATACTTTGTATATTATGTTGGTTTGTGTTTGTAGTGGTGTTGTGTGTAAAATTATGGTTTGGTTTTCCTTTGTGTCTAGTTTTCACGGTGTCTCTGGAATAAATAAACAAAAATGGACATCAGTACTTCGGAAGCGTGGACTGTTTTGTAACCAGCGAGTAGTTACAGTGAAAACGTAACCTAATTCCATTCTACCGACTACGAGATGTGCTTTGGCGGTGATCCTCCAGCTTCGGCGAGCAGCCTGCCACTTCCAAGTTTCTGCACGCGGATGAACTGTTTTCCGTGGTGATCGTCGATGCTGCTATCTTCGGCGTGCGGATCTGTTGTGCCTTTCCTTGGACTTCGCGTGCCGTTCGATTGTGTCCCGTGGTGAACTTAAAGGACTTGGCGTGCAGTGTTTGCCTTCTATGATGGACCGTTGCGAGCTTTAGTGTGCAAATCTGCTACATGACCGTCAATGGAGGATCTTCTCACGCAACTTCCAATATTATGAAGCTGCAGACTCGGAGCCTGCATCTACAGTCCCCCACCGAGAGTCCCGCATTCTCAGACCCCTCGTTTTTCGAACACAGCGCCTCCTGCTGTTCAAAAGATCGAATAACACCCGCACACAGAGTACAGTGCACGATTATCCAAATGCAATTAAAAACAATAGGATGCAATATTATGGTCTCCAAATAAATTATCCAATATATATTTGCGTTCCCTGCTTAATACATGTGCCAAAAAAACAACTAATTGTTACTGATGGAAGGGATACAATTACAGATTGAACTTCAGAAAAATAGTAGGCTATATTATATTGCTATACAATGTTTTTTTTAATATATTTTTTTAATTAAAATTCCAATTTTTCTTTCAGTTCAACCTATAATAGTCTAATTAACATTACCATGCTAACATTACAATATATGTTTTTTGATGTTTTGAATGCGAAGCAAAACAAATCAGAATAGACAAAACACCAATAATAAACAATTCTGTAGTTGGCTACTTTATTTAATGATCACCTAAACATCATCTTGCTGTAAAGAAAAAAGGAAGAAAAACTGTGTTCTTGACTTTACTTTTCGTCTTCAATTGCATTAAAAAAAAACTCGATTCGGCAGGGGCAACACGATGTATGATGTGGAATAGCCTACAAGGACCGATAGCACACGTCTCATGATGTTTAAAAAAGAAAGAAAAAGATGTTTGTAAATGGTAGTTATATTGCACTGCTCTGTTGAAGTGTCCCTTGAGATTTTTTTGAACTTTGGACAGCTTTGTGGGTTTGAAATATATGGGGGCACAAAATGGGCAGTGAAAATAACTGCAGCATTTATGACATTTCTACAAAAAGTTCAAGGTTAAAGGCTAACGTAAACGTAAGCTATCTAAATATTTTCGGGGTGAAGAGGGCGAAAAAACATACATTAACGGCTCAAATCTTGTTACAAACCATCTTTACAAATATTAAATGGACTTTATATGTTGTATCGATGAGCTAAATTAGTTTTATTAATCAAACGAGTAGCCTAGGCTACTACGATTCTCTAAATAAAATTGAAGATAGCCTACTCACGTTTTGGCTTAAGTTCTTCACAATCCGATACGATTTGATAGGAGGCGCTGTCTCGAAAAACGAGGGGTCTGAGAATGCGGGACTCTGGGTGCAGGGGGACTGTATGCAGGTCTCCGAGTCTGCAGCTTCATACTACTCCGCAACTTCGTGTCAGCTGCGCATCAGCAGGTTAGATGTGCAATGTCAAATGATCCTTTTTGTAAATGATGGATAGTTTTAAGTAAAAAAAAAAAAGTTCCAGAGATAACTGATTCTTAACTGCATGATTGTAATGTGTTTAAGATTTCTTAAGTAGATAAATGTCTAAGTGTTAAGGGCATTTAAGTTAATTTGTTACTCAGTCTAAGATTGTTTCACTATCTATTGCGATCATAAATGTCATATTTTGTACTATTTGTAAAAGCACAAATTTTTTAGAAAAATGTCAGTCCAGGGTGAGTCAGCTGAACAAAATGATTCCCCATTATCAGAGCAAGCTGATTTATTGGCAGAGAATGAGAATTTGGATGGTGTTGTGAGGCCTCGACATGTATTTGGCATGCCCCAGTTTATATCTCTGAACTACTGAAGATTCACGCTCCTCCGAGGTCATTAAGGTCTGCTGACCAGCTAATCTTATCGGTCCCTAGAACGCGTCTCAAAAATAGATAGAGCTTTTTCAGTTGTGGCCCCAAGGTTGTGGAATGATCTGCCTCTGCACGTCAGATTAGCCCCAAGCCTACACACTTTTAAATCATGATTTAAGACACACTTTTATTCATTGGCATTTACTCCTGCGTGAGAGTTGTACCTTGTATAGTTTTATAGTTTATTGATTGTTTTAATTGCTTGCTTGTTGTTGTTGTTTATCTGTTAATGTACAGCACTTTGGTCAACCTTGGTTGTTTTTAAATGTGCTTTATAAACAAAGTTGGTATGGTATGGTATGGTATCATGTGCATCATGCACCGAGAAATCTGAGGCAAGGCGTAAAGAGCTTAATTCTGTGTTATTAGAGACAACTGAAATCAGAAAATCCTCCCGTGATAAACGTTTAACTCCAAAGATGCAGGAGTTAAAAGAGCAAGAACTGATTCAAAAGGAGAGGAATTTTAAATCTGTATATGAGAAATGGAAGTCTCAAGCTAGAGATGTTCGTTCAAAGTTAAAACGTGAGTGCTCTGAAAAAGACTTGTGTGACATGATGGATGAGGTTGAGAGGCAAGAGTTTGAATTGAAAGAGTTATATGATGCGACCAGTGGTGGACGAAGTACACATACCATGTACTTGAGTAAAAGTAAAGATACTCAAGGTAAAATATTACTCAAGTAAAAGTTGAAGTGCTGCCTTTGAACATTCACTTGAGTAAAAGTACAAAAGTATTTGCCTTCAAATGTACTTGAGTATCCAAGTACTTTTATTTTTTTTTATGGCTATAATGTCCTATTGTAATTTGTCACAAGACTCTTGCTTAACTCAATCTAAGTGAAGACTAATGACACTTTTGGCACAACAATCTATTAATGAAATGACATTAATTAGTCTGATGTATGTATAAATATACTGTGTATATATATATATATATATATATATATATATATATATATATACTGTATATACACACACACACCGGTCAAAAGTTTAAGATCGGTAAGATTTTTTATGTTTTTAAAAGAAGTCTCTTCTGCTCACCAAGGCTGCAATTTTTTGATAAAAAATACAAAAAAAAAAAAAAACAGTAATACTGTGAAATATTATGACAATTTAAAATGACTTTTTTATGTTAATATATATTAAAATGTAATTTATTCCTCTGAAGAAAAGCTGAATTTTCAGCATCATTACTCCAGTCTTCAGTGTCACATGATCCTTCACAAATCACTCTAATATGATGATTTGCTGCTCAAACATGTATGATTATTATCCATGTTGAAAACAGTTTTTTACATTTTTATTTCAGGATTCTTTGATTAATAGAAAGTTCAAAAGAACAGCTTTTATCTGAAATGGAAAGCTTTTGTTACATTAAACACTACCCTTTAAAAAGTTTGGGGTCAGTAAGAATTTGTATTTTATTTTTGGGGGAAATAATTAAGAAATCAATACTTCTATTCATCAAGGATGAGTTACATTGATCAAAAGTTACAGGAAAGACATTTATAATGTTAGAAAAGATTCTAATTAAATAAATGCTGTTCTTTAAAGCCCTGTTTACACGAGAACGCTCGCGGGTGAGAACGTAAAAATATTTTATCGGATGTGCCTTTCGTTAGTCAATGTGAGTACCTGAACCACATTTTTGTGGCCATTAATCTGTTCATGATAATATGTCCAAATAAATTAAATGAGGCAGAGTGCTGTTTTATATGTATTTCGTTTTATTGTTGATGAAAAGAAGCAAAGTTGTGTTTTATACCATATAAGAGATAACCGGAGTAGCCGCGTGCTGAGTGACGCGATCAAGAACTATTCCATTAGCAGTGTTGGGAGTAACGCATTACAAAAGTAATACATTACAGTAACATATTACTTTTTGCTGTAACGCAGTAGTGTAAGGCATTACTAATCAATTTTCAGTAATATTTTACTCGTTACATGTTCAGTGAGGCTTGTATTACAGTTGTATTACAGTGTATTTTCTGCTTTTACTTCTTAAAGGCAACAGACTGTGTGAAAATTTTAAAGCAGTCTTTTAGTGCCAGTTCAGAGCGGTCGCGTCTGTAACATTGTTTTTTCCTCATAAATGCGAACACGAAAACTAAAATAAAATGAATATTTTAAGTTCTATGGAGACTGGAGAGCCAACCCTTCCTCATCCGATTTGCGCAGTGTAATTAACAGAATTACAAAAAATGTATTTTTTTTTGTCACGCATGAATGTGTGTCTTTTCCCTAATATTAAAAATAAAACATAGACTGATATTTGTCTAATGTCTGGAGTCCTTTAAGGAAGTAGCCTATATACGTTTCAATAGATGAATTTTCGGAGAATTTTTATTTCATGTTTTGACTGCAAATGTCATGTCCATAATGCTGGACTTCCCCAATTTTAAATAATTTATTCTCAACTAGTTTTGTGGTGTAAGTCTACGTATTTTATAATGTTAACTTCAAATAATACTAATAGCCTAATTTAAAGATAAGGCAGCATTGGATCTGGACGGTAAGGAGAATAACGCTGGAGTTGGAAGAGGTGTGTCGCGATTCTGTAGGTTTGTAGATCTGAGTCGTGTGGCGAATCGCGATTTCGGTTTCATATTGCATATCGTTACAGCCCAAAAGTTAAGTTCTACTTAGTTATTTTGGTGAAAGTAACTCAAAAGTAATACATGAGTAATGTAACGCATTACAATTCTGGGACAGTAATATTGTAAGGTAATGAATTACTTTTAAATAACAGTAACAAGTAATACCTAATGTATTACAGTTTGGAAGTAACTTGCACAACACTGTCCATTAGCAGAATGACCGGACTCGCGTCCTCTCGTCCTCGGGAGTTCGTTCTCCGAAGTTTGCGTTCTTGGTATTGAGAAACGACCAATATTGACCCGCGTTCTGTTTTCTATCATACGACCGCAGCAAACGAGCGAGCAGTAGCCTGACATGCACTTCTCAAAATCTAAGACTAATTGAGTGAACATGGAGCAGATTTTCTGTGAGCGGGAATTGAAAAACCGGAGTGGACCATGAGCGAAGTGATTACAGAATGCTTAGAGTGGAGAGAGGAACGTGCTTTCGCTCCACTCCAGGCTTTATCACATTCCCCTCAGCAGGGTGAATACACATCGTATTTCCTTAAAAAATAATAAGCTGTATAAAATATATCAACTTACCGTGTGGTTTTGAGAAGCATCGCGCGACGCGGAATCATGAATTATTCTACTACAAGCTGAAAGATTATGATTTGAATTTTTGAGTGACAGACAATTAGAAGGGTGGGGGCACACTGGGGGGCCAATCAGTTTTCAGGAGGGGCCAGTGCCCCCATGGCCCCTCCCCTGGCTACGCCACTGCGGCTAGTCCCTTGGTGCGGCCACCGAACGACACAAACAGCTGCTCCGAGCGTCTGAACGCGGCAACGCGTGTAGTGTACACTCTGAGAGCCCGAACCGGGCAGAGGCGGTCAGCGTCACGTTCGCTATCGGATGCAGGCAGCGCCGATAGAGAGATCACTTGCGCCCTGAAAGGGGTACCAATCGCTTTTGGAACATAACCGTGTCTAGGTTTTAGAATGACTATGGAGTCATTCGGTCCAAACTCTAGGCACGCGGCGCTCGAAGACAGCGCGTGAATGTCCCCCACACGTTTTACTGAGGCGAGTGCCGTCAGAAGAACGTTTTTTAACGAGAGGTATTTTAGCTCCACGGACTCAAGTGGTTCAAACGGTGGGGCTTTCAGAGCTTCTAGAACTATAGAAAGATCCCAGACCGGCACCGTAGGGGGGCGAGGGGGGTTCATCCTTCTGGCTCCCCTGAGGAAGCGGATGATTAGCTCGTCTTTGCCCAGAGACTGGGCGCGCCGGGGTTCAACGAACGCCGCGACGGCTGCCACGTAAACCTTAAGAGTGGATGGGGACCTGCCCTTATCCAGCATCTCCTGAAGGAACACGAGCAAAGACGAAACCTCGCACGTCCGTGGGTCCAAATTTTTGTCGGTGCACCATTTGGAGAACACAGACCTTTTTGCAGCATAGAGCTTTCTGGTAGAATCCGCTCTGGCGTGTTTGATCGTGTTCAGAACCCCTTCTGGCAATTTGACGCGTAGTCGTTGGTCACCCATGCATGAAGCGCCCAGCGCTGTGGATGGGGATGCCAGATCGAGCCGCGGGCTTGAGTGAGGAGATCTGCTCTGATTGGAATGGGCCACGGGGCTGTCTGTGACAGCCGCGTTAGCTCCAGGAACCAAATCTGATTCTCCCAGCGCGGGGCTATGAGGAGCACCGAGTGGCGTGAGTCCCTGATTCTCTGAATGACCTGCGGTAGCAGAGAAATCGGGGGAAAAGCATAGAGCAGGCGGCGGGGCCAATCCTGGGCTAGCACGTCCTCGCTCTTTGAAAAGAATATTGGGCAGTGAGCGTTCTCTTCTGACGCGAAAAGATCTATCTCCGCTCTGCCGAATAGGCGCCACAGCGTTTGGACTGTTTGAGAGTGCAGGGACCATTCTCCGGGGGAGACCAGGTTCCTGGACAGCCTGTCTGGACCGTCGTTCAGATGGCCCGGTACGTGCGTCGCTCTGAGCGAGAGCAGGTGACTCTGGGACCACAATAGGATGCAGCGTGTCAGATGAAAGAGATTCTTGGATCTGACGCCGCCCTGACGGTTGATGTATGATACCACGCCCATATTTGTCGGAGCGAATCAGGACGTGGTGACCGTGTATGCGCGGGAGGAAACACAGCAGCGCGTTCTCGACCGCGATCATTTCCAGACAGTTTATGTGTAGGGAACTCTCGTGGCTCGACCACTGGCCGGCGGCCGGTGAGCCCTCGCAAACCGCTCCCCAACCCGAGTTGGATGCGTCTGTCGAGATAACTTTCCGGCGAAAAAAAGTCCCCATGGTAACGCCCCTCTGAAACCACTCGATTACTGACCATGGCTGCAGTGCAGTGATACATGTCTGAGTAATCTTGATCATCTGGCGGCCCGTCGTCCACTCGTGGTGGGATACGCGGCTCTTTAACCAGAGTTGAAGGGGGCGCATGTGCAGAAGACCCAGCTGTAGCACAGCGGAGGCTGAAGCCATATGACCCAGCATCCTCTGAAGCGATTTCAGGGATGTATGGGTACCCATCTGAAACGAGGCGGCTAGGCGCTGAACACGGCGCGCGCGCTGTGTGGATAAGCGAGCCGTCATCGTGATAGAGTTCAAATCTATTCCAAGGAATGAAATAGTTTGACTGGGCTGGAGAGAGATCTTTGTCCAGTTGACAGAGAGTCCCAGCGCTTCCAGATGGTTGAGGAGAACTGTGCGGTGCGACAGCAGCTCCGTCTGGGAATCTGCTAGAATCAGCCAGTCGTCCAGATAATTCAGTATGCGCAGCCCCTGACTTCGCAGGGGGGCGAGCGCTGTATCCATGCACTTCGTGAACGTACGGGGTGCTAAGGATAGGCCGAACGGGAGAACGGCATACTGGTAAACTTGGCCCTCGACAGCGAAACGTAGGAATGGCCTGTGATGAGGGTTTATCTAGATCTGAAAATAGGCGTCTTTCAGGTCTAGAGAGATGAACCAGTCCCCCTGGCGGACGTGCGCGAGGAGTTTCCTGACTGTGAGCATTTTGAACGGTCTCTTCATGAGCGCTTTGTTCAAAGCCCTGAGATCTAAGATCGGCCTGAGGCCGCCGTCTTTCTTGGGAACCAGAAAATAACGGCCGTAAAACCCCGACTCGGTCATAGATGGCAGGACTCTCTCTATAGCGCCCTTCTGCAGTAGCTTGGCTATTTCTAAGCGAAGCGTGTTCATAGCAGCCGGGCTGACAGTGGATTCGAGCCGCACGCGCGAGCGTGGCGGGCGGCGACGAAACTGTAATCGATAACCATTCTTTATTATGCTTAAAACCCACGGGGAGATGCCGGGGATGGCTTCCCACGCTTCGTAGCATGCGGCTAGCGGTTGAATGGCGATTTCGCCCTGATTGCTGCACATAGCGGGCTGGACACTGGGTGTGGGCACGCTTATAATGTGGATGGCAACGGGACTTACACTCAGAGAGGAGTTTATGGGCCGTGTGACAGAGCGGGCAGAGGGGGGACACGCGCACGGGCTCGTGGGCGTGCTTATATTCTCTGCTACTGGAGCGGATAGAGCTCGCTCCGCGAGAATGGGCTCTGTGAGAGACCCTGGGCATAAAGTGCTTGTGTGTGTACGTGAGCACATGCTTGTGGGCACATTTTTTACACTTGAGGCTTTTATGCTCTTTTTGTGAACTCTCTGGGTAGCCGTGAAAACGGCTTTTAGTCGCTCGCAAGCGGGCAGGGAAACCGGCTTGTTTGTGGCGGTAAACACTACTGCAGTCAGCGGTGAGACGGGGACTAACAGTGGGCGAAGCTTTGACGGCGGTCCGGCCGCAGCGGGAGAAAGCCGTCTTTTTCTCAGCTGTGCTAGGCAGACTTCTGTTGATCGGGCTTCAGCGCGATCTTGGGTCGAGGCCCCCGGGGAGGAGGCTGTCTGCGGCGGCTGTCTGAGCGAGAGCGAGGGCGGCCGCCCTGTCTACGCTGGGGCTGCTGAGCTTGCTGAGGCGGGCGCTGCTGTGGGGTTCTGGCAGGCGGCTCGTGAGAGCGGCCCGTCGAAGAGCTCGAGCGGCGGGGCAGGAACAAGTTCATGGCCTGAGTCGCTTTCTGTACCTCGGAGAAGCAGTCAACGATGCCCGTGACGGCAGATCCGAAGAGCCCGGTAGGAGAAATAGGCGCGTTGAGGAACACGGCGCGTTCTGACTCTCCCATGTCGGTAAGCGTGAGCCATAAGTGTCTCTCGGCGACACATGCATCTCCCCAGGGCTTGTGCGGCGGCTTTAGTGGCGCGAAGGGAAAGATCCGTAGCGCTTCTCAGATCCGAAAGGACGGGCGGGTGCCTCCCGCTGCCCGCCATTTCGCACAAGATGTCGCTCTGGAGCACCTGGAGGACAGACATCGAATGCAGCGCTGAAGCGGCCTGACAGGCGGCGGAAAAGGCGCGGGCATGGAAGTTAGAGGTCACTCTGCACGCTTTAGAGGGAAGCGTATGAGAAGACCGCCATCTAGCAGAGGGCGGGCAGAGATGAGCGGCGACCGAGTCCTCGACGGGCGGCATGGCAGTATAACCCTTCTCGGCGGCTCCGTCCACTGAGCGCAGCGAAGCGGACACATCGGAGCGATTACGAGCCGAAAGAGGAGCATTCCAGGATTTCGTGAGCTCGTTGTGAAGCTCAGGCAGGAATGGTGCAGCCCGGCTGCAGGCGGGGGCCGGGCGCCGGTGCAGGAACTTCCCATCCATGCGGTTCGGTGGTTGCTCAGGGGGAGGAGACCACTCGAGACCCAGGCGGCTAACGGCCTGTGAAAGGAGGCGCGTTAGTTCCTCTTCGATGCCGGCGCGGGTCCCCGCAGACTCTCTCGTCGATGAGCCGATCGACGACCAATCCTCGCTGTCAGAAGCGTGCAGCGAACAAGAGTCCTTCTCATCCGCGGTGTCATCGGAGGCGACAGAGCGGCCACTCGGCGGCAACTGTAAGTCCGGCAGGGGCGGAGAGGGAGAGCGGTCGGTGGGCGGCGGCGGCGGCCCACATGGATCCGCAGGGGGCTCCGGCGGCCTCTGGGAGCGGCGTTTCTTCTTCCGCGGCGAAGTGAGAGGCGGTGCTGGAGCGGTTTTGACCGCCTGTAGTCGAGCCCGCAGGGATGACAGCGGCAGGTCCTCGCAGTGGTCGCATCCTCCGTTGGCGAGGGCGAGCTCTGCGTGTTCCACTCCGAGACACAGAGCGCAGATGGGGTGGCGGTCTCCTTCATCGAGTGGAGAGCGGCATGAGCCGCAGGAAATACGAGGCATCTTTAAAAAGACGCTCGGCTCTTTTAGGAATATGGAATAGTAAAAAGGATACGCGTCGGATGGCGCTAGCTTGCTGGGCGGCTGAAGGTGGCAGACGGCCGGCTTCCTCAGACTCCGGAGCTCGCTAGAAGGTGCCTTCTCGACGACGGCGGCTTCTTCCCAGGACAGCGGATGCGTGTAGCTCGCTGAATGAAAAAGAATCGACGAACGAGCTGGGAGAGCGACCTTTATACACTGTAGCCACGCCCCTTTTGGCGGGCTGTGACGCAGTGAGCGAGCGCCGTCCGCTCATTGGCCGCGGACTCAGCGCCGCTCTCCCATAGGTTCGTGCATTCTCTCTGAGCGAACCAATGAGCCGCTAGCTAGCCCGCTCATGGTCTGCCTCAGAAGAGACTGCGTTGACAATGATTACAAAATTATGGAATAATTTTTTGGCTTCAACTTCTCAGCAAAGATGAATCTTTCCCGTAGCGTAAGCTAGCTTACGCAATACGAGAGAACCTCTCGTAAGAGAACTGCAGGTTGTGTTTTTATTTGTTAGCTTTTACCTGTGAGAGAAACTGCAGGTTGTGTTTTTATTTGTTAGTTTACACCTGTGAGAGAAACTGCAGGTTTTGTTTTTATTTGTTAGTTTACACCTGTGAGAGAAACTGCAGGTTTTGTTTTTATTTGTTAAGTTTTTACCTGTGAGAGAAACGAATCGGTTACCTAACGTAACCTCGGTTCTCTCTAGATGAGGGAACGAGTATTGCGTAAGCTAGCTTACGCTACGGGAAAGATTCATCTTTGCTGAGAAGTTGAAGGCAAAAAATTATTCCATAATTTTGTAATCATTGTCAACGCAGTCTCTTCTGAGGCAGACCATGAGCGGGCTAGCTAGCGGCTCATTGGTTCGCTCAGAGAGAATGCACGAACCTATGGGAGAGCGGCGCTGAGTCCGCGGCCAATGAGCGGACGGCGCTCGCTCACTGCGTCACAGCCCGCCAAAAGGGGCGTGGCTACAGTGTATAAAGGTCGCTCTCCCAGCTCGTTCGTTGATTCTGTAGCATGAAGTGAAACGCTAGTGGCGCAAGCACGGCCGGGAACGCAATACTCGTTCCCTCATCTAGAGAGAACCGAGGTTACGTTAGGTAACCGATTCGTTCTCTTACGAGAGGTTCTCTCGTATTGCGTAAGCTAGCTTACGCTACGGGAACACCTGGTCAACGCCGTGCGCGCTAAGTAACCACTAAGCATCCCAGGGGGAAAACACCACGGGAATCTATAAGTGGATGAAGATAATACGGCGGCCAGCATAGCGGCCGTTATCATCTAGTGCAAAAACGCCCAAAGGCGGCCGGCGAAGCGGGCCGTGATGTGTAGGCTAATGCATAAGCACATAGGGGAACACAAGGGGTGAGCCGGTTGTGATGGAACTCCCGATAGTGCGGCTTCTATAGGAGGGCTGTGAGTACTAGACCGCCAGAATTTTAGCCTGTAAGGCTAGAACTTCCAAGTTATAAAATCTGACAAAAGTGGAGGGGGAGGCCCATCCCGCAGCCACACAAATGTCGTGAATGGAAATCCCACAGGACCATGCCCACGATGAGGCCATGCCTCTGGTGGAATGAGCCCTGATGCCCAGAGGGCAAGGCACTCGACGCTCGAAGACAGCGCGTGAATGTCCCCCACACGTTTTACTGAGGCGAGTGCCGTCAGAAGAACGTTTTTTAACGAGAGGTATTTTAGCTCCATGGACTCAAGTGGTTCAAACGGTGGGGCTTTCAGAGCTTCTAGAACTATAGAAAGATCCCAGACCGGCACCGTAGGGGGGCGAGGGGGGTTCATCCTTCTGGCTCCCCTGAGGAAGCGGATGATTAGCTCGTCTTTGCCCAGAGACTGGGCGCGCCGGGGTTCAACGAACGCCGCGACGGCTGCCACGTAAACCTTAAGAGTGGATGGGGACCTGCCCTTATCCAGCATCTCCTGAAGGAACACTAGCAAAGACGAAACCTCGCACGTCCGTGGGTCCAAATTTTTGTCGGTGCACCATTTGGAGAACACAGACCATTTTGCAGCATAGAGCTTTCTGGTAGAATCCGCTCTGGCGTGTTTGATCGTGTTCAAAACCCCTTCTGGCAATTCGACGCGTAGTCGTTGGTCACCCATGCATGAAGCGCCCAGCGCTGTGGATGGGGATGCCAGATCGAGCCGCGGGCTTGAGTGAGGAGATCTGCTCTGATTGGAATGGGCCACGGGGCTGTCTGTGACAGCCGCGTTAGCTCCGGGAACCAAATCTGATTCTCCCAGCGCGGGGCTATGAGGAGCACCGTGTGGCGTGAGTCCCTGATTCTCTGAATGACCTGCGGTAGCAGAGAAATCGGGGAAAAGCATAGAGCGGGCGGCGGGGCCAATCCTGGGCTAGCGCGTCCTCGCTCTTTGAAAAGAATATTGGGCAGTGAGCGTTCTCTTCTGACGCGAAAAGATCTATCTCCGCTCTGCCGAATAGGCGCCACAGCGTTTGGACTGTTTGAGAGTGCAGGGACCATTCTCCGGGGGAGACCAGGTTCCTGGACAGCCTGTCTGGACCGTCGTTCAGATGGCCCGGTACGTGCGTCGCTCTGAGCGAGAGCAGGTGACTCTGGGACCACAATAGGATGCGGCGTGTCAGATGAAAGAGATTCTTGGATCTGACGCCGCCCTGACGGTTGATGTATGATACCACGGCCATATTGTCGGAGCGAATCAGGACGTGGTGACCGTGTATGCGCGGGAGGAAACACAGCAGCGCGTTCTCGACCGCGATCATTTCCAGACAGTTTATGTGTAGGGAACTCTCGTGGCTCGACCACTGGCCGGCGGCCGGTGAGCCCTCGCAAACCGCTCCCCAACCCGAGTTGGATGCGTCTGTCGAGATAACTTTCCGGCGAGAAAAAGTTCCCATGGTAACGCCCCTCTGAAACCACTCGATTACTGACCATGGCTGCAGTGCAGTGATACATGTCTGAGTAATCTTGATCATCTGGCGGCCCGTCGTCCACTCGTGGTGGGATACGCGGCTCTTTAACCAGAGTTGAAGGGGGCGCATGTGCAGAAGACCCAGCTGTAGCACAGCGGAGGCTGAAGCCATATGACCCAGCATCCTCTGAAGCGATTTCAGGGATGTATGGGTACCCATCTGAAACGAGGCGGCTAGGCGCTGAACACGGCGCGCGCGCTGTGTGGATAAGCGAGCCGTCATAGTGATAGAGTTCAAATCTATTCCAAGGAACGAAATAGTTTGACTGGGCTGGAGAGAGCTCTTTGTCCAGTTGACAGAGAGTCCCAGCGCTTCCAGATGGTTGAGGAGAACTGTGCGGTGCGACAGCAGCTCCGTCTGGGAATCTGCTAGAATCAGCCAGTCGTCCAGATAATTCAGTATGCGCAGCCCCTGACTTCGCAGGGGGGCGAGCGCTGTATCCATGCACTTCGTGAACGTACGGGGTGCTAAGGATAGGCCGAACGGGAGAACGGCATACTGGTAAACTTGGCCCTCGAAGGCGAAACGTAGGAATGGCCTGTGATGAGGGTTTATCTGGATCTGAAAATAGGCGTCTTTCAGGTCTAGAGAGATGAACCAGTCCCCCTGGCGGACGTGCGCGAGGAGTTTCCTGACTGTGAGCATTTTGAACGGTCTCTTCATGAGCGCTTTGTTCAAAGCCCTGAGATCTAAGATCGGCCTGAGGCCGCCGTCTTTCTTGGGAACCAGAAAATAACGGCCGTAAAACCCCGACTCGGTCATAGATGGCGGGACTCTCTCTATAGCGCCCTTCTGCAGTAGCTTGGCTATTTCTAAGCGAAGCGTGTTCATAGCAGCCGGGCTGACAGTGGATTCGAGCCGCACGCGCGAGCGTGGCGGGCGGCGACGAAACTGTAATCGATACCCATTCTTTATTATGCTTAAAACCCACGGGGAGATGCCGGGGATGGCTTCCCACGCTTCGTAGCATGCGGCTAGCGGTTGAATGGCGATTTCGCCCTGATTGCTGCACATAGCGGGCTGGACACTGGGTGTGGGCACGCTTATAATGTGGATGGCAACGGGACTTACACTCAGAGAGGAGTTTATGGGCCGTGTGACAGAGCGGGCAGAGGGGGGGACACGCGCACGGGCTCGTGGGCGTGCTTATATTCTCTGCTACTGGAGCGGATAGAGCTCGCTCCGCGAGAATGGGCTCTGTGAGAGACCCTGGGCATAAAGTGCTTGTGTGTGTATGTGAGCACATGCTTGTGGGCACATTTTTTACACTTGAGGCTTTTATGCTCTTTTTGTGAACTCTCTGGGTAGCCGTGAAAACGGCTTTTAGTCGCTCGCAAGCGGGCAGGGAAACCGGCTTGTTTGTGGCGGTAAACACTACTGCAGTCAGCGGTGAGACGGGGACTAACAGTGGGCGAAGCTTTGACGGCGGTCCGGCCGCAGCGGGAGAAAGCCGTCTTTTTCTCAGCTGTGCTAGGCAGACTTCTGTTGATCGGGCTTCAGCGCGATCTTGGGTCGAGGCCCCCGGGGAGGAGGCTGTCTGCGGCGGCTGTCTGAGCGAGAGCGAGGGCGGCCGCCCTGTCTACGCTGGGGCTGCTGAGCTTGCTGAGGCGGGCGCTGCTGTGGGGTTCTGGCAGGCGGCTCGTGAGAGCGGCCCGTCGAAGAGCTCGAGCGGCGGGGCAGGAACAAGTTCATGGCCTGAGTCGCTTTCTGTACCTCGGAGAAGCAGTCAACGATGCCCGTGACGGCAGATCCGAAGAGCCCGGTAGGAGAAATAGGCGCGTTGAGGAACACGGCGCGTTCTGACTCTCCCATGTCGGTAAGCGTGAGCCATAAGTGTCTCTCGGCGACACATGCATCTCCCCAGGGCTTGTGCGGCGGCTTTAGTGGCGCGAAGGGAAAGATCCGTAGCGCTTCTCAGATCCGAAAGGACGGGCGGGTGCCTCCCGCTGCCCGCCATTTCGCACAAGATGTCGCTCTGGAGCACCTGGAGGACAGACATCGAATGCAGCGCTGAAGCGGCCTGACAGGCGGCGGAAAAGGCGCGGGCATGGAAGTTAGAGGTCACTCTGCACGCTTTAGAGGGAAGCGTATGAGAAGACCGCCATCTAGCAGAGGGCGGGCAGAGATGAGCGGCGACCGAGTCCTCGACGGGCGGCATGGCAGTATAACCCTTCTCGGCGGCTCCGTCCACTGAGCGCAGCGAAGCGGACACATCGGAGCGATTACGAGCCGAAAGAGGGGCATTCCAGGATTTCGTGAGCTCGTTGTGTAGCTCAGGCAGGAATGGTGCAGCCCGGCTGCAGGCGGGGGCCGGGCGCCGGTGCAGGAACTTCCCATCCATGCGGTTCGGTGGTTGCTCAGGGGGAGGAGACCACTCGAGACCCAGGCGGCTAACGGCCTGTGAAAGGAGGCGCGTTAGTTCCTCTTCGATGCCGGCGCGGGTCCCCGCAGACTCTCTCGTCGATGAGCCGATCGACGACCAATCCTCGCTGTCCGAAGCGTGCAGCGAACAAGAGTCCTTCTCATCCGCGGTGTCATCGGAGGCGACAGAGCGGCCACTCGGCGGCAACTGTAAGTCCGGCAGGGGCGGAGAGGGAGAGCGGTCGGTGGGCGGCGGCGGCGGCCCACATGGATCCGCAGGGGGCTCCGGCGGCCTCTGGGAGCGGCGTTTCTTTTCCGCGGCGAAGTGAGAGGCGGCGCTGGAGCGGTTTTGACCGCCTGTAGTCGAGCCCGCAGGGTTGACAGCGGCAGGTCCTCGCAGTGGTCGCATCCTCCGTTGGCGAGGGCGAGCTCTGCGTGTTCCACTCCGAGACAGAGAGCGCAGATGGGGTGGCGGTCTCCTTCGTCGAGTGGAGAGCGGCATGAGCCGCAGGAAATATGAGGCATCTTTAAAAAGACGCTCGGCTCTTTTAGGAATATGGAATAGTAAAGGATACGCGTCGGATGGCGCTAGCTTGCTGGGCAGCTGAAGGTGGCAGACGGCCGGCTTCCTCAGACTCCGGAGCTCGCTAGAAGGTGCCTTCTCGACGACGGCGGCTTCTTCCCAGGACAGCGGATGCGTGTAGCTCGCTGAATGAAAAAGAATCGACGAACGAGCTGGGAGAGCGACCTTTATACACTGTAGCCACGCCCCTTTTGGCGGGCTGTGACGCAGTGAGCCGCGGACTCAGCGCCGCTCTCCCATAGGTTCGTGCATTCTCTCTGAGCGAACCAATGAGCCGCTAGCTAGCCCGCTCATGGTCTGCCTCAGAAGAGACTGCGTTGACAATGATTACAAAATTATGGAATAATTTTTTGGCTTCAACTTCTCAGCAAAGATGAATCTTTCCCGTAGCGTAAGCTAGCTTACGCAATACGAGAGAACCTCTCGTAAGAGAACTGCAGGTTTTGTTTTTATTTGTTAGTTTACACCTGTGAGAGAAACTGCAGGTTGTGTTTTTATTTGTTAGTTTACACCTGTGAGAGAAACTGCAGGTTTTGTTTTATTTGTTAGTTTTTACCTGTGAGAGAAACTGCAGGTTTTGTTTTTATTTGTTAGTTTTTACCTGTGAGAGAAACTGCAGGTTGTGTTTTTATTTGTTAGTTTTTACCTGTGAGAGAAACTGCAGGTTTTGTTTTTATTTGTTAGTTTTTACCTGTGAGAGAAACTGCAGGTTGTGTTTTTATTTGTTAGTTTTTACCTGTGAGAGAAACTGCAGGTTGTGTTTTTATTTGTTAGTTTTTACCTGTGAGAGAAACTGCAGGTTTGTTTTTATTTGTTAGTTTTTACCTGTGAGAGAAACTGCAGGTTGTGTTTTTATTTGTTAGTTTTTACCTGTGAGAGAAACTGCAGGTTGTGTTTTTATTTGTTAGTTTTTACCTGTGAGAGAAACTGCAGGTTGTGTTTTTATTTGTTAGTTTTTACCTGTGAGAGAAACTGCAGGTTGTGTTTTTATTTGTTAGTTTTTACCTGTGAGAGAAACTGCAGGTTGTGTTTTTATTTGTTAGTTTTTACCTGTGAGAGAAACTGCAGGTTGTGTTTTTATTTGTTAGTTTTTACCTGTGAGAGAAATGTATGCTTGTGTATGCTAGAGTGAGAGCGCGCCGAGAGAAGAGTGTGTGTGTGTAAAGAGGGAGCACGCGCTGGAGAAAAGTGTGTGTGGGAGAGAAGTGTGTGTGAATTATGCTGCAGCTGCTGTAGAAGCGCGCCGGCTGGAAAAGTGCACATAGTAGAAAAAACTGCAGAGAAGTAGAAATTTATACATGAGCTAATTGGAAAATAGATGAAAGACAAAAGTCAAGACAGTGAAGAAAAAATACAGAAAAGCAAATATTGGAAGGCAAAGAATGTTCCAAAAAAATTTGCTTTGTTGTTTGCTTGGACACTCACTAGAGTGTGAGCGCTATGACCCTGAGAGAGAGACACAGCCTCTGTAAGGCAGAAAGATAAGAAGGTATCAAAGTGTTGAATGAGTGTGGTGAAAGTGTGTGAATGAAAACCCGGGTGTGTGAATGAATTTACTAACAAACTAAGTGTGTTTGGATTGAGATAAAGAACTAAGGAGGGATATCTTTTTATTTTTAATCTTTTGACACCTGAAGATAAGAACACATGTGGACCAGAGTGAGAGATCATTACGAGGCAGAGGATAGGAGAGTACAGAGAGAAAGAGAGAGAGAGGACGAAGACAACTTTAAACAGGCATTAAAACTAACCAAAGGCATTAAGGATCACTTCTGGTTTGAAAATGAGTTTATAGATGACGAAGTGCAGAGACAGGAGTTAACAGACCAACGAAAAAATAGCTCTTTAAAAATTGACAAAGATCACAAATTTGAATCATCTTGAGCAAGAATGGCCCATAATGGATTGGCGTGATGTGGTAAAAAAAAAATATATATATATATATAATAAAAAATAAAAAAAAACAGAATACTCAGACCTAACCTGAACAAATTTAACCTTTCAAAAACACCCTTTTGGATTCACAGTTCACTACATTAGAAATAAAAATAAATCCATTATATATAACATACCTGAAAAGAAATGCATGGTACACCTGGTCTCTGGGTTTGGGAGGAGCCACGATTTTGAGGAACATGCATATAGTGATTCTGGGGCCAGTACAGCGGGAAAATGACACAATCGTTAAAGTCAGATAGGGAGGAGAAATCAGACCAGCACTGGTGGATAATTTGACTAGTTTTGAGAAGCAACCCAAAGCATACCAGTGGGTAGAAATTCATGGAAAAAAAATGTAATGATGAACAAATAGAAGGGGTACGAGAGGAGATGGGGAGAAAAATCTTAAACAACAAAGAAAGAAGAAACTTGATATTTATTTATTTGAGCAATTAAATTCAGAAACATGCCATAAAGAGTAATTAAATATTATGGGGAGACTATGAAGTGACATTTTTAATACTTTAGTTTTTTCGTCTATTTGGCCATTCTTCTGACTGCAGGAGCTGTGATCTGGACTGAGAAAAACAGCCTATTCTAAACAATAATTCGGCTTTGTCTATTCATTGTTACAAGAAAAATAAAGAGTAAAAGTATGTGTGTGCGCATCAAATGCACAGATTAGGACTGTTTGAAAAATAATGATATTCATTTATGATAGTCATTCATAAAGAGAAACTAAAATTATGAAAGAACACTTGTTTCCCTCTCATATAGCACAAGTAAACGGTGACTGTGATCTGAGAAAGAGAGGCAGAAAGGAGGGGCTGCCTCTGACAGAGAGAGGAGGGGCTGCAAAAAGATAGTGAGACTGTGTGGGTGTGAGATGAAGGAAAGGAGGGAGACAGAGAAAGAGTTCAACTTTTCTAGTTCTGACTAGCTTATAAACCAGAAAAAGTGAGTACCATACACTTTGAGAGATCTTATTTGTAACTGTCATCAGAGGACCTGTAATAGAGGAACTGCATTTTTAAAATACCAGAGAAAGACTAATCAAATACCTTAATAAATGTCTGACCATCTTGGTGAAAACTAGTTAAGAATAGATGCAATCTGGGGTTTGTAAGGTAAAAAGGTGTGAAAAACACTGATAATTAAGATTAATGGTTAATCAACTGTAGAGATACCAGGATCAAAATATTAGTTTTGCAACACCAAGGTCATATGAAGAAAGCCTAAAGAGAAGAGAGACATCCAATGAAAGTTTGGCAAATATAATGAAGGATTTAGAGTAAGACACAGGGACTGATGAATGGATAAAGAAAGGGAAGCCCTGAGAAAAGAGCTGACAAAGATGTATTTCTGAAAGCAAAAGACAGACAATCAAAGGTTAACTCAAAAATTTGCAAAATTTCTAATGATTGGTCACATACATTTTCAATTGGCCTAATTGGGTTTTATGAATTTAATTGTATCAATTGTGGCAACAGTCAAGTGTTCAAAAACAGTTTACAAAGAGATGAAATAGGATTGGTGAATTCTGCTAATACAGTCAGAATTAAAAATAGGCTAGTTTCAGAATTACAGAGAAAACACCAATAAAAATAATTGGTAAGAAATTAACGTGAAAGAAACTACTAAAATTGAATAAATGTTAGTTGACCGGTCTATAGGGAAATTGAATTAATAAGCAGGCCTAACAGGGATTGATATGGTGGATTGTGAAAAACTGGTGGCCATCAAAAATACTGGAGTGTTCTACTTTGTATTAGTGATTTGTGCAGTTCCCAAAAGAATAAGTGACAAAAAGGATTATAGAAATATCTGACATTTGGAGATATATAAAGTATATACAGAAAAAGAGAGAGACATGCAAGATGTGATATGATTGACCTGTTATACTGTATAAAGTCATGGCCTATGATGTTTGTATCTTGTTATCCCTGGGAGACAGTTTGAAAATTGATATATTGTAGAAATATAGATTTTTGAATTGCGTTATTTTAAATAATACATTGATTGTGTTGAATGAGCAGGATTGGGTGACCAAGCTTAACAGACACTTTTAACAGACATATACTGTATTTGATTATATGAATTTTACAGTAATGAGAGTAATTAATTTAATCCTAAAGTGCTTGAGGGAGTAGGGATCGAAATAGCAAGTGATAAAAATGCTATATATGTGACTGAAAATAAGGCAACTCAGACGGACTGATAGGCTGCTATTTTCTGCATTCTGCAAAGAAGAACATGCTTGCTCTTTTCTGCAAAGAAGAACTTGCTTTATTAAAACCGCATGGGGAAACTGCCGTTATCAACCAGATGAGATTTCTGAAATTAAGGGACAATTGAAAGAGATGGTTGAAGAATTTATAAAGTATGAATTTAATTAATGCGGATCTCTGAGTGTTCATTTTCCAGATGAGACCAGCCAGCTTTTGGGGCATCTGCCTCGACATGAACAACAGCAACTAGACTGTGCAACAAGTGAGAGCAAGAAACATAAAGACACGGCTGCAGAGAAAAGAAGAGGCATTTGGTTGGTGGGCCTTCATCCTCCCTGAAAATATGAAGTTGAAACTTCTGAGGAGCTGGTATAGACAAAGACTGTGTTGATGCAGAAACAACCAAGAAAAAACATCCTCCCATTCTTCAAATGTGCCTCCTCCGTTGCTTGGCCAAAAGCCAGGCTGAGCAGAGGCAGAGAGACTACAGCATCCTGTCCAACCACTGTGTCAGAACATGACGCCAGACCCTTGAATGAGGACTGACAGATCAAATGCATCGGATGAGGAGAGAAACGTGACAGCAGCCCAACCAGTTCAACTGATCCAAGCAGAAGAACTTCATCCTTTCTTAAGCAGGCACAGGTGATACGTCTTAAATGATCACAACAGAGACCGCTTATAATTTCATTGATTGGCCATATTAGTTGTATTTTGGTTATACACTGGTCCAGCAGCAGTTCTTTATGTTCTGTTAGGCTAACACTCTATTTGCTTTCTTTCCATAGACATCAGTCCAGCTGTAAGCATTTAATAATGCTAATAATATAATTAAAAGAAAAGAAGTCAAGTGCTTGCATGACTAAATAATGAATTAAAGCCGAGACTGGACTTAGCAGAGTGAGCGAATATTGAATTAATAATAATAACAACAAGAGTAAATGCATAATTAGATTATTTAAGATTTTGTTTATTAAACAGAGAATGTTTTGGCTATGCTTTCAATGTAGCTGGTATAAGTTCTGTATTAAAAAAGGGGGGACAAAATGTGTCAAACAACAAAAATGTGGATGATAGAGCTATGATGCTGGTCACTCTATCTTGGTCAATAGTCATTTTTGAGAAGTAAAATAGTTACTACACAAATTATAAACACGTGATATCACAAATTTTGATATTACCGGGGATTGTACGATGTTGATATTGTGGGTCATGAATTTGAGATTATGATGAGATCTAAAGTAATTTAAAAGATTATGAGGAGAAATTAAATGAACAGATGAATGACAAATTAGATTAGATAAACTGATAATCGGTCTTTTAAACAGTCAAGACCTACCAGATAATTTGTTATATTATATATTAAAAAAGTGAGGTTTATGACAGAGGTGTTTAACACAATCAAATGGCAACTGATGTCGGCCAGCTGTGTTGTTCACAGACGTGGACATTGTCACATGGGGAATGCTACACCACAATATTCAGTAGCTTTTGTCATCAGAGTTGTATTAACAATTTTGTATTAGTGATATTCGTACCTTGAAATTTAGGATAGATAATTGAATATAAAATTAAGTCTATATCAGATAAGTCCAGAAGGCAGCAACACCCTCAACTTTAGATTGGACAAATGAGGTATTAAAGGAATTAAAATAATTACACTGGCAAACCTTTTTAATTTAAGATGTGCGTGGTTTTTTGACCATCGCACAAAGGGGGGAAGTGAGTAAAAATATAAAAAGAGAAAAAAAGAAAGAAATTTGATGATAGATGATTTTAATAGAAGATTGATGATAGCCAAATGCAATATTTCTAAACAACGTCAGAATTGGTGTTAGAATAGATTTGATTGCCATGGAAGGACTTATGATAGCTCCATTACCACTACTAAACATCCTGATTCTTTTTGATTTGTTTTGATCACTGTGCAAGGGGGGAAATGTTGAGAAAGATAAAAAGACAGGGATTTTGGTCCCCATACTTACAGACAAGGGTAGATTAATTTTTTAAATGAATGTGAAATAATGTCAGAAAAGGAACAGCAACCCCAATAGGCTCTATTCCAGAAGGATCTTTCAACCATCTAGTGATGGATTGTTACAGCCAAGATGGAGACCATATGCTAGAGACGAGGCAGCAGCAGGACTTGAATTAATATTTGTATAGATAAAGCCAAATAAGAATATGGAATGGATTAATTACATATATTACAACCAGCAGAGATTTATTAATTACACGGATGAAGCACTCGAAGCTCTAGGAGAACAACTAAAAGACACAAGCAAAATGACCTGGCAGAACAGACAAGCTCTGAATTGGCTCCTGGCAGAAAACGGAGGTGTGTGCGTAATGTTTGAAACTGACTGTTGTACATTTATTCCTAAGCGGGCACAGCCCCGGATGGACCATTTACTAGGGACATGAAGAAGATAAAAGAATTAAGACCGGAAGTTGCTACCAATGCGGGGAGAGACAGGAGCTTTGGGTATTGGCTTGACTCAATATTTGCATCCTGGAAAGACTGGCTCATTCAGGTGCGAATAATATTAGGAGCATCAGCTGGTGTTTTCTTTCTGTTTTTTTGTTGTGTTGTGCCTTTCCTCAGATCAATGCTGGCCAGTACAGCTGCCAAACAAATGATCAATGTATCAGTGAGACCATCAGGAGTTGATATTGGATGTGTCAACGCAGAGATTCACCCAAGTGCCCCAGACCTGGATGAGCTGGACGAGTTTCTGTAAAGTAACTAACTGAGACCATATGGAAAGATGGTACCTTATTACTTTTTGATTTTTTACATTTTTACTCTGTTTATGGTTAGAGAGGGAGATAGCCCCACTGTGTATTTTGATTTTGGGGATAAAATTAGTTAGAACATTTAGTGCATGGGTAGAGTAGGCAGTTAGATAGAGGGGTTTTTCTACATTCCTTTGATTTTGTATAAGAGCTGTCTTTCCGGGAATATTTACGCTCATATAATCTGTTTCTATATAGCATGCTTATGTAATCCACAAGAAATATTTTTACTATAATCACACCACTGGTCACGATTATAAGTATGTGAATGTAAGGGGATGTTAGAAGGTCTGAAACAGGTCATTGTCCGTGGTACGAGATAATGCAACCAGAAAAAATGAAAAGTCAAGAATGTTTTATTATTACTACTCACTTTATGTCACGGTATATACCACCTTTTGAGTATATTCATATATAATGTGTTATGAAACTAAAAGAATGAAGGAAAAGGATTAGAAGGAATGTAAGAAGAGATTAAAAGTAAGTTATTACTTTAAAGAAATGATGCAGTATGAGGGATTGAGATGAAAATGTTTTCATTGTCATTGTTTGTGATGATCTGCGGCTGGAGTGCCCGCTTGAGCCTCTGGGGGGCACTCCTTCCTAGTTTATTGTTGCATTCTTGTTTTACCCTGGACTGATTATGGTTTATTTCATGCACCTGTGTTTTATCATCTTGTTTAGTTCACCTGTTTTAAGCCCTGTGTTTCTGCCCTGTCTTGGTTGGTTATTGAATTTATGTGTGTTACGTTGGTGCTTTCACGTCTCTCGAGTCTTGCTTCTAGTGTCTTGTTTTAAGTTTGTTTAATAAAGCTACACTGCGTTTGGACCCAGCCTCAGCTCTGTTTCTCCGCACAGCGTCACAGAATAACCAACCTCAATATGGGTCCAGCAGTCGTCAGCAACCGGGCTATGACAGAATACCTGTCGTCAGTCTTGCAAGAGGGCCGGTCTGTCCAAAGGTACGCGAAGGAGTTCCTGTCCATTAGCAGTCTGGGAGCGCTAGATGATATCCAGCTCATGGGCCTGTTTCTGAATGGGCTGGATTATGAGATCGCTCGATGGATGCCGCGGGACCTTGCCAACTGGACTCTTGACGGGTATGTCGCTCGGGCTTGTTCCTTGCAGGACCTCTTCACTACTGCCCGCTTATTCTACTCGACACCTGCCGAGTGTACTTTACCCGCGAAGCCCTCGTCGTCTTCACCGCTGGTTCACGTCAGTCACGACGAGCCCGCGCTTCACGTGCGCATTGACGAGCCCGCGATTCACGTCAGCCCAGCCGAGCCCGCGCTTCACGTCAGCCCAGCCGAACTCGCGATTCACGTGAGCCCCGCGAGGGAATCTCCTGTTCAAATGGATGAATCTCCGGTTCAAGTGAGTGAATCTTCAGTTCAAGTGAGTGATCCTGTTCAAGTGGATGAATCTCCTGTTCAAGTGGATGAATCTCCTCTTCAAGTGAGCGCTGAATCTCCTCTTCAAGTGAGCGTTGAATCTCCTCTTCAAGTGAGCGCTGAATCTCCTCTTCAAGTGAGCGCTGAATCTCCTCTTCAAGTGAGCGCTGAATCTCCTCTTCAAGTGAGCGCTGAATCTCCTCTTCAAGTGAGCGCTGAATCTCCTCTTCAAGTGAGCGCTGCATCTCCTCTTCAAGTGAGCGCTGCATCTCCTCTTCAAGTGAGCGCTGCATCTCCTCTTCAAGTGAGCGCTGCATCTCCAGTTCAAGTGAGTGAGTTGTCCAGCCCAGCGAGTGTGTCTAGCCCTGTGACGCGCCGCCGCAGGAGGAGGAGAAGGAGGACTCGTTTGGTTCGCCAGGCCCCGGTGAGCGTGCCCAGACTCCTCGCTCTGCCGGCCCCGCCTCTGCGCCTCGCTCTGCCGGCCCCGCCTCTGCGCCTCACTCTGCCGGCCCCGCCTCTGCGCCTCGCCCTGCCGGCCCCGCCTCTGCGCCTCGCTCTGCCTGCACCCTTCAAGCTCCGGGAGGCCTTTCCTGTACCCGTTCACCACCCAGAAGTTCCTCCCGGGAATTTCCCCAAGTATTTTTTTGGGGGGGGGGGGCAGTAGGTACTCTGTGGGGGCCATGGAGGCGGCACTGACATGGACCGCACCTGAGTCTGCTCCGCCCTGGCCGCCATCACGCCCTGCTCCGCCCTGGCCGCCATCACGCCCTGCTCCGCCCTGGCCGCCATCACGCCCTGCTCCGCCCTGGCCGCCATCACGTCCTGCTCCAACCTGGTCACCCACGCTCCACGGCCCAGGCCCGCCTTGCCTGTGTCCGGGTCCCGTTCCCCTGCATGGGCCTGGCCCTCCGTCCCTCCCCCGGGATCACCTTCACTCTGCCCCCCGCCTGGATTGTTCTAGGAGCGTCTGGAAGCCGCTCCTTATTGGGGGGGTTATGTGATGATCTGCGGCTGGAGTGCCCGCTTGAGCCTCTGGGGGGCACTCCTTCCTAGTTTATTGTTTCATTCTTGTTTTACCCTGGACTGATTATGGTTTATTTCATGCACCTGTATTTTATCATCTTGTTTAGTTCACCTGTTTTAAGCCCTGCGTTTCTGCCCTGTCTTGGTTGGTTATTGAATTTATGTGTGTTACGTTGGTGCTTTCACGTCTCTCGAGTCTTGCTTCTAGTGTCTTGTTTTAAGTGTGTTTAATAAAGCTACACTGCGTTTGGACCCAGCCTCAGCTCTGTTTCTCCGCACAGCGTCACATTGTTTTTTACATATATACAATCTATACTCCTGAAAGTAGTATGTAGAAGTGCATTAAGGAAAAAAGAAAAAGAGAATGGTGATATTTTACATGGATGGAACATGTACATGTGTGTAGTAAATAGAGGAACTATACGTGAAGCGCGGTCACCAATTGTCAAAGAAGGCAAGGGCAGACTCAACTGGTGGTTTAAAAACCCGCTGTCTGCTCCAACACCAGATAGCGCTCCAAGGCAACTTGAGCACCTCTGGCAGCGATGGAGCAACCCAGATAGCACTCCAGGCCACCGGAAGCGCCTGCGAAGTTCCTCTGGCACCGTGGGACAAGATAAAGATTCACAAATGCAAGAAAATAGAAAGAAACATGCCCCTTAAAGCAGCGCTCAGTAAGACTGGCAACTTCTTTGCTGTTTTCTCGCAGGTTTCTCTCTCGAGCTCCCCCTACAGTTTCGGAGTATATATATATGAGAAAACTGTCGCAAACTCGTTGTCAACTCCCCCCCTCCCCTCCCCTCCCGTTCAGGCCATGTGCATTTGTTTTCAGAGAAGCCGGCGAACATAGGCGTCATAGGCGAACGACAGGGTCGATTTTGTCCCCAACACTTTTGAAACATCTCGCGGCACAGATGTACCAATGCAAATAGATCATCTCCAGTTAACAGCATTCGTTTCATTTGTTTGTTAAATAACAGGCAATCTAGCACTGAAATGTGTTAACTTCTCTCAGAAACGCGCTTCAATCCGTGGCGGAGATTCTTTCCGGTGAAATCACAAATCAAAATGCACACAAACGTGTCCCTTTTTCTCATGGGTTCTAATTCCGCTTTCGTATATTTTTCCCCCCTCATCAAAACATATACAACCACTGATAAACATTATATCAATTCAACCACTGATAAAAATTATTGGTTTTGATGGGGGGGAAACTATTCGAGTGTAGAATTCTACCTCTGGACGGGACGGACCATCACTGTACATGCTATCAAGGGCGTATATTTTCTATAATATACTCGGACATTGTGCTTATTTTTATTTATGTGCATCAGAAAAAAGAATGAATGCGTTATTGTACCCAGCACTTTTGAAAATGCCCTTCCGAAAGCGTCTCTGTCCCCAGCACATTTCAAACCAAACTGACGCCCGAGCCATGTCCACTGAGGTATGATTCTCAGAACAATATTATTATGTTGAGATAGTGTATATTTTTATTGTGTTACCAAACGTAATCAGAAACATTATGGTTAAAAATCAATACTATAAGAAATATTTCCGCTATTTATTTATTTTTAGTTTATCCTACAGCAATAGCTACTTAGATTATGCATTATCAAAATAAATGTTACGTTACATTCTTCTATCATTTTTCTGGTGATCCGAGTTGTCTATCGTAACGATTGACTAAAGAAAGTCAAACACGTTTAATTTGTTTATTACAAGTTTGTTTATTTTATTATTGAAGCTTGAGACCGGTGGTACTGGTGGTCTGGAGTGCCCCTTACTCGGAGTTGATGACACTTGCCAACGCTTGTAGCTAAAAAGGAAAAAGAAAATGTATCAATCTTTTATCAACATCATTTATACACAAGGTCAAACTAGCACAGAGTTGCATGTGTGAAGTTGCAATGCAATTTCTCGTTTACTTATAGTTCTGTTTGTGTAAATGTGATTAAATAAATATAAAAAGTTGCATTATTAGCTAGCAGCTCTCGTTTCGGTTTATGCATTATATATCAAGTCAGCACAGTATATAACGTTACTAATTCTGAGGCTGACGACAAGCTAAACTAATGCATAATTTGTAGAATTTCATATCGATTTATAGGCGATCGTAGAAACACAAATAAACCCTGATAGAGGAACGGACAAAACACTAACTTACAGAAAACAAGCAAGTTTGTTTGCTAATGAAAATGCTAACATCTAAGTTACAGTATCTGACGTACTAGTAAGCCGCCGGTAACAGACAGCGAGCATAATAAAAAAACAAACAGACAATAGCAAACATCCCGACTCACGAGGTCACAATTACAAGAAATACAAACATTAAACACAGTTTATTATAAAGATACTTACAAGTGCAACAGCAAGAAGGCCAGGTCAGCATCGGTTTTGCAGGCTTCGCTTTCTTTCAGTTCTCTCTATTCTGAAAAAGCCGGTCCGTTTTCTCTTTCTTTGTTCCTCTGATAAACACTTCCGAGCTTTCTTCTTCTTCTTTTACATCAGCCATCACGAAAACTTGAAGAACTCAATATCTAGCGTTACCTTTTTCTTATAGCTAGCCAGCTCCTGGATGGATGGGGACGTGTACGCATGCGTGTGCTCGTATAGTGCCGTAAAGCAATTCGTTACCTCGCGAGACCTGAAATCTCACGATACTTCCTAACACTGAGGCCGGCGAGCCGCCGGCCCAAAGTTGCAAGGGTGGTTTTGCGGCTCACAGGCACCAGGGGGGTGCGAGACGATCACCATTCAACACGAAATCAGTAATATAAACATTACAATGACTCCAAAGCTGTTCAATTAAGGTAAAAAAAGTTACTTAGTTCTGCTTTAAGCTGATGATGTAAAAAGGAGGGTAGGATCTTTTACTCCACTCTAGTCAATGGAGGGTGGAGATGTTTGGTCCTGCTTCTCCTCCAGGGTGCACCTATGTGATATGGGTTAGATTGGTAAAAGGTGAATGGTCTATATTGACCATATTGGTAGAAGGAGAGAAGACCGACTCATAGAGATGCATCCTGGGCACAATTATTGAGTGTGGGACTAGAGAAAGTCCCAAAGGGTGGCTATGTTGGAGAATTCTGCTTGTCCTATGTACATGTGAAAGAAGAGTGCTGTACATGTGAAAGAAGCGTGCATGTGATGTAATGCCAAGCAGAAAAAGCTAGGGTCTTAGGGCACATGAGGACAGGGACGAGAGAGTGGAAAATTACCCAAAAAACACTTGTAGCACAGATGCAGGTGTTGGGAGGCACTGGCAGAGAAACAGATTGTATACAATGTAACAATGTGCCACTGGGAAAAGTGTACTGAAACAAGGAGCCCATTGTGTAAAAAGAAATGATACGCATGCGCAAGGAAGTTTGCCCCAATTAAAAATAAAATGATAATGCAGGTGTTTTTAATCTGGGAGGAGTAATAAGGAGGAGCAAGGAGAGAAAATATAGCAATTTGAGCGCTAATTGGCTACCACAAGGTATAAGAAATGAGTGCAGACCATTGTAAGATCAGATGGCCAGCTGGCATCTCACTTTGTTGAACTGCTCAATAAAGTTACTTCTTCTGAGACCTGAAACCTCGACTCTGCGCAATTTCTTCAAGACCTGAACCAGATTTTGATGATTTGAATTGAGACTGAAAATCTGCCACAACACCAGCAGCCATATCACCCTGTAGCCCAAGACTGGTTGTCCACTGAAGCTAAGCAGGGCTGAGCCTGGTTAGTACCTGGATGGGAGACCTTCTGAGAAAGCCAGGTTGCTGCTGGAAGAGGTGTTAGTGAGGCCAGCAGGGGGTGCTCACCCTGTGGTCTATGTGGGTCCTAACGCCCCAGTATAGTAATGGGCAGTGGCGGCTGGTGAAAATTATTGTAGGGGGGGCTGAATATTAGGGTGGTCCGGGGGTTCCCCCCCACAAAATTTTGAATTTAGTAGATGTGATTTCCTGCATTCTGGTGCATTTTAGGCCTTAGGCCATGCCCTTACCTATACCAATAAAATAACTTAAACCAGTCAATACCAATGGTCAAATAATACAATAATAATAATAACAGTTTGACAGTTAATGATAATGAACAAGTTGCATGTTTATTATGCTCTGTGTGCTGACAGAAAAAGTGCAAACGCATAATATTGATAAATTATAATATAGGTAATACAAAAAAAAAAAAAAAATAGGTAATACAACAATCTAGTTTAATCAATCCCAAGCTGTAGACTACATATTTTTGACAAATTGACAATTGGATGGATAACAATGTGTTGATACTAGAAAGAGAGAGAGAAAAGGCTCTGAAAGAGAGGGTGGGACAACGTTCTTGATTGTAACACCCAAGTATGAGAAGAAAGTTGATTTTAACTAGTATGAAACACAGTAATCTAGCTCAGAACTTTAAAACATCAAAAAACAAAGCAAACACACAGGTATTAATATTCCTATAACTATTTTAATATCAAATGTGTGTGAAACAGTGTTTATGTGTGTGTGAGTGAGTGAGTGAGTGAGTGACAGAGACAGACAGGTCAATTCCCACGACTAACTTTACATTATTTCCACTCGACGTCACTGGCGCTGCCATTCTTCTCTCATCTGAGGTAAAAAAAAATGTCCCGTGGTGCGCGTGCACGGTGCACTCCCCTAATCTGATACTGTGGGCGATATTTTCAGCGCCCCCAAACCATAAAATTTGACGGCGCTGATTGGCGAAATATAAACTTTTTTGCATAGCAACCGGGGAACCATTGGCTTAAATTCCAGCACTGTGGGGCTGAGCGAACTGGCGCCCTGAGAAGACAGCCTATTGGCTATACTACTACACCAACATGATAAAAGTAACGAAAGTGAATGCAAATATCATTCTGGTGAGTTCAAAACACTTTTCAAAGTAAAACCATTATTAGCATATAATTAACACAGATTATTTTTCAAAATTATAAATTATAATATATATTAAAAAAACAGACAGACAGGTCGGAGGGAGGGCGGCGCCCCAGCGCCCTCTATGGGCAAGCCGCCCCTGGTAATGGGGATACTATACTGTCAAAGAGCACCGTCCTTTGGAGGAGACGTTAAACCGAGGTCCTGACTCTCTGTGGTCATTAAAAATCCCTGAATGTCTTTCGAAAGAGTAGGGGTGTAACCCCGGCATCCTGGCCAAATTTGCCCAGTGGCCTCTGTCCATCATTGCCTCCTAATCATCCCCATATATACCAATTGGCTTCATCACTGTCTCCTCTCCACCAGTAAGCTGGTGTGTGGTGAGCGTTCTGGCGCACTATGGCAGCCGTCGCATCATCCAGGTGGATGCTGCACACTGGTGGTGGTTGAGGAGATTCCCCCCTCTATGTGAAGCGCTTTGAGTGTCCAGAAAGGCGCTATATAAATGTGATGAATTATTATTATTATTATTATTTATATTTTGCGCAGGTTCTGGTGTACGAACGGTTTTATAAGTCTAAAAAAAATTTTGTGAATGCCATTTTTGCCTTTCGGCCACACATACACTTTTATTAAGGATCCTACGCACACAGTTTTATAAATGAGGCCCCACGAACCTATCCATTGGGATATTTGTTTTTTGCTATAACCAATCGCTACTTGGTCGTATGTTACATAATGGAACGCACCATTTCTCTTTCAGCCCACTCTAGCTTAGACCATCCAGCAACCAGCATAATTTTTCTGCAAGGTTTAAACTACAGCTAACTTCATATAAAACTGTGAAAAGGTATTTGATTAAAAATTTAGAAGTTGTCCTGCATCACGGGGTGTGAGTAACTGAGTGCTAGTGCTCCTTCTTGGGCACACTACTCAAGGCCCAGGTACCCAAGCAACATGCCACTGAACCATGTTCAAGTTACTTAGCATCATAAATTAAATTAAAGTGTACCTTAATAGGTGGGACCTGCAACATCTGCTTAGAAAGCTAACCACTGTATCTGTCATAATGCAGTGCAGGAAGCAGGATCCAAATGCAGACATTTTTTATTAAATAAACTAGAACAATGACTAAGACTAAGAATAAACTTGAACTATGACAAAGGCTAAGACTCCAGAACAAAACCGACAACATGCAACAGAACAACATCCAGAACACACAAAGACTGAGCTAGACACATGGCTTAAATACAAAGGCAAACAAGCTAAACGAGATAATGAGGGGAGTGGCTAATCAGAGACACCTAGGAAGACTAATAGACATAACGGGAACTGCTAAACATGGAAAAAGACGGGAACACAGACAGGAAACATGACAGAACAAATAGTGCCAATTGGCTTTATGCCCAGCTGCACAACTTCCTGAACTTCAGCCAGCTCCTTGTTTCCTGTCTGCCATTATTGGCCAAATTGATTAATTCAAGTGTGCTTGACCTCAGTAGTCATGGCAACAATAATCAGACACCTGAATTAATCAAGTTTGCCCAATAATGGCAGACAGGAAACAAGGAGCTGGCTGAAGTTCGGGAAGTAGTGCAGCTGGGCAAGCCCATTGTATCACCAGGGAATTCTTAGTTGTCCCTTTGATAAAATTTGCCCTTGATCCATGTCTCTAAATATTTATTTTTAAATGCCTAGAAATATCCTTTAAAGGTCCTTATACAGTATTTGATGTGGAGAAAGGAACCCTCTTCCCCGTTAACTACATGATATTTGCTATCCTGACAGACTTTTGCCTGCAAGTAATCAGAATATGGACCTGATTGTTGTTCTGGGAAATATTCTCGTTTCTATTATCTTTACCGGTAGTCGTGGAAGACTGGTTAAAAAAATCTGGTTAAAGAACGACCACTGCTCAGTAAGACAAAGGACCTTGCTGGAAATGAACATTTGACCTCCCGCTCATACAGTCTCACCTAATCTGCATTTCATTCTCTCTCAAGAAACATATGGTTATAATGTGAATGATTATCATTGAGTATTATGTTTAGTATCATTTAAAATGTATCAGAGTGAATGGTACAAATGTTTAATTTCCAAATAAGTACAACAAAATGTAATAAGGTTTTTATAAGTTTTTAGAAAACTGGCACACAAAGGAAGATGGCAAAGGTTTTATTAGATAAATTATTGAAAAGCACGCTAAATTGGGTTAGAAATTGTTTGTGTAGGGAAACCCTTTTATTGGTGCATTCTCTATGACAATCATGCATTAGAGAACTCGAAAACTAGATGTCACATCTCGAGGGGTTTTCCTCTTACAATAATTACTGAAATTATTTGAAAACTGATCAACTAATGTCAATCCAAATCATTCCTTTTAAGTTTACATTGTAAATCTGTATCCAATATTTCATGTTACACATTTTCATGTTTTTTTGGGATTTTTTTGTCTTCCACAGGGGAAGACCGAACTCCTGTACGACTGGATGCCCTGCGATCTATGGTATGGTACCCTTGCTTGGACAGTTCACCCTTAGGCTACGTTCATACTGCAGGGGCTCAATTGACCTTATGCACAGCTGCACTACTTCCAGAACTTCAGCCAGCTCCTTGTTTCCAGTCTGCCATTATTGGCCAAACTTGATTAATTCAGGTGTGCCTGATTATTGTTGCCATGACTACTGAGGTCAAGCACACCTGAATTAATCAATTTGTCGAATAATGGCAGACAGGAAACAAGGAGCTGGCTGAAGTTCAGGAAGTAGTGCACCTGGGCATAAAGCCAATTCCGATTAAAAAAAAAAAAAATTTGCAAGGCCGTTCACATTTCCAATTAATTGCGACCTTTTGTGATCTCCTGTGTGAACGTGAAATGACCCAGAAGTTACCCGCATGCACAGAAGAGTACTTGTTTGCAGAAGTTCTGATAAGAGCCCTCGAGTTTGGCCTGAATAGAGCTGTCCCCCCAAATATTAATTAAATCATAAACCTCGCTTTCCTTCCATTGAATAGTCTCAGCATCGTCCCCTATAGTTGTTGTTTATCTTCTTATTCCCGCCTACTTGAAAGCATAATTATGACGTTTGTCGCGTATCAATGACGTGCGGGTCGGATACATGTGACCGGGCTGTTCAGACTGAAGTCGCATTTCAAAAGATTGGATACATATCGGATTTGGACCACATACCCTATTGGCCTGGGTCGCATTTGAAAAGATCGGATCTGTGTCGTTCACACTGTCATGAAAAGATTAGATACAGGTCACATAGGGTCAAAAAAATCCGAATTGGTCCCTTTCAGCCTGCAGTGTGAACGTAGCCTTAGTATACCACATTTTTACATTGCAATGCACAACACAAACCTTCCAGCAACTTCAAAGACAACACAATGCATGGCAAGCAACTAAACCAGTTGGTTAGAACCACTGTGTTTGACAGATGACATTGAGCCAAAAAACAAAAAAAAAGGAAAATAAACATGTCTCAAGTGTATTTTGACATTGTAGATTCAAAGGGAACTGCTGAATAAGAACAATTGACTTATAGCCAATTGATAGTTGTAATGGATATACCTAAAGTTGTGTTTGCCACACCCTTGACTATTCATTACCAACCCTACTATCACTGAGTGCTACATTGGCTTTAAGCGAGGCCAGACAAGATTGCATTATCAAAATTCAGTTTTTAAGTATTTGCAATCTACTTTATACTACTGTATACTCTATGTACAACTATCTTAATTTTATTAGGTTATGAATTAACAGTTACCAGTTGTAAATGGTGTTGTCTAGAATTTTTTCTTTGTTTATTAAAAAACTCTAGGTGCTATTTTCAAGCCTATGGTTAATCTTAAAGGACAACGCTGGCGCAAAATGAAGTTTTGGTCTACTTACACATTGGTACATAGTCACCATTGTCTGAGATTTGTTTTCATGATTATCGAATGTAAAGAGTTTTATCTCTAAAAATTGTTTAGCTTATACGCTAGTATATGGGGCATATGGAGTAATGAAAATAAAAATCGCTAGTTTATACCACTAACAAGGTTCAAAATGAACCCACACTAACACAGGGTCCATACATGCAAAACGAAACATTGAGAACGTTGTAAGTGTAGCGTTTAATAAGAAGAAACTTTGTAAAGACAGTCCACTTCGTGTACAGGCAGCAGCCATCTTTGGAAAACAATCTCGAGCAGTCGAACCACGAACGCCGAGCCAAGTTTTGGCTCGTTCACATCTCACCAGCGCATTTGGCTCGGTGTTCGTGGTTCGATTGTCAAGACTGTTTTCCAAAGATGGCTCCTGTCTGTATACACGAAGTAAACTGTCTTTATAAAGTATCTTCTTATTCTCTTCTATTCTCAAATTCTAGTTCTCAATGCTTCGTTTTGCATATAGGCACCCTGATTATGCTATCGTGTTAGTGTGGGGCTATTTGTAGCCTTGTAAGTGGTATTAACTAGTGTTTTTTTTATTTTCATTACTCTAAGCCCTATAAACTAGCATTATAAGCTAAACAGTTTTTAGAGATACAACTCTTTACATTTGCTAATCATAAAAACAAATCTCAGGGAACGGTTGACTATGTACCAATGTGTAATTAATTTTGCGCCGGAGCTGTCCTTTAACATCACTCCTATTGAATACCTTGTCTTTCATCTTAATTACTGTACTCTATTATTGTGTAATCGTGTAGTGTAGATGTTACAGCATTGAATGTTAAGTCATTATTCATACCTTTTTCACTAACCATCTATCTCTTGTATTTTTTAGCGGGAAAACCTGGACTCCAACCTGGCAGACGGCTTGATACTCACTCCAGTTTTATTTTGTTTCTGTCATAATACCCACACAAAAGTTAAATCCAAATTGATCCTTGACTAGTTTGTTTTTTATGATATTTTGTTCATTTTTTTGTTAGGTTTGTATTGTTTTAATAAAGATTTGTATTTACTAAGCTTTTCCGTGTCATGTCTAACAGACATCACTCACACTCATGTGACCTAGCAGAGATCTTTGTGTAGTAATTTTAATAATAGGATGTACATGAAGACTTGAATAAATATACTAAGATTTTCTTTTAGTAGCATACTAACAGCATTTGGGCTTGTTGGTATGAAGGACTGGGGACATTTGTATTACACATGACAGTTTTTTTTTCTAATCTCTTGTATGTTGACTGTTATTATTGGGAATCCATTTCATTTGATTCCTTCCTCCATCTGTCAAAGACTGGTACACACTATATAACGTCCCGTTCAAGTCGCACACCAGTCTTCATTTGTTGTACCAATGGTTACATTGCAGAAGAGTTTGGGCTGTTAAGTAACAAACGTTTACTTTGGTCTCTAAAATGGGAACTTGGGGCCCGGGTGTGTTGCCAGGTAAAAAAAGGACACTGCAGCCAGGCTTTGGGCAGTTGACGGACAGTAACTTGGGGCCCTATCTTGCACCCAGCGCAATTGACTTTGTACAGCATGTATCATTCCTATTTTTCACACAGCGGACTTTTCCCTCCACAGACGCAAACATTCCCTGGAGCTAATTTACAGGTTTAGAAAACAATCACGCCACTCACCAGGAAAAGCCTAGTCTAAAGTCAGTGGCGAGTTGCGCATGTTATTCATGCTATTTTAAGGGCACCTGGTTGGCCATAATCAATGTAGCGTGTGCACAACGAGCATGCACTTTGCTTTTCTCATGTACACACAGATGCAGCAGTTTTCATTTTTATAAAACCATGAACATTTTTACAAGGAAACATTCACAAATGAGGGGAATCATTGTTGTGTCCATGAAGATGTGAAAAACATAGGCATAAATCTAGCTTACACATTCATCCAAATTTTTATACGCCTGTTTGAACAAAGCTAATTTGGGTGGGTTTCTATGGGAGATGGGCCCCATACAATGTCACGTGTTTTTCCGGCCCTGACGAGAATGTTGCTCTCCTCGCTTGTGAAGTGCTCCTTGCACACGCATGGAAAATCCTCCAATATAATAATTGGAAAGCGCACCTGCTCCTAAAGGGATAGTGAGATGTCGCTCTGATCTGGTTTATTTCATGTTAGGCCCAAACTGTCATGTCCTGTCGTGTTGTGTCTGGTTCTCTCTCTTTACTCTGTCTCCCTCTGCTGGTCATATTAGGTTACTTTCTCTTTCTCCGCTCTTCCAGCTGTTCCTCATCTCCTCTGACTACCTCGTTCTCCCTCTTTCCACCTGTTCCCTTTCTCCCCTGATTAGCTCTCTATTTCTCTCCCTGCTACTGCTGCGTTCTTTGTCAGATTCTCTTTTGAGCATCTAATGTTGGAAGCAAACCTCTGTCTCGGTTGTTTCACCGTCGTCCTGTCCTGTCGTGCCCTGTTGGTGTCCGTCTGGTTAGTGCTACCTGTTAATCCTCTGATATCTACCCTGTCCAGTTCTCCTGAGGCTACATCTGAACTGGTACCCACTCTCTCCGCGTCTTCCTGGTGAGACCTGCAGTCTGTTGCCGTAACCCAGAGATTCCTCTCGACTGCCTAAAGACTTTTTGAAGTTCATCAGTGACTTGAGTTTCGTTTCGGCGCCCGCTCTGCGGGCAGTTTATTTCCTCATTGTTAATTAATAAGAAGATCAGTCTGCCTCACTGTGTCTATCCTGGGTTCACGTTTCATTAAAGACTCTGTTTCTGTTACCTCGCTGTTGGGTCCTCTTTACCTGCATAACAGAAGAATCTGACCCCCTCGGACCCAGCGAGTCCGGATCACCTCCAGTCTGCCGTCGAGATCCAGGGAGCGATGTTAGGCAGACACGAGGAGGAACTGTCCGCCGCCCGACATGCCGTTGAGACCCTGGCCGCCCAAGTCTCTGATCTTTCCAGGCAGGTTCATCAGCTCCGCCTTGATCCACCGACTTTCTCCGGGGCTTCTGAAGTTTCTGAACCCAGAGTCAATAACCCACCGTTTTATGCTGGTGAGCCCACTGAATGCCGTCCATTTCTCACTCAGTGTGATGTAGTGTTTTCTCTCCAGCCCAACACCTACTCCAGAAACAGAGCCCGTATTGCCTACGTGATATCGCTCCTTACGGGACGGGCTCGCGAGTGGGGGACGGCAGTCTGGGAGGCGGAGGCTGAGTGCACTAACCAGTATCAGGACTTTAAGGACGAGATGATTCGGGTCTTTGACCGTTCTGTTTTTGGGGAGGAGGCTTCCCGGGTCTTGTCTTCCCTAAGTCAAGGTAATCGCTCCATAACCGACTACTCCATTGAGTTCCGTACTCTTGCTGCCTCCTGTGACTGGAACGAGCCAGCTTTACTCGCCCGGTTTCTGGAGGGTCTTCGCGCGGAGGTGAAGGATGAGATTCTTTCTCGGGAGATTCCCTCCAGGGTGGATTCCCTGATTGAGCTCGCCATCCGTATCGAGCGACGGTTCGACCTTCGTCGCCGAGTCCGAGGAAGGGAGTTCGCCGCTTCCTACGCTCCTCCTTCTACACCGTTACCATCGCCCTCCGCCAGCTCGAGCTCTGAGCCCATGCAGCTGGGAGGCATTCGTATCTCGGCTAAGGAGAGGGAGCGAAGAATCGTCAACCGCCTCTGTCTTTACTGCGGGTCAGCGGCTCATGTTGTTTCGTCATGCCCAGTAAAAGCCAGAGCTCATCAGTAAGAGGAGGGCTACTGGTGAGCGCTACTACTCTCTCCTTCAAGGTCCTGCACTACCTTTTCGGTTCATCTCCGCTGGTCCGGTTCATCGGCCACCTGCAGTGCCTTATTAGACTCTGGGGCGGAGGGCTGTTTTATGGAAGAGAGCTGGGCTCGGGCGCACGACATTCCGCTTAAGGAATTAGAGGATTCCACGGCCTTGTTCGCTTTGGACGGTAGTTCTCTCCCCGGGATTCAGCGTGAGACGCTACCTTTAACCCTCACTGTCTCTGGTAATCATAGCGAGACCATTTCTTTTTTAATTTTTCAGTCACCTTTTTCTCCCATTGTATTGGGCCATCCCTGGCTAGTTCGTCATAACCCATCTATTAATTGGTCCACGAATACTATCCTTTCTTGGAATGTTTCTTGTCATGTGAAGTGTTTAATGTCTGCTATTCCCCCTGTTTCCTCTGTCTCTTCTTCTCAGGAGGAGCCTGGTGATTTGACGGGGGTGCCGGAGGAGTATCACGATCTGCACGCTGTGTTCAGTCGGTCCCGGGCTACTTCTCTCCCTCCTCACCGTTCGTATGATTGTTGTATTGATCTTCGTCCGGGGACCACTCCCCCCCGGGGAAGGCTCTACTCGCTCTCGGTACCTGAGCGCAAGGCTCTCGAGGATTATTTATCTGTAGCGCTCGATGCCGGTACTATTGTTCCCTCCTCCTCTCCCGCTGGAGCTGGGTTTTTTTTTGTCCAAAAGAAGGACGGGTCCCTACGCCCCTGCATTGATTATCGAGGGCTGAATGACATTACTATTAAGAATCGTTATCCACTCCCTTTGATGTCCTCAGCCTTCGAGATCCTGCAGGGAGCCAGGGTTTTTACTAAGTTAGACCTTCGCAACGCTTACCATCTCGTGCGTATTAGGGAGGGGGACGAGTGGAAGACGGCGTTTAACACTCCGTTAGGGCACTTCGAATACCGGGTCCTTCCTTTCGGTCTCGTAAACGCTCCAGCTGTCTTTCAGGCATTGATTAATGATGTCCTGAGGGACATGCTGAATGTCTTTGTCTTCGTTTATCTTGACGATATCCTGATTTTTTCGCCGTCACTTCAGATTCATGTTCAGCACGTTCGCCGCGTTCTTCAGCGCCTCTTAGAGAATTGCCTTTACGTGAAGGCTGAGAAGTGTACTTTTCATGCTCCCTCCGTCACCTTTCTCGGGTCCGTTATCTCCGCTGAGGGCATTGAGATGGATCCCGCCAAGGTCCAAGCTGTTGTCGATTGGCCTGTTCCTAAGTCACGCGTCGAACTACAGCGCTTTCTCGGCTTCGCAAATTTCTATCGCCGGTTTATCCGTAGTTTCAGTCAAGTGGCTGCTCCCCTCACAGCCCTTACTTCGGTCAAGACGTGTTTTAGGTGGTCCGATTCCGCCCAGGGGGCTTTTGATCTTCTCAAGAATCGTTTTACGTCCGCTCCGATCCTTATTACACCTGACATCTCTAAACAGTTCATAGTCGAGGTGGACGCGTCTGAGGTGGGCGTGGGTGCCATTCTTTCCCAGCGCTCACTCGCTGACAACAAGGTCCATCCGTGCGCCTTTTTTTCTCATCGTTTGTCGCCGTCGGAGCGTAACTATGATGTAGGTAACCGCGAGCTACTCGCCATTCGCTTAGCCCTAGGCGAGTGGCGACAGTGGCTGGAGGGGGCGACCATTCCTTTTGTCGTTTGGACTGACCATAGGAATCTTGAGTACATTCGTTCGGCTAAACGACTTAATGCACGCCAGGCTCGTTGGGCTTTGTTTTTCGCTCGTTTCGAGTTTGTAATTTCCTATCGTCCGGGTTCGAAGAATACTAAACCGGACGCTTTGTCTCGTCTCTTTGATTCACCAGAGGTTCCCATTGACCCTGAAGGGATTCTTCCTAAGGGGCGTGTCGTCGGGGCGACTATCTGGGGAATTGAGAGGCAGGTAAAGCGAGCACTCTCTCACACTCCCGCTCCGCGCGCCTGTCCGAGGGGTCTTCTTTTCGTTCCCGTTCCCACTCGTCTGGCCGTTCTTCAGTGGGCTCACTCTGCCAAATTAGCGGGTCACCCCGGCGTTCGGGGTACGCTGGCTTCCATCCGTCAGCGTTTTTGGTGGCCCACTCGGGAACGTGACACACGCCGTTTCGTGGCTGCTTGTTCTGTTTGCGCACAGACTAAGTCCGGGAATTCCCCGCCTGCCGGTCTTCTCAGACCGCTTCCTATTCCTTCTCGACCGTGGTCGCACATCGCCTTAGATTTTGTCACTGGTCTGCCAGCATCGGCGGGTAAAACCGTTATTCTGACAGTTATCGATCGCTTCTCTAAGGCGGCTCATTTTATTCCTCTCGCTAAGCTTCCTTCCGCTAAGGAGACGGCACAAATAATCGTCGAGAATGTGTTTAGGATCCACGGTCTCCCTACAGACATCGTCTCGGACAGGGGTCCGCAGTTCACGTCTCAATTCTGGAGGGAGTTTTGTCGTTTGATTGGGGCTTCCGTCAGTCTCTCGTCCGGCTTCCACCCCCAATCTAACGGTCAAGCCGAACGGGCCAATCAGACTGTTGGTCGCATCCTGCGAAGCCTTTCTTTTCGTAACCCTGCGTCGTGGTCAGAGCAGCTCCCCTGGGCAGAATACGCCCACAATTCGCTTCCCTCGTCAGCTACCGGTTTATCTCCTTTTCAGAGTAGCCTCGGGTACCAACCTCCTCTGTTCTCGTCTCAGCTCGCCGATTCCAATGTTCCCTCTGCTCAGGCTTTTGTCCAGCGTTGTGAGCGCACTTGGAGGAGAGTTAGGTCTGCTCTTTGCCGTTATAGGGCTCAGACTGTGAGAGCCGCTAATAAACGTAGAACCAAGAGCCCCAGATATTGTCGCGGTCAAAGGGTCTGGCTGTCCACTCTTAACCTTCCCCTTAAGACAACTTCTCGTAAACTGACTCCGCGGTTCATTGGTCCGTTCCGTATTGCTCAGATCGTTAGTCCTGTCGCGGTACGACTTGTTCTCCCTCGTTACCTTCGTCGGGTCCACCCGGTCTTCCATGTCCCTTGTGTTAAACCCGTCATCCGCGCCCCCATTCGTTCCCCCTCCCCCCCATTCGGGTCGAAGGCGCTCCCATCTACAGGGTCCGCAAGATTCTGGACATGCGTCCGCGGGGTCGTGGGCATCAGTTTCTGGTAGATTGGGAGGGGTACGGACCGGAGGAGAGGAGTTGGGTTCCCTCCCGGGACTTGCTGGACCGTTCACTGATCGATGATTTCCTCCGTAGCCGCCGGGTCTCCTCCTCAGAAGCGCCAAGAGGCGCTCGTTGAGGGGGGGTACTGTCATGTCCTGTCGTGTTGTGTCTGGTTCTCTCTCTTTACTCTGTCTCCCTCTGCTGGTCATATTAGGTTACTTTCTCTTTCTCCGCTCTTCCAGCTGTTCCTCATCTCCTCTGACTACCTCGTTCTCCCTCTTTCCACCTGTTCCCTTTCTCCCCTGATTAGCTCTCTATTTCTCTCCCTGCTACTGCTGCGTTCTTTGTCAGATTCTCTTTTGAGCATCTAATGTTGGAAGCAAACCTCTGTCTCGGTTGTTTCACCGTCGTCCTGTCCTGTCGTGTCCTGTTGGTGTCCGTCTGGTTAGTGCTACCTGTTAATCCTCTGATATCTACCCTGTCCAGTTCTCCTGAGGCTACATCTGAACTGGTACCCACTCTCTCCGCGTCTTCCTGGTGAGACCTGCAGTCTGTTGCCGTAACCCAGAGATTCCTCTCGACTGCCTAAAGACTTTTTGAAGTTCATCAGTGACTTGAGTTTCGTTTCGGCGCCCGCTCTGCGGGCAGTTTATTTCCTCATTGTTAATTAATAAGAAGATCAGTCTGCCTCACTGTGTCTATCCTGGGTTCACGTTTCATTAAAGACTCTGTTTCTGTTACCTCACTGTTGGGTCCTCTTTACCTGCATAACACAAACCACACCTATGAATAATGTAGCTACTTCATTTTAGATTTGTGTTGCTCCCAAGAATCCCGTTGGTTGGCTATAATAGCAACAGCACCCAAGGTCCGGCCACAAAGTTACTGTTTCATGTTTGATGTTTTAGATGTTAAAATAGGGCCCTTTCTTTGTCTCTCAAACATGGTTCAAGTTATGTATGAAATGGGGCTCAGCTCAATAACAGTCAGTCACTGCTGAATTGCAATGACTTTAAACAACAAAGCAAAATGCTCCAGGTCAAGGGATGAAATGCCATACAGTAATCTAAGACAAAGCAGGCTGTTGTATACAATGAATCTTCATATTAATTCCTAACTATAATACACTACAGTACGTGCTAGAGGTGAATAAACTCTAGATGTGATTAATAGCCTATGGATTCTGTCCTCCATTAATTTTTTTTTCAATTGGGATGTTTGCTAATGCCAGCCATAATGGGCCGAATGAATCTGCCTTATGTACAGTGTATCCTCTACAGGTTCTTTTTCATCCTTCCTCCAGTGTCCTCACTGTCCCATCAGTTTCCTCATCATTGTGGTAGTTATACTGTAACTGGCTAGTCTATTTCTAAGTCACAGGTATAATGTCCTTTTACCTCTTGATGTTCAGCAGACCATCTTTATAGAAATCACTAACTAGACTTAGAGTAGACAAATTTACACTTTAACATGGGTAGAGTAAATGCTGACAAAATACTGAATTTGTCCTTGCATGATAGTGATTAAGCTGATGTGTATCCAGGGGAGGGCTGGGTCAAAATAATATACAATGAAATAAGACTTAATTAGGGGGAAGGAGGATTACAACAAGAAGACTTTTGTGTCAATCCTTTCTAATTTCCATCAAGTGTGACTGTCTGTCATTCCTTCCATACCAGGTAGTGATGAATAAGATATATGGCATTATAGAAGAGTTTGTTTACACATAACATGTCCAGATCATGTCTGATTAATGTGTTGTTATGTTGATGTTAATATGATGTTAATATCCCATTTCAATTAATTCATTATGTCTGATGTGAGACGCCATAAATGTAAAAAATATCAGGGCTCAACTAATAACTGGGATTTGGCCTCCTCCTCAGGATGAAATTTGCTGGTGGTACTTCATTCTACATCCCAATTATCCTCCATGGAGCACTGAGACTCATACTATATCTGATGGGACTGATGATGGGGGTATCATCTGCAAACTTGATCTTGGTCGTTTCTCCTCCAGCAGTAGGACTGTAGCAGTAGCTGGTGATTTGTACTACTGATCCTCGTGACCCGTCCTGCGCCACCCATGAACCCATGTCTTGTGCCACCTGTCCTATTCACTGTGCCACTGACTTGCTGTCCCATGCACTGACCTGCACAACTCATTTTGTTTTGTGACACTTGCCTACTCTCACATGGCACTCACTTAATATCCCATCTGATGTGCCTACTGTCCGTAGTCATTAGTCACTGTCCAATGGGTTCGGTTTAGGATTAGGTTAAGGGTTAGGTTTTTAACATTTTGTAAGTCTCACGGGACATAGACTAGTGGCACAGGACAAAAAGTGAGTGGGGCAGGACAGTGTACAGGACAGTAGACGAGTGGCACGAGCCACCAGCAGCAGTAGAATACAGTGTTTGCTCCTACTACCTCTCTACAGCCTTATGGTGGCCTATCTGTATTGATGTTTCCATATTGTTAAAATTGACCAATTTAATTATATGAAAGTATCAAGTGACACAGATCTATATTGCTGTTCATGACTTGCAGGCTGGAGAACAGATTGAGGATCTATCATGTTATATGCTAAGCTATGCACGCATAGGTGTTAATTGACTCCAAATGTAGCAGAGTAAACAGCAGGTTGATGGCATTTTCCACAGCCTGGTAAGCAAACTGATAGGGATCCATGATTGATGATACAATAGTATGTAGCATGAATGCAGACCAAAAAGTCAATTTTTTTTTTTTATCCAAATCAAGTAAAATCAGAATCAAGTCAATAAAAAAAATTGTATCCAAATCAAGTAAAATCAGAATAAACATGGACTTGGAGCTTATCATAACTTTTAAAGACACATTCTACTTTCCATTTTCAGAAAAAAGGGTGTCTGGCAGATATAGGCTTAGTCAATGAGGAGTTGGTTGGCTGGTAAATTGAGAAATGTCCAGGGATGAGAGATATATGAGACTGTAAAACAACAGTGCTGGTGTTCTAACATGCAGCTTAATTATACTTTCAGACACTGGCTACGACCTTGTTGTCCTGTTTCCAACTCTGAACCTATCACCACCTTTACTGAAATGATCACTTTTTTCATGTTAATTTAAATACTATCCTGCTTAAATACATTGGTTTTGAATATATGAAAAACAAGATTAATGGGTTTTTATCAAATCTCCGATCTGTCAAGTCAACACAGCGCGTTAAGTACTGCCAAGTGACACCAGGTCCCATGGACAATTTTTGACTTTTGATTTCACCAGTGCCACGTCTGCATCCTGAAGAGTTTTTATATTATGACAGTATACTGTAAAATGTAGATTTTGAATAAAGCCTACAAGGCAATTATGTACTTTATGCACTTTTTACAATCACAAATTATTTACACTTTCAAATTCATTCAAGTTTATTGTAGCCATTTCCAGTTGAAGAAATCTATCTTTGTGTGCTCACATGTACCACAACACACATCTGACACAAGAAAATTCAATAGAGCATAAATGAGCTCCCTATTGTCCTTTAAGTGCTAAAGTTGAGGTTGAAATGTCACAGTCCAGAATGCATAAAACAGTCCACCCAGAGGGCCAATCCATTCAGTCAATATTGCAATTATATTACACACTCATGATTGAAGTATATGAAGTTGCAGTGCAAAATAATTTCACAATTAACAACACCTAATGTTGATAACTGAATTATCATAGGGTTAGTGCATATTTACATGTCTGATAGCTTGGGGGTTAGACTGCTAATAAAAGGTAGCCAGAGTCTGGTCATTCTGCAGCGATAAATTATTGCTTGCTGGAGGTTGTTGAAGACAAGCTGGAAATTGTTGAAGTTGAAAAAGAAAGGATCAGCAGATTTTAAAAACAAAACAGAGTGGTCTCCTTTCTAATCTTCTTCTGACTCTGGACTACTAAGGTTATATTCGTCATCAGTGTCCGCTCTGCATTCTGTGTCCTGTATCTGGAGGTCATCAACTATAGCACTATCCGTGCTCACAGCTTGTTGGCATAAACTCTCCAGTGCATAAGACCTCCGCATGAGGACACTTTTGAAACCAGCTGCAGCATCCTCTGACAAGTCACCAAAATCTGTAACATACTGTGGTAGGGGGGCGTGGTTTTCGCAGCGTCTGTAGTGAGAGACGAGTCAATGAGCTGCGCGGAGAGTAAGTCGGTCAAGTGCAAATGATGAACAGCTGTGTCTATTTGCAGTGATTGGAGCGGGGAGACCGTAAAGGCCGCAGACTGGGAGAGAGGAGAGAGAGAGAGACCTGGGAGCTTGTGTGGCAGTCTGAGCAGTGGGAAGAGACTGTGTCCGAGAGACTTGAAAAAGCTGTATACAGCGGGAAAGAGTTTTATGATTTGCTGTTTGTTTTATTTCTGAGTTGTGTTTGTGAAGAGCGCTGAGGCGCCGTGGGAAGAGATATCAAAAAAATAAAAACACACAAGCTCCTCTATTCGCCGATCCTGTCTCCTTCTTCCCCCTAACTGAACTTTATTACACTGGTGCCGAAACCCGGGAAGAAGGAGAACTGCCGTCGCCATGTCGAGCCCGTCAGGTCGCCGTTTACGGAGATTATTCAATCACTTCGCGGCATGCAGAGGGAACAAACTCAAGCCCTGCTGTCCTTTAAGGAAGAACACGAGCAGCGCTTCCAGGCGCTGCTTCAAGGACAGCAGGAGGACCGCGAGTTGTTCTGGAGCTGTTTCGACCAGGGGGCTCCCCGGCTCCGGTCGTTGCGCTCTCCCCACACCAATCCCTTGCCCCACTTCCCGCCGCTGGGACAGCGGGAAAGCCCGGGCCGGCCTGTTGGCGCTGTGGGGATCCGGGCCACTTTATCGATCGCTGTCCGGTGATGGAGGTGGGGACGCTGGTCCGGGTCCCCGACGCGCCAAGGGCCGCCCCCGATCAAGCTGGCTTGTACCAGATACCCGTGAGTATCAAGGGGGGTACTTATCAGGCTTTGGTGGATTCAGGATGTAACCAAACCTCGATTCATCAAAGCCTGATTCGATCTGGGGCATTGGATAACAGCCGCATGGTTAAGGTACGGTGTGTGCACGGGGTCGTGGTGAGTTATCCCTTAATGCCGGTAAAAATTTTATTCAGGGGTCAAAAGCATAGTGTGGAGGTGGCAGTTAACCCGCACCTCCGGCATCCGCTAATTTTGGGTACGGATTGGCCGGGCTTTACGAATTTGTTGAAATTTTTATGTGCGGGTGCCGCTCGGGGGAAAAAGCAGCGGGGGAAGACAGCGATGGTGCAGGTGGGAGACACTGTACCGGGACCTCTGGGCACTGCGGCGGGGGAACAGAGCGCGTCAGAGGGAAATATTCTCTCTGAGCGCGATGATTTTCCCTTGGAGCAGTCCAGGATGAGACGCTCAAACATGCGTTTGATAAGGTCCAGTCCATCGACGGACGGCTGCTCCACCCGCACCAACCGCTCTCTTACCCCTATTTTTGCATAATTAAAGATAGGTTGTATCGGGTGGCCCGAGACGCCCAGACAAATGAGGATACAACCCAGTTATTGGTACCAAAGAGCCGTCGGGAAATGCTTTTCCAGGCGGCTCACTGTAATCCGATGGCCGGTCATTTAGGGCAAACGGCGACACTAAACCGTCTCATGGCCCGATTCTTTTGGGCCGGGCATTCACGAGAACGTGCGCAGGTGGTGCGCGTCTTGTCGCGAATGTCAGTTGGTTAATCCACCGGCCACTCCAAAAGCACCCTTGTGCCCCTTCCACTAATGCAGGTCCCCTTCAAGCGAATTGGCATGGACCTCATCGGGCCATTAGAACGGTCAGCACGAGGGCATCGTTTTGCGTTAGTCTTAGTGGACTACGCAACACGATACCCGGAGGCAGTTCCGCTTCGCAATATCTCAGCTAAGAGTGTCGCAAGCGCGCTGTTTTCATTAATCTCCCGGGTGGGGTCCCGAAAGAGATCCTCACCGATCAGGGCACGGCGTTTATGTCAAAGACAATACGCGAACTTTACGAGTTGTTAGGCATTAAATCGATTCGCACCAGCGTCTATCACCCACAAACGGATGGTCTGGTCGAACGGTTTAATCGGACGTTAAAAGCCATGATTCGTAAGTTCGTTCACGAAGACGCCAAAAATTGGGATAAGTGGCTAGAACCCCTGTTGTTTGCTATACGCGAGGTCCCCCAAGCCTCCACGGGGTTTTCCCCTTTCGAGCTTCTTTTCGGTCGTTAACCCCGTGGGGTGTTGGATGTACTGAAGGAGACTTGGGAGGACGGACCATCCGCTAGCAAAAACGAAATTCAGTATGTCCTGGACCTGAGAACGAAACTTCACACTTTGGGGCGGCTATCTTTGGAGAATTTGTTACAGGCCCAGGACAGACAGAGGCAGCAATATAATAGGGGGGCTAGACTTCGTCAATTTGCACCGGGAGATAAGGTCCTTGTATTACTTCCCACGTCCAGTTCGAAATTACTCGCAAAGTGGCAAGGGCCCTTTGAGGTCACACGGCGGGTTGGGGATCTCAACTATGAGGTAGTGCGAACAGATAGGGGCGGGGGACGTCAGATTTACCAACCTCAACCTGCTTAAAAAATGGGTTGAGGCTGAGGCAGTGATGCTGGCGACGGTGGTAGGTGGAGAGGAGGACCTCGGGCCAGAAGCGAATATCAAACACCATTCCTTCGCTCTGGCTCCCTCTGGCGACCACCTCTCACCCTCGCAGCTCACTGACATTAAGAATTTACAAGCAGAGTTTGCGGATGTGTTCTCGCCCCTACCTGGCCGAACGAATCTCATTCAGCACCACGTTGAGACTGATCCGGGGGCCGTAGTACGTTGCCGCCCGTATCGTTTACCGGAACACAAAAAAAAGTGGTTCAGGACGAATTAGAGACAATGCTGGACCTGGGGGTAATAGAAGAATCCAACAGTGACTGGGCAAGCCCGATAGTTTTAGTCCGAAACCTGACGGCTCGGTTCGGTTCTGTGTGGATTATAGAAAGGTGAACGCGGTGTCTAAGTTTGATGCTTATCCAATGCCGAGGATTGACGAATTGCTTGATCGGCTTGGTTCCGCTCGATTTTATTCGACACTGGATTTAACAAAGGGATATTGGCAGATCCCCTTATCTCCAATGTCCAAAGAAAAAACAGCTTTTACCACGCCGTTTGGATTACACCAATTTGTCACGCTTCCGTTCGGGTTGTTCGGGGGCACCGGCGACTTTTCAGCGTTTGATGGACAGAATTCTCCGGCCGCATGCTGCATATGCCGCTGCTTACTTGGATGACATCATCATCTATAGTAATGATTGGCAGCGTCATATGCAGTATTTGCGTGCTGTCCTGAAAACGCTGAGAAGAGCTGGGCTCACGGCCAACCCGAAGAAGTGTGCAATTGGGCGGGTGAAGTAAAGTATCTGGGGTTCCACTTGGGACATGGACAGGTGCGTCCCAAATTGATAAGACAAGCTGCAGTTGCAACCTGTCCAAGTCCGAAGACCAAAAAGGAGGTTAGGCAGTTCCTGGGGCTAGCGGGATATTATAGACGGTTTTGTACCTAACTATTCGGACCTCGCTAGCCCGCTGACTGACCTAACTAAAAAGGGGGCTCCAGATACAATTCAGTGGACGGAGCAGTGCCAGCGGGCTTTTACCCAGATAAAGGCTGCTCTGTGCGGCGGCCCGCTTTTGCATGCTCCTGACTTTTCTCTCCCTTTCATCCTACAGACGGACGCGTCGGACAGGGGTTTGGGCGCGGTCCTGTCCCAGGAGGTGGGGGGGGAGGAACGGCCGGTGCTGTACATCAGTCGGAAGCTTTCGAAGAGAGAGACGATGTACAGCACCATTGAGAAGGAGTGTTTGGCCATACGGTGGGCTGTCCTCACCCTCCGCTACTACCTCCTGGGCCGGGAGTTCACCCTGTGTTCGGACCACGCGCCCCTCCAATGGCTCCACCGCATGAAAGATACCAACGCGCGGATCACCCGGTGGTATTTGGCGTTACAACCTTTTAAGTTTCAGGTGGTCCACAGGCCGGGGACGCAGATGGCGGTGGCCGACTTCCTCTCCAGGAGGGGGGGGGGGAGGCTGCAGGCCGGACGGTTCCCCGGCCTGAGTCGGGCGGTGGGGGTATGTGGTAGGGGGCGTGGTTTTCGCGGCGTCTGTAGTGAGAGACGAGTCAATGAGCTGCGCGGAGAGTAAGTCGGTCAAGTGCAAATGATGAACAGCTGTGTCTATATGCAGTGATTGGAGCGGGGAGACCGTAAAGGCCGCAGACTGGGAGAGAGGAGAGAGAGAGAGACCTGGGAGCTTGTGTGGCAGTCTGAGCAGCGGGAAGAGACTGTGTCCGAGAGACTTGAAAAAGCTGTATACAGCGGGAAAGAGTTTTATGATTTGCTGTTTGTTTTATTTCTGAGTTGTGTTTGTGAAGAGCGCTGAGGCGCCGTGGGAAGAGATATCAAAAAAATAAAAACACACAAGCTCCTCTATTCGCCGATCCTGTCTCCTTCTTCACCCCTAACTGAACTTTATTACACATACATAAACATGGGAATTACTAATATTGTTCAAAAATTATAGCATGTAGAACCACATATGACATAAAAATGTTACTTGTTCTCAAATTCAAATTCAATTGAACTCAAATTCATTGAAATTGTATGTTTAACATCCTATACTTTGCATAAATTGGAGGTATAAAGTGCAGTCAGGGAGGGATGGGGGTTTGCAGAAGCTGGGGATAGCGTCATTTGTGTGCCTCAATCCTGAGCGAGTAATTTTAAGTTTTGAGCACAGAGAACTATATTTTGAACAGAAATTAACTATATTTTGAAAAACAAATTAGTTTGAGCAAAGAAAAAAACGATTCTGTGCTCAATAAATGTATTTGCTATTATCCATATTAATGTGCAATAATAACCCCTCTCACACAGTTTACAGGTGCTCTCTCAAACTTATTCTCTGCACTCCTGTCAAGTCCCTCTCTCTCTCTCTCGTGCTCAACTCTTGACACACACGCTTGCTCAACTTGCAACAGCGTTACAAGTGTGCCGCAAAATTAACCAATTGGAAAATTAAAGGTCAATTGTGATTGGCTGTCTCCAATCAAATCGCTAGTAGAACCAAAGCCCGTCTGGTAACAGACTACAGTGTAATAGTCCTACACAGTCTCATCCCAAGAAGTCATATAACTGACATCTTGGGACGTCTTTTTACCATACGTCAATATCCGCCTTTATAGGGTACCCTTAAACGTCGGTTATATGACGATCCTGGGACGACATACAACTGACGCTTTACCTTTAACGTCGGTTAGGTGACGGGGTAGGTTTAGGATCCGATAACGTCATCTAACCGATGTTTAAGGGTACCCTAAAAAGGCGGATATTCACGTATGGTCAAAAGACGTCCCAAGACATCAGTTATATGACGTCTTGGGATGAGACTGCGCTGTAATAGCCAATCACAATTTACCTTTAATTTTCCGATTGGTTGATTTTGTGGCACACTTCTCAACTCAGCTTTATTTATATAGCACCACTAAAAACAACAGTTGTTGACCAAGGTGCTGTACAACGAACGTCATCAAGATTCCGCACCAAGTACAACATAGATTACAATTACAAACAAATCACTGAACATATCAAACACAGCACACATCAACTACAGTTATAAGCCAAGGAAAAAAAATATGTTTTGAGTTTAGCTTTAAACTCATGAAGTGAAGAGGCAGATCTAATAGGGGCAGGGAGGCTGTTCCAAAGTTTTGGTGCAGCCACGGCAAAAGCTCGATCTCCTCTAGTTTTTAATCTGGACCGCGGAACAGTTAATAGTCTCTGGTTGGATGACCTAAGAGACCTTCCCGAGTTGTGACTGGATAGAAGGTCTGACATATATACAGGAGCCAATCCATTCAAGGATTTAAAAACCAGCATCAGCACTTTAAAATCTATTCTGTAACAGATTGGGAGCCAGTGCAGAGATTTCAGAACCGGAGTAATATGATTCCGTTTGCGCACCCCAGTAAGGAGCCTAGCAGCTGCATTCTGTACCATTTGCAAGCGGTTGAGTGGTGCACGGTTAATGCCCAGATACAAAGAATTGCAGTAATCAAGCCTCGTTGAGATAAAGGCATGTATCGCCTTTTCGAAATCTTTGAAAGAGAGAAATGGTTTAACTTTGGCTAGCAGTCTGAGATGAAAAAAACTGGTCTTGACTACCATATTAATCTGTTTATCAAATTTAAGGGCTTCATCAAAAGTCACGCCCAAATTCTTCACAATCGGTTTAACACGTTGAGATAGAGAGCCAAGATTTAAGCAGTGAGAACTTGCGGCATCTGGTGGGTCGAAAACGATAATTTCAGTTTTGTCTTCATTAAGGTGGAGAAAATTTAGGGACATCCATGCCTTTACCTCTGCTAGACAAGCAAGCAGAGTATCCAACCCCACGTTGTTAGCTTCCAGGGGTAAGTAAATTTGGGTATCATCAGCAAAGCTGTGAAAGGAGACATGTTTTCTAAATATCGACCCAAGGGGAAGCATATACAACGAGAATAAAAGTGGGGCCAGAATAGACCCTTGAGGGACCCCGCAAGTAAGAGACACTGCATCAGAGGTAAACTCACCAATGCTAACCGAGAACCTTCTATTACTCAAATAAGATTGAAACCATTTAAGGGCATTTCCCTGAATGCCCACCCAGTGCTCCAGACGTGAGATGAGGATAGAGTGGTCAATTGTGTCAAACGCTGCGCTCAAATCCAACAGCACTAGCACAGCAGATTTGCCAGAGTCAAGAGTCAGTAAAATATCGTTTAGAACTTTAACCAGTGCTGTTTCAGTAGAGTGGTTTTTCTTAAACCCTGATTGGAATATCTCGAAGATCTTATTTTTATCTAAGAAGCTCTGTAGTTGGGTAAAAACTATTTTCTCTAAAATTTTCGACATAAAAGAAAGATTTGAGACTGGCCTAAAATTTGTTAACACTGACGGATCTAAATTAGCTTTTTTGAGAAGTGGGTGGACAATAGCATGCTTCATTTCATCTGGCACAGTTGCATCTACAAGGCAGCTATTCATGATCTTTTGAACGATGGGCCCAATCACCTCAAACACTAGTTTAAAAAAGCGTGGGGGAAGAGCGTCATGGGGGGATCCTGAGGGTTTGAGCCCGTCTACAATATCTTGTAGAGCAGGCAAAGTAACTGGCTCAAAGTGACTTAGGATACTAGTGCAGAGTGGCGGGAGAAAAGAATCATAAAGTGCTGTGGAGATATTTAGCCTAATATCACTTATCTTATCCACAAAATGTTTTTGAAATGTGTCACAGATAGCTTGAGATTCTGTAGGGTATAAACTGACTGTTACATCGTGGAGTGCTATTTATGCACGACTTGTTTAGAGTGATGACACTGACACGAGCATTTCACATAGCAGCCTTTACTGACTCGAGACTCAACAAGACACAGTTGTTCTGCGCATGAACAATATCCCGAGGAGGGCAAATACGGAATCACCGTAAGGACAAAACCCGAAACGTTAAGTAAACAATACACAACATATTCCTCCCCTTTTACTTTTGAAGTCAATCTCAACAAATAAATGCTTTTGATGTCATACATACATTTGTCTTTAGTTTAAGAACATTACTCTTATTATTATTATTTTCATGAACATTCTATTAACTTTTCTAACTCTGGGGAAGGAGGGTAGACTGCCTCAATTCCCTGGCGGAACCCTGGGGATTATTCTGCCCCAATGTCGTGGGTTAGCCTCTAGACTAAAGATCCAATCTCCGTGGTGGTTTTCGCACTCTAGTTGGGTAACGATGGAGAACAGGCACCGGTGGTGTTTCTACTGGAGTGTCTGTAACAGTCACTGATGAGGAAGAAGTATTCTCAACGGGAACGCTTACCCGCGGTTCACTCGAAGATGGTGTGGGTAAGGTTTCTGATACCACCTTTCGACCCGAGTTGAAGAGAGATGCGTGTTGATGTGCGTCCAATTCACAGGGATCATCACTGGAGATTGTCGAGGACAACAACTGGTCAACATGTCTCCTCCACGTAAACTTTTCCTTTGTTTCAACGATGTATGAAACAGGGCCGGTTTGTGCAAGAACAGTTGCAGGTACCCATTTCGCTCCCTTTCCATAATTACGAGCAAGTATCTCATCACCTCTGTTGAAACTCCTGAACTTCGCTTTGGATCGCCTCTCCACCTGCATTTGCTGTTGTGACAATACAATCTGCTTGGTTCCGGTTGGTCTCAGAAGATCCAGTCTGTTGCGTAGTTGTCGTTTCAACAAAGCTGTAGCTGGAGAGACTTTTGTGGTTGCATGAGGAGTGTTTCTGTAGGACAATAGAAATGTGTTCAGTCTTTGGTTTAGGGAGCCCTTACCCTGAGATGTCTTTAGCGCCTTCTTCAGTGTCTGCACGAATCGTTCAGCCAGGCCATTTGTGGATGGATGATAAGGAGCAGATCTGATGTGCTGAATTCCATTTACACTCAGGAAAGACTGAAACTCTTCAGACACTAGCTGGGGCCCATTATCACTTACAAGCTGTTGTGGCAGTCCAAAACGACTGAAAACATTTCTAAGCTCCTCAATGGTCTTCTCCGAAGATGTGTTATGCATGACCGCAACCTCAGGCCATTTGCTGTGAGCATCCACAAGTACCAGAAACATGTGGTTCTCCAGAGGTCCTGCGAAGTCTATGTGAATTCTTTGCCATGGCACCTCTGGAAAATCCCATGGATGTAAGGGAGCTGGCTGGGGCATGTTCCTTACATTCTGACATTCTGAACAACCCTTTACTTCCTCCTCGATCTCTGCATCCAAGCCAGGCCACCAGAAGTAGCTGCGTGCCATCTCTTTCATTCTCACTATTCCCGAATGACCAGCGTGAAGTTCTTTCAACAAACGGTGCCTCAGGGGCGGGGGTATGATGACACGATAACCCCACAGTAAGCAATCCGACTGCACTGTCAACTCATTTCGTCGAATCAGATAGGGTTTGAATTTATCTGTCATCTTCCCTTTCCAGCCCTGAGATATCCTGGTCAGAACTTCTGACAAGACAGGGTCAGTTCTTGTGAATCGTTTCACTTGGGCAGCAGTTACCGGAGCACCTTGCACTTCTTGGAAGTAGAATATGTCGCCTTGAGGGCATTCTGGCTTTGTGTCTGGCAAAGGCAGCCTAGACAGTCCATCCGCATTGCAATGTTGCTCAGACCTCTTATACTTGATGTCGTACTGATGAGCCGACAGTAGCAGAGCCCAACGTTGCATGCGATTCGCTGCCAGAGAAGGAATACCGGTTTGGGGACCAAAAATGGAGGTAAGGGGTCTGTGGTCTGTGAGCAGGGTAAATCTGCGCCCAAACAGGTACTGGTGAAATTTCTTCACACCAAACACGATTGCTAAAGCTTCTCGCTCAATTTGAGCATAATTACTCTCTGCTGAGTTCAGAGTCCTTGACGCAAAAGCGATTGGTCTTTCTTCACCAGATGGCATTACATGTGAAAGTACCGCACCTACACCATACGGTGAAGCATCACATCCCAACTGTATCGGTAGGGCAGGGTTGTAATGTGTGAGGACCTCTGATTGTGTTAATGTGCACTTCACATCTCTGAATGCCTTTTCACATTTGTCAGACCATTTCCATTTGTTTGACTTGTTTAACAGTTCATGAAGTGGACGAAGTCTACTGGAAAGGTTTGGCATGAACTTTGCATAGTATGTTAGCAATCCTAGGAATGATCGCAGTTGGCTTACGTTCTTTGGTGACAGCGCATCCACAATAGCTTTTACCTTTGATGGAGCTTTGTGAAGACCAGCGCTATCAATCACGTGTCCTAGGTACTCGATGGTGGGCTGGAAGAAGTCACATTTGTCTTTCTTCACCCGAAGGCCATACTCTTTTAGCCTTTGTAGTGTTGCGTTCAGGTTCCCGAGATGGTCTTCATCATCTTTCCCTGTAATTAACAGATCATCGAGATAACACTGTACTCAATTCAATCCACTCAGGATCTGGTCCATGGCCCGCTGGAACAACGCTGGAGCCGAAGTTATGCCGAAAGGAAGCCTCTGATACCTGTATAGGCCCTTGTGTGTCACGATGGTCAGCAGCTCTTGGGAAACAGGATCCACCTGCATTTGGAGGTAAGCTTGACATAAGTCTATCTTGCTGAATTTTTGGCCGCCTGCTAATCCAGCAAACAGATCTTCAATTAGTGGCAAGGGTAGTGTTCAACAGTTAACACCGGGTTGATAGTAACCTTGAAATCGCCACAAATTCTGACTGATCCATCCTTTTTCAGTACAGGAACAATTGGCGTGGCCCACTCGCTAACACTCACTTTCTTCAGTACACCGGTTTCCTCCAGCCGGTCTAATTCAGTTCCTACCTTAGGCTTTATGGCGTAAGGAACTGGGCGAGCCTTTAAGCACTTAGGTTTACTATCAGACTTAATGGTCAGTTTTACAGTGATATCTTTCATGCTTCCCAATTCATCTCCAAACACCTCTGCATGCTTCCTCAGAATGTGTTGTAGGCTGGTAGACTCTTTCGCCACTAAATGTACTTCCTGCCAGTTTAGCTTTATTTTCTCTAGCCAAGATCGACCGATCAGAGCTGTGTGACTACTACCTTTCACAATATACAGTGGTAAGTTTACCTTTTGTCTGTTTAGCTCTACAGACACATCCACGACTCCTGACAGAGGTACAAGCTCACCTGTGTATGTTTTCAAGCTCAGCTTCGCTTCTTTGAGACAGAGGTATGGCCACTTCTCTCGGTAAGTTGACTCTGCCATGAGCGATACAGCAGCTCCTGTGTCCACTTGCATTGGGACAGCTTTTCCATCTAGAAGTGGTGTCACCCAGTAGCCATCAGAATTTGAAGACACAGACATTACATGCGAGTATTCAGTTTCATCAGATTCATCCTCCTGTTGTTTCCCTGAATATTTCACTTGATTCACGTTTTTCTTTTTGAGTTTTCTGACATAACTTTTCTTGAACTCTCCAGGTTTAGCTGGGTTTGTTTTCTCATTTTGCTTTCTGTTTTGGCACACACGTTCAATATGGCCTTTTTTTCCACAGTTTCTGCAGTCTTTGTCTTTGAACCAGCATTCCTGTGCCATATGACTACTCTTTCCACAGCGATAACATGCTCGCTTATCATCCTGTTTCACTCTTTCACTGTACACATTGTGAACTTGACTGGCTGTGCTTAACTCTTGTGCTTCTTTTGCAGCCATTTCCATGGATACACCGATTTCCATTGCTCGCTCTAGCGTTAGGTTACTTTCACATAAGAGTCGCTTTTGAATGGTCTCACTACGCAACCCACACACAAATCTGTCTCTTATGGTGTCACTCAGTGTTGTGCCGAACTCACAGTGTTCTGACAGACGCTTCAGTACAGCCACAAATTGTGCAATCGATTCTCCTTCTAATTGGTTGCGTTTATGAAAGCGGAATCTTTCAGCAATGATGAGTGGTTTTGGTGCATAATGTTCCTGGAGCATTGTTACAATGTCCTTGAATGAGCTATCACCAGGTTTATTGGGCTGGACCAGGCTACGTAGTAGATTATATGTCTTACAACCCATTACACTGAGAAAAGTTGGTACTAGAACCTCATCTTTTATCCCATTAGCCTTGACAAAATAATCGAACCGCTCCGTATACGAGCTCCACTGCTCGACAGTTTCATCATATGGTCCGATTTGCCCCACTAGACCCGCCATTTTGGTCTGTTTGTCAGTGTAATTTACCACTCACTCTTCTTTTATACTGGACTCCTTTCCCTCCCGTGCCGTTTTGCGTCGCCTTCGTGGTGTGCAGTTGCCGTTATCTGTTTGCGCTATTTCCCAGCGCGACGAGCATCGCACGACATGACTCGCGTGCGTTTTTTTTGCCTGTTAGCTTCCACTGCTCGACGCCGTCGCGGTTAACGAGTCGCCGTCAGCTGAATAGCACGTTATCTCGGAGGGAGAGAGAGAGTTTATCCTCGTCGCCAACTTTGTTACATCGTGGAGTGCTATTTATGCACGACTTGTTTAGAGTGATGACACTGACACGAGCATTTCACATAGCAGCCTTTACTGACTCGAGACTCAACAAGACACAGTTGTTCTGCGCATGAACAATATCCCGAGGAGGGCAAATACGGAATCACCGTAAGGACAAAACCCGAAACGTTAAGTAAACTGATATTGTTTCAGATTGTTCCTTAGAATTTCATATGAAATTTGGAGCTTATCTTTTTTCCATCTCCTTTCGGCCCTTCTGCAGGCCTGGCGGAGAGCACGAGTATTGTCATTAAGCCAGGGATCACGTTTTAATTTGTGTTGTTTGGCTTTTAAGGGTGCCAGAGAGTTTAAAATATTAACTGAAATGGTATTAAAATGATTAAGAGAATCTGCACCACTCCAATTATCACAAAAAACGTCAGGTGATTGGGACAGATCATTAAACACAGCTGAAAACTCAGAAGAGGTAGTCGATGTGATTTTACGAGACCATCGAATAGCCTTAGTGGGTCTTGTAATGTGAAAAGCAGTGGGGACTCTAAAGACAATAGGCTTATGATCAGAAATAAGATGGTCCTCTATTACAAGGTCACTGACTGACAAACCATGTGAAAGCACCAAGTCCAGAGTATGGCCCTGAATATGAGTGGGTGCTCTTGCACGTTGAGCGAGCATGTCAAGAGTTGAGCGCGCACAGAATTAAGAGGTTGAGAGAGAGAGAGGGACTTGACAGGAGTGCAGAGAATAAGTTTGGGAGAGCACCTGTAAACAGAGTGAGAGGGGTTATTATTGCACGTGCATATGGCTAATAGCAAATACATTTATTGAGCACAGAATCGTTTTTTTTCTTTGCTCAAACAATTTTTTTTTTGCGATTGTTAATTTCTGTTCAAAATATAATGCATTGTATTTTTTTTATGGGGGGGGGGGGGGGGGCTAAACAAAGTGTGAGGGTGGAGCAGAGTCGTACAACTAATATAGAAAACAATAAAACTTGTGGCTCTTTTCCACTGACTGGTACCAGATCCACTTGACTCTGGTACCAAGCACTTTTGGTTCCACCTTTGTTGAAGTTCCAACAATGATGTGCAGATAGCTCTGTGGTCATTGTTATTGCTAGCATCATGTTAACGTTCTGAGCAGGTCCTCAACAGCAGCTTAGAGTTAGCGAGACAGGACAGCCGATAGAGTAAATATTGCTCCCCAAAAACATGTCTGTATTGCGATGATTTCAGAATACTGTTGATTTTATCTGTTCTGCTGTAGTGATTGCTGTTACAAACTTTTACAAAATGGTGATGCAAAGATAGTTCACTTCAGTATCACTATAGCAACCGGTTCCATGAAATGGTACTTTTATGCAGTAGAAAATTAAACCAAAAATTTAAAACCAAACCAAGTAGAGTCATGTTGAGGTGAGTGGAACCAATACCATTCAATGGAAAAGGGACTATACATATGTTAGTGAGGAAAAAAAAATCCAAATTTGACTTACAGCCCATTCTGATGTTCTCTTTCAGCTTCTCCACTCCCTTTATCTCCTTATTGAGAGATGTGATGTGCTGAGACATCTCCTTAACCAGGATGCTCTGCTCCTCCTCAATGCGTCTAATTAGCATAATTTGGTCAAAAAGAGACCGTTTTAACCTGAAGGAGTGACCTTTAGGTAGTGGGAATAGATGGACATATGAAAAAGTGATTTAGTATTTATGATTAAGTTATAAACCAAAACATATGAGAGAGAGAGAGAGAGAGAGAGAGAGAGAGAGAGAGAGAGAGAGAGAGAGAGAGGGAGATTTTGCAATATCGTATACAGACAGGTATACATTTTCAAGAACATGTCAGGACTACCACCACACCATCCTCACGTCTCTCCCAAGGCAGGATGTAGTCCTCTGTCGAATTTGAGCCCAACTCCTCATAAATTTTATCTTCTGCAATAGCATTGTACAGCTGGATCTTTTGTTTCATTTTTTTTTTAATTCTCCTATTTTTCTTCTTTTTCTCTGTCTTGTCTGGTTGCTATCTGCAAAACGAAATAAGAAAACTATCAGGAAAACTGTTTTTGTTTGTTTGCAATGTGCCATTTGAATATCAGTCAACCAACCATGCTTCTTGCGTAGCAGAGCCACTATGATGCTCTCTATCTTAACCCTGAGATCCTCTGTTGCTCCCTGTTCTGCTGTGCTCCCTGGCTCTTAATAGGAAACACAATTATTTCAGAAATTGTTTAATTTAAAAATGTCTGATCACCTTAAGTAGTTAATATTTGAACAAACTAATTAACAGATGTGATTTACCTGTGACTGCCCACTGCTGAACATCACACACCCACTGCTGTGCTGTTTGTTCAGTGATGTCATTCTTCTGGCGGAAATCACTGAAGCTGGCAACTTCAAGCTTTACCTTCTCGGAAATCTTTAAATCACACAAAAATACCATACAAGCTTTCAGACAATACCGAGATCAAATTGAAATTCCATAACCTACAGTTTATAAATTAATAGATGAATGAGCTTATTACAGATGGATAGACGCCAGCTCTGCAGTTTGTTGTTAAAATGTATGTTGTGTCAGGCAAAAGGACCATTGGGAAATGTCTTTACTTTGATGTATCTGCAGGCTAAGACTTTATGAAGGTTCTCTGTCTTTTTTCTGTTCCACCCCATGGCCTGTTGCGTAAGCATATTCTCTTTCCCTGATTACAAAAAAATATGCATGCATGATTGGATCAATTTACATGAGAAAGACCATTGCAGTTAGACATGACCAAACACAAAAATTACTTTAGTGCAAGGATAACATGAAAATTACATTTTAGAAGTCAGAAATACCTCATCATAGCGTATGGTTTGTATTGTGTCATACCAACCTGCCTTTGTCATGTACTTTGTGACAAGAGCTGCCCTGGATAGAAAGCTGTTTACCTAGATAAACAATACAGAAATTAATGTATTCCTATATAACATAAAAAAAAAATGTATGTATATGTGAACATGTAGCCATACTGTTTTATTGTTTGTCTTATTGTTTAACTAATATCTTATCAGATAATGCAGATAATGAATTTGCAGATAATGAATTTCCCTAACATGATCAAATGAGTGTATATAATTAAATAGTGAAGCTCAGAGGGAACAAAGCTTGAAATAGTGATGCATCATGCATAAAACACCACTGCTCACTTCACTTTTTTATTTCAACAAAATATGTGTTGCAACTACAGTTCAGATCGTGCTCTGATGGTCATTCGAGCAAGCATAGATCTTTGTTTGGTACCCTGATGTACTTTATCCTTCGCACTCTGCTTAAATGTATCAGTAAAATCTCCTATATCTACATAGTTACAATAATGTCTGTAATAACATACTTGCTCAACTTCCTCTCCAACAGTGTTCCCTGCTCCATCCTGATTCCTACCACCCCATCTCACCTGCAACAGTGTTGGATTAATTTCATACCATAACTTTAAATAATGTCATTTATTATGTGCACATTAAAATCTTTTTCACTTTAAAGGTGTCATATTTTATCTGCATAATATACTACACAAGATATACTAATCACAGACTTACAACTTAGTAATAACAATTTAAAATAATAAAAAACAATCATTGCACGACTTCTAGCACTAGCTGCCTGCTGGCTACTGTTGCATCTAAATTTCAGTAATTTGAGGTACCTCGCATTTTGCTGTATGAGCTTTGGCATGCATCACACTAAGAAATGGCCTCATTTCCATCAGTGGTTGAAGATCGGATGATTCTTCAGTCGCTTTGCTTAGGTATGGCCGCCAGTACCTAAAAAGAAGCACAGCATTAGTAGGCATTAACTAATACTTTGCCTGGCCATCAATATAAAACGACTGAAAAAAAAAACAGCCACTTGCCATTTAATGTACAGTAGGTTGACCAAGTTTCAATATGAAAGAGAAAAATTACCTGCAGACAACATCCATGCAGAAGAAAGTGACATTGGCCCTCTCTGACAATTGTTTCTGTAAAAACATTGGGTAGGCAAAGACCTCGCCACGGTAGTGGTCCAGTCCACGCAGCAATATCCCGTGTCTGATGCACAAGAGGACAATATTTTTAATGATCTGTTTACACAATAAGACCTGTGGAAAACAGAGCTAATCAAAAACCTCTATTCAAAGCTTAAATCCATTTGCACATACGCACGCACACAAACACTCATCCCCATCAATCCTCAATCGCAAACACTCATCCCCATCAAGTAATTTATTTTAAAAATAAATAAAGTGATGAAGCCAATCAGTATATGGGGATGATTGGGAGGCCATGATGGACAGAGGCCAAGGAGCAAATTTGACCAGGATGTCGGCATTACACCCCTACTCTTTTTGAAGGACACCCTGGGATTTTTAATGACCACAGAGTCAGGACCTCAGTTTAACATCTCATCTGAAGGACGGAAAGGACTTTACTTCCCATTAGGAAATACCTGACTCTGATGCATTTATCCACAATTGAGTTTCCACAGGGTGTGACAAGTGGCATCTGTACAATTGCATACTTCTGATCTACCCACATACCTGCAGACTGCCACTTGTATGCCCTCTTCATCTATTTTGGACGATGATTTTTTTGACATCTCCTTACTTGCCCTGAACCTTGAAACGCCACATGTTCCACTGTTAACTGCCTGTAAAGTTAGATATCACTCATCTTAACAAATAGAAAACAGAAAAGACAAACAAACAAACAAACAAACATAAACAATAGATATACTGTCTTAATATGCAGTATTAGACATACTCTTGTCATGCTGCTGCCTCTGATGCTGGACAATAAAAGTCATTTACTTCACACATCACATCTTCTGTATGTTTGCAAAAACAATATTCGAAAAAACTTTTCTGGAATGTATCTGCACAGACATTCCCTGGCTATGACATAAAAAATTATTAGTGTTTACAGAAAATAAATATCACAATATTAGATACATTAATTAATATGATTATGTGTTACAATGATTCAAGCAGATTTACCCTTCCAGCCTGAACAGAACGGTGCTCCAGTAGCTTTAAAAAGGCATGCCTTGACATCGAAGGAGCCGAAACTTTAATGTGAGCAAAAGCGTCGAAGACGTCAAACCTATATAGTGCATTTTTGGTTGACATCTCTTTCAGTGGACAGTTTAGCATCAAGCAGCACTGGCCTTGCTGCTTTTGCCCTTGTATCAGCGTGTAGCTGCCGCTGTGCCCATGCTGTTTTTTCAGCTGCCACATTAACCTCAACTGAGTCAAACGTGTCCCTCAGCTGTTAAAGACGTGTATCTGAAAATAAATGAAAATAAATAACTGTTAAACAACCCTTCGATTGAGTGAAGGCACAATAGATAAAAATGACTGGTACAACAATAATTATTAAAATCTGACTTTGACCAAGCCATACACGACAGTGTCCATTCAATGTTGGTTTAATGTACTGTATATGGATTTGATCATGGTATCACGAACCATTGTATCACAATGGTTTCACAAAACGTGTAATATGCTTCCGATTATAGACCAGTTTGAAATGAAGAGTAGGAGTGTCTATCACTCCCCAAAACATTTCTAAAAGCGAGCTATGCAAAAGCAATGAGTGCAGAATTGTAAAAATGTATAATATAATGCACATTCTTTCTACAACAACAAAATACAAATACAAACACAAACCACTTTTAATGTAGTTACGTGGAGAAGAAGTGTGAGACATCAACAACAATGAATCGAGGAAAAGTTTACAGGGTCATTAGAAAAGTTGTTGATATGGAGGGATAGGAAATGTTATAGGGATTATACAGACATACTGACCAAGACTTGCAGTCATCTCTTCTTCGATGTGAGGGACTTCCTCAGACACTGTGATCACTTGAACTTCAGAAGCTGTAAAGGCCAATGCAATAGGTTATCTATTCTATCAGGGTCTTACTGTAAAGCGTCATATATTTCAGCCCAGAAAATTCACAAAATTCCATCATACATCTCACCAGCATTTAGATATTAGATAATAATCATTATTAAACTATAACAGTGTAATAAACAATTAACCTAATGCACAACGTTTTTTTTTTTTTTTTTTTTTTTTTGACGTTTCTTACGTCTGTTACTTGTGGCCGCTGCGCTTGCGACTGCTTTCCCTCTCTTAGTCCTCTTTCTTTTTTGAGGGACATGGCTTCCCATTGCAGCCTATATGAAAATAAAATATTAATGTTTTCTGATAGAATATCAGACTTATGGTTATGTTTGGACTTTGGACGCTTTTTCCAAAGTAACTAACATTAAAAAAACACAAAACTAAAACTACAAGACATAAAATACTACACTACTCCAATGTCCATTAAATGTCAAGAACATCAACAGCAACTACAACAAACAATATGTAATACCAATAGTTATTTGACATAGATATGGGTGTAAAGTTGTCAAAATTTCTCACCCTGGCCTCATTGAGAAGAGCCTTGCTTATTTCAGCAGCCATATGCCATCTGACCTCACTAGGATCTTCGAAGACTGCTGGGTGGTTTTCCGACATGGTGCATGCACAGATACAATACAAAAATACAAACAATAGACAAACAGTACAAATATGAAGATGAGTGTGTGTGCGTGCGTGTTTGTGTGAGTGAGTGAGAGAGAGAGAGAGAGAGAGAGACAGAGAGAGAGAGAGAGAGAGAGAGAGAGAGAGTGTGTGTGTGTGTGTGTGTGAGAGAGAGAGACTAGAGAGAAACAGTGAGAGAGAGATTGAAAGAGTGGCTCTTAAAAGTGCCTTATTTTCTATATAAAACTGAAATAGAGATAGAGAAATGGAGATAAGATGCAAATAATCTGTAGAACAGACAAGAAAGCATAATTAGATGCATCTCTGAGAAAAAAAAATTAATGTCTACATTAATGCGAGACACTAAAGGTGAATAGGGTAAAATTTTTAAAATAAATGAATCTATTACCATGATCACCATGAACCTTCCTCAGTTGATTAATTACACAAGTATATAAAAACAATGTATTATAAGTTTTTGAAATTTGTATGTTTAATTATGCAAAATAGGAAATATCTCATTAAATATGCACAATTTTGCATATATATTTTCGGTAACAAATCTGAACACATGATAAATCCAGGTGGAAAATTATTTTTTCATTTTGTTTACACAAGATGGAAAAAGAATATCAGATGGATTTCAGGATAGGGCCTAACGTTAACGTTTTATGCTTTCATCTCACTTTTCATCAAAAATAAACGATTTTCACTATATTTCTTTGGTGTACATGGTGCTACAGAGGATGATATGTTGGTAACGTTACTGGAGAATGACAAAAAAAAATAATTTTGAGAAAACGTCTTTTAAACGTCTTTTTTTTTTTAGAGAAAAACAACTATTTACAGACACGATATCATGTCAAATATTTAGCAAATCAACAATACAAGCGATCTAAAACGCATTAAAATTTATATTTCAACATTTATATTTAGTAAATAAGTAGCAGGTCTGAGATACATGCTACCGATTGGTAGAGGGGATCCTCGCAATGACGGAAAAACCGCGAAAGTGCCGTGGGGTCGCCGTCATGGCAACACGTCCGATTTAACATTAATTTATTATAAGTCCTTATCATTTTTTTTCATTGTCTGTATATGCCTATCTGTCAAATGAGTAAAGTGAAGTAAAAAAAAAAAAAAAAGTAAATTAGTCCAAATATTATTTACACCAGGCTGATGGATGGGGAGTTTGATTGATCGAGCCTGCCTCTAGTTATCCATGTGTCCATCACGGATTCAGAATTTGACAATGTGGAAAACGAATCGGTTACCTAACGTAACCTCGGTTCTCTCTAGATGAGGGAACGAGTATTGCGTAAGCTAGCTTACGCTACGGGAAAGATTCATCTTTGCTGAGAAGTTGAAGCCAAAAAATTATTCCATAATTTTGTAATCATTGTCAACGCAGTCTCTTCTGAGGCAGACCATGAGCGGGCTAGCTAGCGGCTCATTGGTTCGCTCAGAGAGAATGCACGAACCTATGGGAGAGCGGCGCTGAGTCCGCGCCCAATGAGCGGACGGCGCTCGCTCACTGCGTCACAGCCCGCCAAAAGGGGCGTGGCTACAGTGTATAAAGGTCGCTCTCCCAGCTAGTTCGTCGATTCTGTAGCATGAAGCGAAACGCTAGTGGCGCAAGCACGGCCGGGAACGCAATACTCGTTCCCTCATCTAGAGAGAACCGAGGTTACGTTAGGTAACCGATTCGTTCTCTTACGAGAGGTTCTCTCGTATTGCGTAAGCTAGCTTACGCTACGGGAACACCTGGTCAACGCCGTGCGCGCTAAGTAACCACTAAGCATCCCAGGGGGGAAACACCAGGGGAATCTATAAGTGGATGAAGATAATAAGGCGGCCAGCATAGCGGCCGTTATCATCTAGTGCAAAACGCCCTAAAGGCGGCCGGCGAAGCGGGCCGTGATGTGTAATGCATAAGCACATAGGGGAACACAAGGGGTGAGCCGGTTGTGATGGAACTCCCGATAGTGCGGCTTTCTATAGGAGAGCTGTGAGAACTAGACCGTCAGAATTTTAGCCTGTAAGGCTGGAACTTCCAAGTTATAAAATCTGACAAAGGTGGAGGGGGAGGCCCATCCCGCAGCCACACAAATGTCGTGAATGGAAATTCCGCAGGACCATGCCCACGATGAGGCCATGCCTCTGGTGGAATGAGCCCTGATGCCCAGAGGGCAAGGCAGGTCTTTAGCGGCATAAGCAGAGGCAATCGCGTCTACTATCCACCTGGATAGAGTCTGTTTCGAGGCGGCTAATCCCTTGGTGCGGCCACCGAACGACACAAACAGCTGCTCTGAGCGTCTGAACGCGGCAACGCGTGTAGTATACACTCTGAGAGCCCGAACCGGGCAGAGGCGGTCAGCGTCACGTTCGCTATCGGATGCAGGCAGCGCCGATAGAGAGATCACTTGCGCCCTGAAAGGGGTACCAATTGCTTTCGGAACATAACCGTGTCTAGGTTTCAGAATGACTATGGAGTCATTTGGTCCAAACTCCAGGCACGCGGCGCTCGAAGAAAGCGCGTGAATGTCCCCCACTCGTTTTACTGAGGCGAGTGCCGTCAGAAGAACGGTTTTTAGTGAGAGGTATTTTAGCTCCACGGACTCAAGTGGTTCAAACGGTGGGGCTTTCAGAGCTTCTAGAACTATAGAAAGATCCCAGACCGGCACCGTAGGGGGGCGAGGGGGGTTCATCCTTCTGGCTCCCCTGAGGAAGCGGATGATAAGCTCGTCTTTGCCCAGAGACTGGGCGCGCCGGGGTTCAACGAACGCCGCGACGGCTGCCACGTAAATCTTAAGAGTGGATGGGGACCTGCCCTTATCCAGCATCTCCTGAAGGAACACGAGCAAAGACGAAACCTCGCACGTCCGTGGGTCCAAATTTTTGTCGGTGCACCATTTGGAGAACACAGACCATTTTGCAGCATAGAGCTTTCTGGTAGAATCCGCTCTGGCGTGTTTGATCGTGTTCAGAACCCCTTCTGGCAATTCGACGCGTAGTCGTTGGTCACCCATGCATGAAGCGCCCAGCGCTGTGGATGGGGATGCCAGATCGAGCCGCGGCTTGAGTAAGGAGATCTGCTCTGATTGGAATGGGCCACGGGGCTGTCTGTGACAGCCGCGTAAGCTCCGGGAACCAAATCTGATTCTCCCAGCGCGGGGCTATGAGGAGCACCGAGTGGCGTGAGTCCCTGATTCTCTGAATGACCTGCGGTAGCAGAGAAATCGGGGGGAAAGCATAGAGCGGGCGGCGGGGCCAATCCTGGGCTAGCGCGTCCTCGCTCTTTGAGAAGAATATTGGGCAGTGAGCGTTCTCTTCTGACGCGAAAAGATCTATCTCCGTTCTGCCGAATAGGCGCCACAGCGTTTGGACTGTTTGAGTATGCAGAGACCATTCTCCGGGGGAGACCAGGTTCCTGGACAGCATGTCTGGACCGTCGTTCAGATGGCCCGGTACGTGCGTCGCTCTGAGCGAGAGCAGGTGACTCTGGGACCACAATAGGATGCGGCGTGTCAGATGAAAGAGATTCTTGGATCTGACGCCGCCCTGACGGTTTATGTATGATACCACGGCCATATTGTCGGAGCGAATCAGGACGTGGTGACCGTGTATGCGCGGGAGGAAAAACAGCAGCGCGTTCTCGACCGCGATCATTTCCAGACAGTTTATGTGTAGGGAACTCTCGTGGCTCGACCACTGGCCGGCGGCCGGTGAGCCCTCGCAAACCGCACCCCAACCGGAGTTGGATGCGTCTGTCGAGATGACTTTCCGGCGAGAAAAAGTCCCCATGGTAACGCCCCTCTGAAACCACTCGATTACTGACCATGGCTGCAGTGCAGTGATACATGTCTGAGTAATCTTGATCATCTGGCGGCCCGTCGTCCACTCGCGGTGGGATACGCGGCTCTTTAACCAGAGTTGAAGGGGGCGCATGTGCAGAAGACCCAGCTGTAGCACAGCGGAGGCTGAAGCCATATAACCCAGCATCCTCTGAAACGATTTCAGGGATGTATGGGTACCCATCTGAAAAGAGGCGGCTAGGCGCTGTGGATAAGCGAGCCGTCATAGTGACAGAGTTCAAATCTATTCCAAGGAACGAAATAGTTTGACTGGGCTGGAGAGAGCTCTTTGTCCAGTTGACAGAGAGTCCCAGTGCTTCCAGATGGTTGAGGAGAACTGTGCGGTGCGACAGAAGCTCCGTCTGGGTATCTGCTAGAATCAGCCAATCAGAATCAAACCAGATAATTCAGTATGCGCAGCCCCTGACTTCGCAGGGGGGCAAGCGCTGTATCCATGCACTTCGTGAACGTACGGGGTGCTAAGGATAGGCCGAACGGGAGAACGGCATACTGGTAAACTTGACCCTCGAAGGCGAAACGTAGGAATGGCCTATGATGAGGGTTTATCTGGATCTGAAAATAGGCGTCTTTCAGGTCTAGAGAGATGAACCAGTCCCCCTGGCGGACGTGCGCGAGGAGTTTCTTGACTGTGAGCATTTTGAACGGTCTCTTCATGAGCGCTTTGTTCAAAGCCCTGAGATCTAAGATCGGCCTGAGGCCGCCGTCTTTCTTGGGAACCAGAAAATAACGGCCGTAAAACCCAGACTCGGTCATAGATGGCGGGACTCTCTCTATAGCGCCCTTCTGCAGTAGCTTTTTCTAAGCGAAGCGTGTTCATAGCAGCCGGGCTGACAGTGGATTCGAGCCGCACGCGCGAGCGTGGCGGGCGGCGACGAAACTGTAATCGATAGCCATTCTTTATTATGCTTAAAACCCACGGGGAGATGCCGGGGATGGCTTCCCACGCTTCGAAGCGAGCGGCTAGCGGCTGAATGGCGATTTCGCCCTGATTGCTGCACATAGCGGGCTGGACACTGGGTGTGGGCACGCTTATAATGTGGAAGGCAACGGGACTTACACTCAGAGAGGAGTTTATGGGCCGTGTGACAGAGCGGGCAGAGGGGGGACACGCGCACGGGCTCGTGGGCGTGCTTATGTTCTCTGCTACTGGAGCGGATAGAGCTCGCTCCGCGAGAATGGGCTCTGTGAGAGACCCTGGGCATATGGTGCTTGTGTGTGTAAGTGAGCACATGCTTGTGGGCACATTTTTTACACTTGAGGCTTTTATGCTCTTTTTGTGAACTCTCTGGGTAGCCGTGAAAACGGCTTTTAGTCGCTCGCAAGCGGGCAGGGAAACCGGCTTGATTGTGGCGTTGAACACTACTGTAGTCGGCGGTGAGACGGGGACTAACAGTGGGCGAAGCTTTGACGGCGGTCCGGCCGCGGCGGGAGAGAGCCGTCTTTTTCTCAGCTGTGCTAGGCAGACTTCTGCTGATCGGGCTTCAGCGCGATCTTGGGTCGAGGCCCCCGGGGAGGAGGCTGTCTGCGGCGGCTGTCAGAGCGAGAGCGAGGGCGGCCGCCCTGTCTACGCTGGGGCTGCTGAGCTTGCTGAGGCGGGCGATGCTGTGGGGTTCTGGCAGGAGGCTCCTGAGAGCGGCCTGTCGAAGAACTAGAGCGGCGGGGCAGGAACAGATTCATGGCCTGAGTCGCTTTCTGTACCTCGGAGAAGCGGTCAACGATGCCCGTGACGGCAGATCCGAAGAGCCCGGTAGGAGATATAGGCGCGTTGAGGAACACGGCGCGTTCTGAATCTCCCATCTCAGTGAGCGTGAGCCACAAGTGTCTCTCAGCGACAACGAGGGCGGCCATGCATTTCCCCAGGGCTTGTGCGGCGGCTTTAGTGGCGCGAAGGGAAAGATCCGTAGCGCTTCTCAGATCCGAAAGGATGGGCGGGTTCCTACCGCTGTTCGCCATCTCGCACAAGATATCGGTCTGGAGCACCTGGAGGACTGACATGGAAAGCAGCGCTGAGGCGGCCTGTCCGGCGGCGGCATAGGCGCGGGCATGGAAGTTGGAGGTCGCTCTGCACGCTTTTGAAGGAAGCGTATAAGAAGAACGCCATCTGGCAGAGGGTGGGCAAAGATGAGCGGCGACCGAGTCCTCGACGGGCGGCATGGCAGTGTACCCCTTCTCGGCGGCTTCGTCCACTGAGCGCAGCGAAGCGGACACATCGGAGCGGTTACGAGCCGAAAGAGGGGCATTCCAGGATTTCGTGAGCTCGTTGTGTAGCTCAGGCAGGAATGGTGCAGCCCGGCTGCAGGCGGGGGCCGGGCGCCGGTGCAGGAACTTCCCATCCATGCGGTTCGGTGGTTGCTCGGGGGGAGGAGACCACTCGAGACCCAGGCGGTTGACGGCCTGCGAAAGGAGGCGCGTTAGTTCCTCCTCGATGCCGGCGCGGGTCCCCGCAGACTCTCTCGTCGATGAGCCGATCGACGACCAATCCTCGCTGTCAGAAGCGTGCAGCGAACAAGAGTCCTTCTCATCCGCGGTGTCGTCGGAAGCGACAGAGCGGCCACTCGGCGGCAACTGTAAGTCCAGTCAGGGGCGGAGAGGGAGAGCGATCGGTGGGCGGCGGCGGCGGCCCACATGGATCCGCAGGGGGCTCCGACGAACTAGCTGGGAGAGCGACCTTTATACACTGTAGCCACGTCCCTTTTGGCGGGCTGTGACGCAGTGAGCGAGCACATTTCATCGCAAACACAGACAACTCGAATAGCCTAAAGTGTCAAAATCAGCAATAGGCAATCTCCAGTGAAGGTGAAACATTCTGTGGCGACCACCAAATATTCCGTGGTACGGTCACGGAAGAATCCGTGGTGCCATCACAGAATTTGTCAATAAGCAATTAGGCTATAGAAACTCGTCAGGGGAGATAAAAAGTTCACAGTTTAATTAGACTACATGCATCACAAACCCAGACAACTTGAATATAGCCAACCTAAAGTATCAAAATCAGCAGCAATATCGTCCAGTAAAGGTGAAACAATCTGTGGCGACCACATCATTTGTCAATAAGCAAAATGCTATAACTGGTCAGGGAAGATACAAAAGTTCACAGTTTAATTAGACTACATGCATCACAAACCCAGACAGCTTGAATAGCCAAACTAAAGTATCAAAATCAGCAGCAATATCGTCCAGTAAAGGTGAAACAATCTGTGGCGACCACCGAATATTCCGTGGTACGGTCACGGAATTCAGGGTGACCAGACGTTATCCTAGCGATCAAACGACGACAGAACAATGCAATATCAAGTTAAAATCAAATATGTTAAGTAAAGTACTTTAAGTAAATTCAGAATATATCTTTCCAAATTATAAAACGACGTCAATTGGGGGAGCGCGCAGGTATTGTAACAGCCCGTGTGTAGACCACGGATGCTGCCTGTCATTGACTTACATAGGCATCAATTCCGTGGGCACATCACGGATTTTTTGGCAAATCCGTGACACTGCAACGGATTTTGAGTTAAGAGTCCGTGTTCATTTCACGGAATTCTGTGAGATCAGGTTGTTTTGGAAGTTGCAGTGGGGAGAGACAATTTTGTTTAGTCATGGCTCTAATCGATCAGCAGGTGTCGCCATATGCCTTGCCCTGGGAGGATTGTGACTTTTCAGTCTGATGAAGTGATGATCATGGTCATTGGCTTGCTGCTGTGGTTAATAGTGAATGTACTTTTCTTGTTTTAGTTAATGTTTATGGCAACAGTAGTGCGCAAAACAAGGTATCATTTTCTAAAATTACAAATGTTGGCACACAGCTTAAATCAAAATTACAAACAAATTTTGTACTAATTGGAGGTGATTTTAATCTAGCACCAGATGAATGGCTAGTTATACAAGTCACCATTTTAATAACATTCTTCGTTTTGCCAGTCAAATTCCCTTAATGACATCTGAAGGGTGAAACATCCAATGGAGTCTCAGTTTTCCTGGGTCAAACCTAATGGATCCTCTAAGTCACGGATAGATTTTTGGCTTATCACTGAGACACATTCTGAGTTTGCCTCTAACGTTGCCATCTCTGCCGCACCATTGACTGATCATCATTGCCTCATTTCATTAATTTTGACACCAACAACCAAACATACCTTTAGAAAAGACTACTGGAAGTTTAATGCGGAACTTTTAAAGGATAACGTTTATTGTAGTCAAATAAGAAATTTGATCATGGAGATTCAGAATTACCTCACTTTAACTTCTAATGCGAATAAACGGGAGTATTTTAAATTTAAAACAAGGGAAGTTTCAATTAGATTTGGCAAACAAAAAAACAAAGAACAGAAGAAAAAAAGAATTAAGTTTATTTCAAGAAATTAACACCTGTTGTGATGGACAAATATTGTCTCAAGGAGATCTTGATAAATTACTCTCTCTTCAAGCTAATTTAGATAATTTGCATTTAATGAAAGCACAAGGAGCTTTTGTACGGTCTTGTGCAAAATGGTTGGAAGAAGGAGAGAAGAATACAGCATATTTTTGTCAGTTAGAAAAGAGGAGACAGAAAAACAATGCTGTGAATAGTTTGATTGTTAACGAAAAGGTAATTACAGACCCCAAATTAATATCCGAGGAAGTTTATTAATTTTATAGTGATATTTATTCTTCTTCATAAACTGTCAAAAATAGCCAAGAATTTCTAGAAAAGATAAAAGATTTTATTCCACAGATTGATATTGATTTTAAAGAAAGCTGTGATAAAGACCTGAGATTGGAAGAAGTCGAGTCCGCTTTAAAAAAAAATGCCTTTAGGTAGATCTTCTGGTCAGGATGGTCTGACTACAATTTTTCTGGGAAGATGTTATGTGGATGAAGATAGACGAACCCAAACGCAGGCAGAGTACACTAAACACACAATTTATTGACAACAAAACGGAAAATAATGCCCACTACGGGGTAATACAAGACAAGACAGAGGATGACTAACTAGACTAATACTTAGACAGAAGACTAGACACTAACTAACAGCAACTGCACAAACAGGATCTTCACAGGACACGTAACTAAGACAAGCTACTCAAAGGTAATAGTAACAGATCTCACAGCCGGTTTCACAATGAACCGACACAGGACAGCAAACACAAGGGGATGATAAAGGGAGACTAATGAGAACATAACAGGTGACACAGATTAATTGATGAAGACTAAACAAGGGTAACAAGGGGGCGGAGTTAGGTGACGAGACAATGCAAGAACACAGCCCAAACAAATGGCCATGTGCTTACACATAAAACGTGGGTCTGTCATGATCCTGCCACAAGACTAGGAAAAATCAAGAAGATGATGGCAGAATCATGACAGAAGATTTAAAAGATTTGTTGTTTAATGCTTTAAAGGAATGTTTTGATTCTAACTCTTTACTCTAACTATGAAACAGGGATTGATCATTCTCATCCCAAAAGCAGGCAAAGACAAAAGAGTTATTGATAATCTGAGACCGATTACCCTACTCGATGTTGATTATAAAATTCTTACATCTGCTATTGCAAACAGACTAAAATTTAGGTTGAGTCAAGTTATAAGTGAAATGCAATCTGGCTTTATTAAAGGAAGGTTAATACACAACAATATTAGACTTGTTTTAGATTTAATTGATTATGCACATTTGATTAAAGATGATGGGTTTATTTTGTTTCTTGATTTCTATAAGGCATTCAATACTGTAGAGCATGCGTTCATTTTACATGCACTTACTTCTTTTGGTTTTGGTTATAAATTTGTTAAATTGATAGAGATGTTGTGTAAAGATATCAATAGTTCAGTATCGCTTCCAGGTGGGACTTAAGCATTTTAACATAAACAGAGGTATAAAGGCTAGGAGATCCGACAAGTATTTGTTTATTTTAATAGTTGAACTTTTGGCAATTTATATGAAAAATAGTAAAGATGTTAAGCCGTTAAATGTTTTGGGGAGTCAGGTATTAATAAGTCAAAGCAGACGACACTACTCTACTACTGTTTGATGCAGCAGATCCCAGCTGCCATTTAAATTGCCATTCAATTTAGTGTCACATTTTTCCAAAGCTTCTGGTTTGAAATTAAATTGTTGATGGCGGTGCATAATCGGACTGAATATCAATTATTTAAAATTCCATTAAAAATGAGGTTAAATATTTAGGTATTGTTATTAGAGACACTAAAACTAGAGAAAAAACTAATTTGGCTGACAATATAACAAAATGTCAAAATATGTTAAATGTGTGGTTAAGAGATATTTCCATTTTTGGCAGAATCTTATTACAGAAAACTGAGGTACTTTCTAGGCTGATTTATCCTGCATATTCTTTGGCTATCTCTGACAATTGGATAAAGGATATTAATCAAATTCAGTTTAAATTTCTTTGGAAACACAAACACCATTACATAAGAAAATCAGATGTAGTGAAGCCAATCAGTGAGGGAGGTTTGAATTTTATTGATTTTGATGTAATGAATGGCACTCTTAAAGATGATGCGGTCAAGATGGCTCCAAGCTTTCCTTAGGAATAAACATTCTGTTTGGTCTAGTTTTTCTTCAAAAATCTTTGATTTTTTTGGAGGCATTGATTTTCTTTTGAGGTGTGATTTTGAGCCATTAAAACTAAAGTGAACATTTTCCTCTTTTCATAGTCAGGTATTATTATATGTGACCTGATCTAGCAAAATGAGTCACAGTGACCCAAATTTAAAAATTGAGATTTTGATGTTAATGGAAAGAGGACACTGTAAGCTTTCAAATGATACCTTGGTCAAAGTCATGTGGTTGTAAAGATATACACATTTGAATTCTGGTCGTCTGCCCTTTTTTTCCAATTGAAAACCTGAGAAAATCGCTTTTAAAGTTTTTTTGCCCGTTTTTTTTTTTTTTTTGTTGATATCTTTCAAAATCCATAGCATTTTAAGGGATAAACTATTTATTTTATGCAGCTTAATTTGACCAAATAGATTAACATATATATAAATGCAATTTAACTAGGCTGAAGCTCAACTTATTTTTAAGTTTTTTGGAATAAATAATTAAAAAGTCACTTTTACAAAAATGTTCTAAAATCAGAAAGATTGAAGAGGAGAGAAATTCAGTTTTCATACGGATTAGCCCACATAAGCAGAGAGCAGTCTGTTTTCTTTCATTTTGAATGGTTGTGTTTAAAAGTAGACATTTCAATATGTCTGTGAGGATACCACGCTGACTTTCGGTTCATGAGACAAGCTTCAGTTCACGTGTCGCGCGTCTCCGCATCGTGATTAGGCCTAGCCTATCCATTGTCTGCAATTTATTTCTTATTATTAAATCCTAGTAATTGGTTGATGAAACATTGATTTAAATTAAGATAATTATTTTAAAACGAAATTCACTTTAAAGAAAGGATTTGTGCTTGCATGTTTAAGCTCTGTGAAAGTTTTAGTGCTGCTTCCAGAGAACGGTCACGTTCAGATTGTTTTTCCACTGAAAATTGCAAACACTGAAAATAAAATAAAGATTTTATGTTCTGGAGAGAGTCAACCCTTCTTCATCCGGTGAGTATTACTTTTGGTCTGTGCAGTGTGGTTCACATAGGCCAATTTATTAAACGATTTAATTATCTGGGAATTGGATCTCCTCCATAAGGCTGAAATTGCCCAATTTTAAACAATTTAGTAATAATTTAACTAGTTTTGTGGTGTAAGTCTACGTATTTTATAATGTTAACTTCAAATAATACTAATAGTAATTTAAAGATGTTGTAGCTAGCATTGGGTCTGGACGTGAAGGATAACTTTGGGAGTTGAAGGGACGTGTCGGTGTCGTGATTCTGTCTTCTCACACCGCGACACAGGTTCGTGGATCTGAGTGTCGCGATCGTTACAGCCTTACATAGGTGTAGGGTTGTGGCACTATCACTTTAAATATATCTGTATTGATGTTAACGTCATGTGGGCGACCCCTGTTAAAAGGAAGTGGTAACGCATCAATAAAGACACAAGTGTTTGCATTTACACGAGCTGTGTGTGTGTATTACTGGACACTCTACATGGTGTCAGAAGCGGCTGATAATGGCTCAAGGACTCCGCCGTATAGATCCATTAGTGTTTGACGTCAATGTTGCTGACAACTGGCCGGCCCGGAGACTGTGGAAAAGTCGGATCCCTTTGTTTATGGAGAGGGGGAAAACCACGAAGATCCAGCGACTCTATTGGTAAAGTTTGCTGAACTATGTTTGCCAGCGAAAAACGTTATCATGGACAGACATGTGTTTAACACCACTAATCAAGGAGTCGGTGAGTCTATTCAGGCGTATATCTCCACTTTAAAAATACTGGCGAAAAAATGCGATTTTGGCGTGCTTTGTGAGGAGTTGATCAGGGATCGCATCGTTTGCGGGATACAGAGTGACATCCTACGCAAACAGTTATTACGTGAAAAGAATCTTACCCTTGCACTGGCAGTTAGCATTAGCATGCTCCATGAACAGTCAGAGAAAAGCTCTAAGGAACTTCATAAGGAAGCTGAAGTCTGCTCGATTCAAAAGGCTCGCTGTGGCAATTGTAATGGCCAACACTCACCTGACCGCATCAAGTGTTTTGCTCTTAATAAGATATGCAATAATTGTGGAAAACTTAATCACTTTGCTAGGTGTTGTCGATCGGCTCCTGCGCAGGCCATTAGTTCGCCCCAAAGCCCCCAATTCATACAGAAGGAGAGAAATGGGTAGAGTGAATGAAGTGACAATTGAACCAGACAATCATATGGATGATACTTTCTACTGTGATACAATACTGACACCTGGACAGAAGGGGGAAATCTTCGCCACGCTCGAAATGAAGAACGGAACGGGACAGCTGAAGGTAAAAGTGGACACTGGTGCTAAATGTAATGTGCTGCCCAGGAAAATGCTGCATGCGGTTGACCACACAGTATATGTGGACCCAGATGAAAAGGTCAATTTAGTGGCTTATGGAGGTGAGTCAATTAAAACTGATGGCACTGTAACACTGCATTGTACACAGGGGCAGTTCAAGTTTCATGTGGTCAATAGGGATGTAAAACCCATACTGGGACTACAGGACAGTATGGCTATTGGTCTTATACGTCTCGGACCTGATGTCCATATGCTGCAACCAGAAGCTCCAGAAATACTGGAGTTTAAAGACCTGTTTGACACTAACATCATAGGTAAATTACCAGTGATATATCATATGAGAATAGATGACACTGTTGCTCCTACAATATGTGCTGCCCGCAGGATCCCCATCGCCATGAAGGATAAAGTTAAGGCGGAGCTGGACCGAATGACTGCCCTGGGTGTGATTACGCCAGAAAATGACGCAACAGAATGGGTGTCTGCCATGGTTGCAGCGAAAAAAAAGATGGAACAGTGAGACTGTGCATTGACCCAGTGCATCTAAATCGGGCCCTCCTCAGACCCCGCCATCCGATTAAATCAATTGACCAAATTATTGCAGACATGCCTGGTGCCAAAATATTTATTATATTAGATGCCAAGTGTGGGTTTTGGCAAATACCCCTGGACCGTGTATCCTCTAAGCTCACAACATTCATGTCAACTTATGGCCGATATAGGTTCCTGAGAATGCCATATGGCATATGTACAGGCAGTGAGGTCTTCCAAAACGTCATGGAACAGCTATTTGCAGGACAACCTTGTGAGATTGTGGTTGATGATATCCTCATTTGGGGGCGTACATTATCGGAACATGATGAACGCCTAACACAGGTTTTGAACAGGATTCGCGCCATCAATCTGAAGCTTAATCCTGACAAGTGCAAATTTAGAGTCAACTGTGTACATTATGTGGGGCACCTGTTAACTGCTGATGGTGTTAAGCCAGATCAGGAAAAGATCAAAGCCGTCTGTGAGATGGAGAGGCCACAGGACAAACAGGCCCTACAGCAGTTTCTGGGCATGACGAACTATCTATCTAAATTTATTCCCCGGTACAGTGACATGACTGGTCCCCTGAGACAACTGATACACCACGACGTGGAGTGGCACTGGCATGAGAGCCATGATGCAGCTTTCAGCAAGCTGAAGCAGACACTGACTAAGCCCCCTGTGCTTCAGTTTTTTGATGCATCAAAGCCAGTGGTTATATCAGCAGATGCTTCCCAACATGGTCTGGGAGCGGTGTGTCTCCAAGACGGGAGGCCGGTGGCATTCGCATCACGTGCCCTTACACCGACAGAATTCAGGTATGCTCAGATTGAAAAAGAGATGTTAGCACTGGTGTTTGCAGCTAAAAAGTTTCATGATTTTATATATGGCCGTCCTGTCATTGCTGAAACGGATCATCAGCCACTAATAACTATCCTGAGGAAACCACTGCACACCGCATCATCACGTCTGCAGGGTATGATGCTTAAATTGCAACGTTATGACTTGGATGTTATGTATAAGCGTGGCAAGGAACTGTTTGTTGCAGATGCATTGTCACGTGCACACTTACCTGAGTCTGAGCCCCCACTTACTGATGATTTACTAGAAGTGATGGCTGTCCAGGTGCTCTCCTCACGTCGTACGGATGAATTACGAAATGCAGTAAAGAGTGATGCTATCTGTCAACAGCTAGATGAAGTCATCATGCATGGCTGGCCCAGCACCTCCAAGGAGCTACCGCAACAGTTGCGTTTTTCTCCATGAAGGAAGAGTTGACAGTAGAGGTTAATAATTCCTGCAGCATTGCAAACGTTTTACGTGGGTCAACTACACCAGGGTCATCCTGGGATTGAAGCTACCAAACGCAGAGCTAGAGAGACTATGTACTGGACCTCAATGTACACGGATATCGAAAGAGTGTCTCGTTGTGCTGCATGCAACGCTTTGACAGCACATCACACAAAGGAACCAATGCAACTCCATGATGTTCCTGAAGTACCATGGTCATTTACTGCAGCTGATTTATTTGAGTGGCATGGCAAAATGCATCTAGTTCTGGTGGACTCCTACTCAGGGTGGTTTGAACTGGATTACCTTCCCAACATGACCAGCAACACGGTCATTGCGAAGTTGAAGCGACACTTTGCAACACATGGTGTGCCACACACACTTATGACTGATAATGGGACCCAATTAACTGGAAGGGACTTTACAGACTTTTCACAAGCATGGGATTTTAAACACATCCGCAGCAGTCCTTATTATCCACAATCTAATGGGCTTGCTGAGCGTGCAGTGAGATCCGCTAAGCACCTGCTGGAGAAGTGCCACCGTGATGGTACAGATATCCAAGCAGCCATTCTACACACTCGCAACATTCCCCGTGATGGGCTCCCTTCTTCTGCTCAGCGTCTCATGTCCAGGCAAACCAGGACCTTTCTGCCAGTAACCACAGACATGCTTAGGCCTGCCATCCAAGTCAATGTGGCTGCTACCATCTCCAAACATAGAACAAGGGGGAAAGTGTATTATGATCGCAGTGCACATCGTCTCTCTGCACTAAGACCAGGGCAAACAGTCAGAGTACACACGGAACGTGGGTTTGATCAAGTGGCAAGAGTGGAAGGCCCAGCTCAGCAGCCTAATAGCTATGTATTAGCGTCACAAGGAAAGAGATATATTAGGAACAGGCGACATCTCCTACTGGTTGATGAGAATCCAATGGCAAGCCCTGAGGAGGATGTGCCACTAAGGTCCACCTCACCAGTATCGGATAGAGAAACTGCCCAAAATGACAACCCACCACTTGCACCTTGTAGAGAAACTGTTCAAAATGCCAACCCACCACCTACACCTCCTAATATCACATCAGTGATTAAAAGCAACCCACCTACACCTCCTAATATTACATCAGTGGTCAATACTGCTGCTTCATCTGAGAGACAGTTGGTGGTGACTCGAGCAGGCAGAGTTAGCCAACCCAATAAGCGTTATCAGGACTATGTCGGGACATGGCTAAAAAACTAAAACAACTGTGTTGCTCATACCTCACCATGTTTTCATGTTTTGTGCCACCAAAATTGTCTAAATGGACTGATTATAAGATGAATTCAGTACATGATGTAGTTCAGTGGGTTGTGTTAAATTGTTTAACGTGCTATCTGGAAGAAAGGGGATGTAGGGTTGTGGCACTATCACTTTAAATATATCTGTATTGATGTTAATGTCATGTGGGCGACCCCTGTTAAAAGGAAGTGGTAACGCATCAATAAAGACACAAGTGTTTGCATTTACACGAGCTGTGTGTGTGTATTACTGGACACTCTACACTGTAAAAACTAAAGGTGCCTCAAATATCCTGTCGGATACTCAAGGAACCTAAAAACACAATTTAAGTGCCTCAAAGCTCTTTCTCATAGAGTTGGGGTTACTGGAGGAGCATGGACAATCTTAGCGGTTCTTACTGGAACTTATGGGATCCTTGAAGCACTTTGTATTAATTTCAGAGGTTCTGGAGGTACCTTTTCACTACCATGAGACCTCGAAGTGCTTTGGGGGAAATTAGAGGAACTTAAATGCTATAAAAGGGTTATTGTAAGATCTTTTAACATTTAAATGGTTCCTGGAAGATCTTTTATGTTAAAGTCAGCATCTGGAGGAACCTAATTGTTGTGAGTCCAGAATACAATTATTATCCTATTATAATACTATTATATAATACTATTATTAAAATAATTAAATAATACTATTATTATCCTATTATTGTTATACTTAAGTATTGTTATACCTAATATATATATATATATATATATATATATATATATATATATATATATATTTCGAAAATTATGTTTCTGATGCAGCCAGGGGCGTCGCAACCGTGGGGGATGTGGGTGTTTTAACACCCACACTTTTCTCGGTGAGAGTGTTCAACACCCGCACTTTTTCTGCCGTTTTTCCGCAGTTTTACACAAACGCCTTCCTACAGTCGCTCCTCCGTTTCTCTGGCGCTCAGTGTGTGTGTGTGTGTGCGCTCTCTGCGGCTGTCTCCTCTCAAACATGACACCGGCTTTGAGTGTGTCCGGCTGATGATTGGCTGTTCTGCCTTAAGTCCCGCCTCTCTTGATGTGTTAAGGCGGGCATACACTGTGCGATTTTCGTCCGATTTTTAGCCGAATTCTGACTCGTGCGACTCATTTTCGTGTCGGACCGTTTTTTTTTAGCTTTGTCGTGCGTCGTTTGTCGTGCAGTGTTCGTGCAGTGTACAGGGAGAAACGAGAGGCGATTAACCTCTCACGATCGACAATCGGATGGTCGGATGAATTTCTGGCATGTCAGAAATTTTGGTCGCTCCTCGTGACTATATCGCACAGTTGAAGCAAAGCTACGAACCGATTGCCCTAAACTCAGTGTTTTTTCCCTCACTGCACCTGCGCGAAAACAGAAGTTTAACCATTTCATCTGCAGCAAAAATAAAATTAAAATAAAAACGAGCTACAAATTACTGTTGCTTACCTCCAGTTCGTGTTGCAAAATGGATAATATTACCCACCGTCTTCAAGCCACCTGATATGTAACACCTCTTTTATTATTTTGTCAAACAATGTTTTTGAAATAAACCTGTTTTTAATTTTCATTGATGATTAATAATAATGGCAATGTTCGGACATATTATAGACTGTTAATAGTTATTTTATATATAATTCATTGTAATCGACCTAAATGTTTTAGACAATTTTTAATGAGGAGTAAGATTAATATTTTATTATCCTCACAGATAATAAACCAACGTGCTGTGAAAATATTGCGTGGCAAATTAATTATAATAGCGGATCAATTTAATAGTAAAATTAGCCTATAGGCCTCCCCTAATAATGATAATATAATAATAATAATAATTAAATGCATAAATTGAAAATACTAAATCATCTTGATACTGATAGCAGATGCTTGTTTTGACAATATCTCTGGATACATACACGTAAATAGGCGCAATCCAGGGGGTTATCGCAGATATTACACGTATAGTGTGAGCAGTGAAGTCGCAGCTCGACGATCGGAACGTACAGTGTGAGCACATAAATCCTGAACTTTGGCTTTGCATCGCATGCGATTTACTCGTTCAGTGTGAGTAGGTACCTTGCTGAAATCGCACAGACATCGCACAGTGTATGCCCACCTTTAGATGTATTGGTCAGCTCGTGCTGAGGAGGCTGGAACTTTATGGTTGTTTACATCTCCCTTTTCCAGGTGCTTTGAATGAGTGTTTATGCTTTCGAGGTTTTTAAATAAGCTTGATGTGTTTGGGAAGATGTTATGTTTATGTTTTATTGACATGTCCAGTGTTTTCATTATTATATTTCGTATTTTTGGATAAACAGTACAAGACTTGCGTTAGGCATTCTGCTGCGTGATTTGAGAAAAAAAAAAAAAAAACGCGCTCTTTGCTCTTTGCTTTTCTCCTAAATAAAAGCTCAAGGTTTTATTTCTTACAAGTGAAGAAATTAGGACAAAAGTATTGTAATTTTGATAGCGTATAGAATATAATGACAGACTCTATATCATAACTATAGAGATGTTTGAGCCCTCTTTAGGGAAGCTACAAGTCAATGCTTTTTCGTTGTTCACAGCCCATTCTCACTCCCAAGGCGTCAGTTAGGTGACGCCTTGGGAGTGAGAATGGGCTGTGAACAACGAAAAAGCATTGACTTGTAGCTTCCCTAATTGAAGCATTTGACCATGCTTCAATATCTGACGCTTTAGGCGCCCTTTAGGGCCGTTACATAGTCAACGCGAGCTACGCGAGAAAGCAACGCGAGTGACGCGAGCGACGCGCTTCCTTTCATAGTGTTAAAGCAGACGCAAGCGTCACGGGCGATGCGTAAAATGCAATACACCGGTCACGCAACAGGGGGTAGTAGATTTTTCACTGCAAACTCGAAAAAGCGGTGGAGCTCGTGAAGGCGTGCGTGGCTCTCCACAACTTTCTGGCATCCACTGAACGTGCCAGATACATGCCCGCCACCTTTGTGGATGCGACGCCTGACACCGGAGAGGTCCAGCCTGGAGAGTGGAGTGGAGGCAGCACGTTGTTGGGCGGACCACGGTTTTCGGTTGGCAGCAGCAGACCCTCGATCCTTGTCAGGGAGCAGCTGGCTGATTACTTTTTATCAGATGCTGGCGTGTTTCCCCACCAAAACAGTGTGCTACGATTGGGTAGCACTGACAAATAAATTGATAAAAGTTCGATTTGAAGCATGAGTTTTTTATTATTATTTAACAATTTACACATTTTAACTTATTTGGTATTATGTGGAAACCATTACACATTTTTTATTATTTGGTATTATTTAAATTATGTAAAAACCATTACACATTTTAACTAATTTGGTATTTTAATTTCATTAATTCATATCCATAAATCATTAATTCATATAACCAGGCTGGTAAATTTGTCACGGGCACTTTTCCAGTCCGTTTTCACCTGATTCTGTCTTTCCCATCGCGATTGCAACCTCTCTCAGGCATTTTCCAACGCAATTTTATTTAAGTGTACTAATTGTGGTGAACTGTCGTATAAATGCGGATGATATTAAATGCTGGTATAAGCTCGTATAATTATTCCTCCTCGCACGCCATTGTATTCAAACCTTCTTCTTCTGTTAACATGATATATTTGAATTAATGTACAATTCTTGCAATGTCGCCCCCACCGATAACGCATAGTATTGCGTGCATCAGTGCGTCGCGTATCAAAAACTAGGACGACACATTTGGCTACGCATCGACGCAGAATGGCGGCCAAAGCGTAGCGATGCATAGCCATGCGGACGCGTATGCGTACCGATGCGTTGACTATGTAACGGCCCTTAGCGTCAGTTAGATGACGCCCTAGGATCGCGTGTACCCTACCCCCACCCCATACCTAAACCTAACCGCGTCCTCTAACTGACGCTTTCCTTTAGCGTCAGTTAGATGACGCCGTAGAATCGCGTCATGTAAGTGACGCTAAAGGGCGCCTAAAACGTCAAATATTGAAGCATGGTCAAAGGTGACGCCTTGGGGTGAGAATGTGTTGTTGTTCAATGTGCACAGGCCTGGGTCGAATCCAGTTGAAGCTCTTAATTTTGAGCACTCAATGTGCTCCAGATTGATGCATTTAACCTTAAATGTACCAAATTTTCTTGCGGGGGAGCATGCCCCTGAACCCCCCTAGAGGGACAGGGGTCTACGTAACATGCCCAAATTTAAATGACACATCCATCCCCCACACTTTTCAAAAGCTTGCTACGCCTCTGGATGCAGCTAGTATACTTACATTCAATTAGTATTGGCCTATTTTATTGATTCATTTAAAACTTAAACAACGACAAAAAATAGTAAGTATGTCTAATAATAATTATAATGATAATATGATCATATGAATATGAGGAGAAGAAGAAGAAGAATAATAAGAAGAAGAAGCAGCAGGAAGAGAACAGTTTTATTCTGTAACGAAACTGCTGCTAATCATCTGCTGTTATCGCTTCACTGTTATCGCTGCTCGCGCGCAACAAAGATCAGCTGATAGTCGTCGGATTTGAAAGTAACGGCTCCTCTCATCAAAGCTTCGGCTGTTTGTTCGGCTCTCCGTTACAAGGTTTGTAAACTCGCCAAAGAAATATAAATACTGAGTCTATTCACTATATATTCAAACACATACATATATAAACTAAAACACGCGTTCTTACAGAGTTTACCACTCGTTTATTGCACAGTATGTGGTATGAAGGTTTGAGCCGCGACGCTAACTAATCTAACGTTAAAGAATTAATGAAAATCATTGACTTATTGTCTTAGATTGTTTTAGTCATTCACTTAAATGTATTCTGTACAACTGTGTCTTCAAATTGCTGATATAACGTATTAGCTAATTCCTGCTGTCGACTGTCGTCTTTTGCGTTATGAATAACAAGTGGATAGGCTTTAGTTTGGTCTGTTTTTGTTTATTTCCCTACTACAGGTCCCCTGATTCTTTCAAAAAACATTTTAAAGCCCTTTACTGGCCAATAATTATTATGTTGTGAATGGATATAAATTAATCAACTTTGTTCTTTTGTTTCCTCAGAAGAACCACTGCATTTCTAAAATCATCTGAACATTTCAGAGGCTACATTGAATTACAGGAGGAAGTTACCGGCACCACACTACAAGTACTTTATTACTATGAACTTTTCTGTGTAAGTTTGTTTTGTTTGACTGTGTACTTGTGTTTTTTTTAATCAGTTATTCTATGAAAATATTCCTTCAGGCTCTTAAATCTCATTCATGTCACTCTGAAAAATTACATCACCGATTTGGCTCCAATAATTCTATATACATTTTTTCTTATACAGTTCCTTAAAGGGGAAATGAAGCAGTGAATCAAGTTTACATGATTTACAAGATGGATTTCCAATATAATCAACAATTATATAAGAAACATTACAAATGTAAACATTTAGAAGAAAAAAAGAAAAAACTCTGTATCTTTCGCCGCCAGGGCGCCGCTATTGTGCAGTTGACGTCACGGGGTTGGTTTGCTCAAGTTTAACAGGCTCTGGGCATTGAAAATCGCGACATCAAACTGTGTTTACACCAGTGTTTTGACCGCGAACGACTAATGTTAGGTACAGTCATTAGACAAAAAGACTACGTCTAATGTTATATGTTGACAAACTGCACAAAGAAATATTGTTCGCGATGTCTGCCGTCATATTCCCGTCTCGTCAACACCATGTAACGTTAAGTTACGTTGCTATGTTGAACAGCCAGTGGTGGTTTGGGGCGAAGAGCGGGTTTGCAACGCTAACTTACCAGGTGTCAGTGTGGCTGTTGTAGCGTTACTTCGATGCCATCCGTGTCAGAGTCCATCTGTTGTCAAGAGGTTGATCTTGAGCATGTATTGCGTGGTCAATTCTGCATCACCGGCGCGCACGTTTACCATGCTGTGCCGGGAGGTAGACGTGTGGAAGCGGCGATGCTTTCCCTGAAGGATGTCAGAGCGGAGACACTTTTTCCGAGTATGTAGGCTGTAGCTACTAGCACTACCACTGCGAAAATATGGACGTTTCATTTCCCTTTTAACAAATAACGTTACATGCTAACTTACATGTTGACGAGACGGGAATATCTGACGGCAGACATCGCGAACAATGTTTCTATGTGCAGTTTGTCAACATATAACATGAGAAGTCGTCTTTTTATCTAATGACTGTACCTAACATTAGTCGTTCGTGGTCGAAACACTGGTGTAAACACAGTTTGATGTCGCGATTTTCAATGCCCAGAGCCTGTTAAACTTGAGCCAACCAACCCCGTGACGTCAACTGCACAATGGCGGCACCCTGGCGGCGAAAGATACAAAGTTTTTTCCTTTTTTCTTCTAAATGTTTACATTTGTAATGTTTCTTATATAATTGTTGATTATATTGGAAATCCATCTTGTAAATCATGTAAACTTGATTCACTGCTTCATTTCCCCTTTAATCATTTGCATATAAAAAAAAAATCGAACTCTGAATTATAACTTAAAGTCTAGTCTTTTTAGACAAAAAACAAAGGCTATTATATGGCTTCAGAAGACTTGCAACACAACTCATAACACATGAGTTGTGGACCATTTTTTCAATTTAATTTTTCATATTTTTATGATCTTTTCTGTGACATTTTTGGAGATTAACACAATATTTAACCATTTTTACATAAATTGTTGCATTGAATTGAACTAAACAAGTGTACATAAGAATGGTTTCATGAATGATTTACACAGTTTTGTTTTGCTTGTCTCCTGCAGTGTAACTGAATGATGACTGGGGTTGCATTACGCCTGAGATCTGCTTTTGGGTTCCAAAGACAGAAAGTCAAACAGGTTCGGAATGTCACAAGGAAATTATTTTCAGTTCACAACTATCACTTTAATAACACTGCTGACAGTAATTTTGGTTCTTTGCAGGCACCTCGGTAGCTGAAATACAAGTTTGAACAAGAAAAATAATCCTCCTGTAGACCTGAAAATCATTGAAGTGCCTGGACCATCCACCAGTAAAGAGGAAAAACAAACGGAAAATTGTACTGTTCTAACTCGTGCCTCACATGTCCCTTGTTAAGATTTTATTAATGATTGCATTTTATGTTTCAGCAAGTAAAGGTGCGGTCAAATTTGTGAAATTACACAGGCAAAAAAAGTCCATTGACACAACTTAACTTAATTGTTTTTTTGTTTTTTTTTTATTAATGTGACGTGTTTCCATGCATTTTGTTGAGATGTCTTTTCTTGTATACCCTATTGTATATACTGTACATTGTTGATTATTCATGTTGCTTACAGTATGTATTATACTATTTGTTTGTGTATTCTGTTCATTGATATTAATCTATTACTAGCTTCTTTTCCCGAGTGCATGGAAGTGTATGTATTAAAATGGATCTAAAATTTAATAAACAATTCTTACCTTGTATTTGGTTCAGTTTGTTTATAATAATAGAAGTTAATGCTAACCATAGTAACAACATGAAATAATAATAAATAAATAAATTAAAGCTGCAAGCAGCGATGGGCGGGCCCTCGCACCTGTAGCGCGTTTGGGGTGTGAGGCGGCCGCGTTGCATATTCTGCGGCTCAGCCGGTGCAGCTGTGAAATTTTTCGCTGCTTCGTTAAAGGTCACTTCCTGTTGCCACTAGGTGGCGCTATGACTGTGGGTTAATGTCGGCATGTAGATTTGTTCAGGGCAGGACTCTTGTCAAATGTGTAAAATTTCGTGCAGATCTGGGCATTTACAGCCAAGTTACTACAACTTCCTGTTTCATGGCGAATCATCGACGCCACGGACACACCCATCGACAAAAACACGCACATAGCACAACTTTACATCGTCAATGACTTTAGAAGGTACAGCAGAAATTTGAAGTTGATCCTACTAAATCCCTAGGAGGAGTTCGTTAAAGTACGGAGTGTGTAAATCGTCCCAAATCGGTCGCCAAATTCAAAATGGCGGACTTCCTGTCGAGTTTAGGGTATGGGTTCTTGAGGCTTTTTTGTACGTCTGTTCATGGTAGATGTACCACAGAAATTTCGTACATGTCGGTCAAACAAGCGACGGGGGCTGCTTCGTTAAAGGTCACTTCCTGTTGCCAGCAGGTGGTGCTATGACTGTGGGTGAATGTCGGCATGTAGATTTGTTCAGGGCGGGACTCTTGTCAAATGTGTAAAATTTCGTGCAGATCTGGGCATTTACAGCCAAGTTACAACAACTTCCTGTTTCATGGCGAATCATCGACGCCACGGACACGCCCATCGACGAAAACACGCAGATAGCACAACTTTACATCGTCAATGCCTTTAGAAGGTACAGCAGAAATTTGAAGTTGATCCTACTAAATCTCTAGGAGGAGTTCGTTAAAGTACGGAGTGTGTAAATCGTCCCAAATCGGTCGCCAAATTCAAAATGGCGGACTTCCTGTCGAGTTTAGGGTATGGGTTCTTGAGGCTTTTTTGTACGTCTGTTCATGGTAGATGTACCACAGAAATTTCGTACATGTCGGTCAAACAAGCGGCGAAGCTGCTTCGTTAAAGGTCACTTCCTGTTGCCAGCAGGTGGTGCTATGACTGTGGGTGAATGTCGGCATGTAGATTTGTTCAGGGCGGGACTCTTGTCAAATGTGTAAAATTTCGTGCAGATCTGGGCATTTACAGCCAAGTTACTACAACTTCCTGTTTCATGGCGAATCATCGACGCCACGGACACGCCCATCGACGAAAACACGCAGATAGCACAACTTTACATCGTCAATGTCTTTAGAAGGCACAGCAGAAATTTGAAGTTGATCCTACTAAATCTCTAGGAGGAGTTCGTTAAAGTACGGAGTGTGTAAATCGTCCCAAATCGGTTGCCAAATTCAAAATGGCGGACTTCCTGTCGAGTTTAGGGTATGGGTTCTTGAGGCTTTTTTGTACGTCTGGTCATGGTAGATGCACCACAGAAATTTCGTACATGTCGGTCAAACATATGGCGGGGGCTGCTACGTTAAAGGTCACTTCCTGTTGCCAGCAGGTGGCGCTATGACTTAGGGTGAATGTCGGCATGTAGATTTGTTCAGGGCGGGACTCTAGTCAAATGTGTAAAATTTCGTGCAGGTCTGGGCATTTACAGCCAAGTTATTACAACTTCCTGTTTCATGGCGAATATTCGACGCCACGGACACGCCCATCGACGAAAACGCGCAGATAGCACAACTTTACATCGTCAATGCCTTTAGAAGGCACAGCAGAAATTTTAAGTCCATCCGACTAAATCCCTAGGAGGAGTTCGTTAAAGTACGGAGTCTGTAAATCGTCCAAAAATGGCCGCCAAATTCAAAATGGCGGACATCCTGTCGAGTTTAGGGTATGGGTTCTTGAGGCTTTTTTGTGCGTCTTGATATGATACACGTCCCCACCAAATTTCGTGCATGTAGGTTGAACGTGGACGAGGGGCTAATTTTTTCCAATTTTCTAGGTGGCGCTATCGTGCCATTTTGCCCCGCCCATCCGCGAAACCCACAAAATACGAAATTTTTCACCAGTCCTGACATGCGTGCCAAATTTGGTGAGTTTTTGAGCATGTTGAGGCCCCGAAAATGGCACTTACTTTGCAGAAAAAATAAAAAAAAAAAAAATAAAAAAAAATAATCCTAACAGTTTCAATAGGGACCTCGCACTGTTAGTGCTCGGGCCCTAATAAATAAATAAAAATTGGTTCCTGGAGGCACCCAAAGCGCTTCCATGCAGTGCCTAATATAAGAGTTCCTCAGGAAACCTGGGTGGTTCCTCAGAGAACTGTCCCTTTTTTAAAGGGTTCCTAGAGGATCTACAGATGGTTCCGCCGGCGTGGCAAAGTGAAGAACCCCAAAAGGTTCCTCCAGGCACCTTTTCTTTTTACAGTGTACAATAGGCTATATTCTTCTTGCAGATAAATATACTCACGCAGCTTAGGTTAGAAGCCTCCAGTGAGTTCAACGTTTCAATACCCGGGAAATGCTCAGAGGTGACGAGGGGAGTTGAGTTATTTCAGCGAATTTAAAGCTTTGACAACTTTAATCGTTATTTAAATACCTTTACTCAATTATCTGGACTACGAAACTCTGGGAGATTATTTTTGAATGTCTGTTCTTTGAAATTAGCAAAAAAAAAAAAATTTTTTTTTTGTTATTTCATTGTTTTTCCACATAATCGGCCCATCTTAAAATGGAACGTTGCGACTTCCGACTCATTTCGCCAGAGCGGGTCACATATTGGAAAGTGATATACAAACACAATTTTTCCCCCACATAGTTGTTCTTTGTGGAATAATAAGTTTATCCGTATTAATAGGAAATCAGTGTTTTTTCAGAACTGGATGGATTAAGGTGTCTGGTCCATTGTACACATTATGGATGGGGAAGGGAATTTCCTTAGTTATGAGAATTTTTGTGAAAGATATAATATGATTTGCACTCAGAAATTATATGCATCTTTGTTAAAGGCTGTTCCTGGTGGTTTGGATCAGTTGGTCAAAGGTGCATTGTGTTATTCACCTGTGATTCAGAGAATGAAAAGTTTAATCTCTGGTCTTGATTTTACAGAGGAGGGCTGTAAGATTAAAGTGTTAAGAACATTGGTAAATGTAGACTTCTCCTTGTAAAGTTAAAAAAATACCTCTTTGTTTGATTTCCTGAAAGATAAAGTGGGTCAAACTAGAACAAGATTTCTTACTTTTCCACTTTTTCCAAAGGTAAAAGAGGTTCAGTTTAAAATTATTAATGTTATTTATCCTTGTAATGATTTCCCAAGACACAGATATGGATTGTAATGAGTGCACCTTTTGTGAAGTGGACAGTGCTTGGAACAGTTATTTTATTTATGCAAATTCTCAAAGAAATTCTGGGATGATAAATGGTTACGATTGAAATATGAAGTACCTGATTTTAATTTTTTTTAAAAAATATTTGTCTTTGTCTTTGAGTTACGATCTTGAATTTTTGGTGAACAATATTGTGCTGTTGGCCAATTACTTCATACACAAATGCAGATTCTTTAAGAAACCTCCCACTTTCCTACTCTTCCATTATCTTCTTCAAAGCTTTAAGACTGGTACATAAGCCCTTAAATTATTTAAACTTCTGAAGGTTTTGTTTGATGATTCCCCCTTGCGTAATATTTTATTTATTTACTTGTTTATTTATGTGTTCTTTACATGTTTTTTATTTCTATTTAGATTTATGGTGTTCTTTTATTTTTTATGCTGCTATTTGGACTTTGTTTGTAATCATTTAATATTTGTATCTTGATATTTGTTGGTATTTTGTATGTTTCTTTGAGCAATAAAAAAAAAAAAAAAAAAAAACATTGGTCCCGCTTCGGATACAACGATGCCATCAAGTGGTATCTCTGGTCTTAGTCAGTCCTTCACTGACCAGTCAGTGTCCATTAGCAGAATGCTAGCGTGTTATCGGCAACAACAACTCAACCTGTAAGAAATCGAAAGGACATAAGTACTCGTTCGTTTAAATTTCGACCTATAACCCAGGTTGGACTTGCAAAACCTACATTCAAATCTAAGATTTCTCAATGACAATCGGGTGAAAGAGACAAATTTAGTCGTTTAGCCCCATAGACTCTCATTCATTTTGGACTTGGACTATTGCCCCCAGTGGAACTCTGGAACTACAACCAAAATTCGGTACAATAGGGAGTGGCCAGCCTTTCCGTAGACGGGCTTTGGTTACAAGTTAGAGGAAGTTCAAAGCTTGTCAAAATCAGGAAACGAGAGAGAGATAGAGAGTATTGCTGTAGGTAGGCGTTATTGATTTCGATACTAAACACGAACAGTAAATCGTTTATACATTTTATAAGTTACGTGGAAATTAGACACTTTTTGGTGGTCTTTGGTCAAAATTTTACACCCGCTCGTAGTTAAAAGCGGAAAAGTAAAAGCAATTTCAACTTGGCCAAGGCTCGGCGGAAGTGAGCTCTAAACAGGGGCGACACGAATATTAGACTTTATTGAACTATATGCTCGCGGTAGTTATTTGGCCTTTGCAAGAGGAATTGTTTGGACTCCAGCATGAGTGAAGAGAAACCTGAGGTTGAGCTCTTTGTGAAGGTGAGTTTACCCGGGCCGCAGGCCATTAGGCTACTCATGGTTTCACTTGAAACTAATGCGATTTTAGCAACTTACAATTTAAGTAACTTACAATTTAATAACTGCACACTGTAAACGTTCTATAATTAATGTATTCAAATATTTATAATGTAATTGGCTCAAAACATAATTTAATACCGGGGGTTACATTATAAGAAATGTATTACATTATGAAATCAGCATTCAATGTCTTATTGTAGACATTTCCAAAACAAATAAATAGTATCCTTTCAAGGCATAGAAAACAGTAGCATTCCTTTGATACTCCTACCTATGTTGAGATCTTAAACGACCTATTAATGCACCAGATTTAAATATTCATGCATTTATTACTACTATTATTGTTGTTGTTGTTAATGTGTTTATTTCTAGTAATAATATTATTGTACATTACTTCTAGTAAATGGGTGATAATTTAAAGGGAAAAAACAACATCTAGCACACCAACACAACTCCAATGCCCGCTAGAACTCTACTGGAGGATAGGAAAAGCATTCTTCTAAAATGATTATTACAAACTGAACATTTCATTACATTATGCTGTTATTACATTATGCTTTGTTATCACATAAAAAAATAAAATAAAACAATCTAGTAGAACTAGGCCAAAACAACATTTAATCTATCACAATGTATGCAAAATGAGAAATGGCAATAAAATAAAAAAAGTTAATTATATTCACCTGTGCTATATTGAAAGTGTAACCCCTCTGGTTCTACACACACCGCTCCAAGTGGGATCCAAACTGAATTTCCGGCTAGGGCACACACTAACAAAAATGCTAAAGACCCAACCTCTCTAGTCAGTCACTAGTGCATCTCTTAGGGTCTGGGGCCCGTGTTGTGCATGTCAAATAATCAATAAATGTAATTAGGGCCCGAGCACTAACTGTGCGAGGCCCTATTGAAACTGTTGGGATTATTATTTATTTATTAGGGCTCGAGCACTAACTGTGCAAGGCCCTATTGAAACTGTTGGGATTATTAGGGCCTGAGCACTAACAGTGCGAGCACCCTATTGAAACTGTTGGGATTATTTTTAGGGCCCGAGCACTAACAGTGCGAGGACCCTATTGAAACTGTTAGAGTTATTAGGGCCCGAGCAGGAATGGCTCGTTTCCCCTGAGTGGTGCGGTACGGTACAGTTCGGTTCGGTACGCAATTATTTGTGTTTCCACTGTCAAAAGTTGTGAATGGTACCAAAAAGCCGAACCGTACCGTACAACTTTTTGGGTACCCTTCCGTTGGGGTACCTAGCACAGTGAAAGGGTACTAAAAGGTGGAGCTAGACTCACTGCAGAACGGTGATTGGTGGACAGAGTATCGTCACTCGCGCGTAGGGTTGGGAACCGAGAACCGGTTCTTTTCCAGAACCGGTTGTGTTTTTGAAAAAATACCGGAACCGTGCAAAATTCCTAAGTTTCGGTTCCGAAAACGGTTCTGATGCCGATGCGATATCATCATGTGGGCGAAGTGCTGGGAGTAGAAGACGCCGTCTTATTCCTAAATGACAAAAACTTCACCACTGAAGTTGCGATTTGCTCTCACACGCGCTGCATTTGTCACACACAGACACACGCACGCTGCGCGCGCCGACCGCCGAGTCACTCTCTAGCCTACATTCAAATCTGTTTGCGCTGAGAGAGAGAGAGAGCAGTTGTCGATATGAAACTGCTTTACAATCACACAGTCTCAATATTTATTTGTTTCACATATTCAAATGATTTCCGTTACAGAATTAGTGAGATTATAGTTTGAGTAAACATTGACGGTAGTGGTCAAAACAGATGCAGTCCGTATATTTTTTGTGTTCAGAATTTACAAAATATATACAATGAGCGAGTGCATCATAATGTTTTTTTTTCAAACCGTGTTTTTGTCTTATCTTGAATCACTACGTAAAGCCTGTAATAAGCGTTAATACTCGGACTTCTTTAGACTGGCCGGCGGATCGCAGCTGCTGCGGAGTAGCCCAATGCCTGCGTGACTCGTCATGGACATAAACAGAGAGAAGTAGCTCCGGCAACAATGTTCTTCCGCAAGACGCATGCAGTTGTGTTTATTAACTGCTAGAGCGCCGATTTATCCAGTAATGAAATAAGTAAAGTCTTTATGAATCAATCATTCAAACCGTTTTAAAAAATAATCTGTTCTACACACATATGTGTGTTAAAGCATATACTATTCCTTCTGAGAGGGTATTCTTCACTGTTGGTGATACAATAAAGGAGAGGTCTAAATTATTATAGAGAATGCAGAATTTTTTAATTTCCTTTATATATAATTTTTTTTTTTTTGCAAAGATTGCTTAATAATATTTTGAGTTTGTTTACATTACCAGTCTGTTAAACTAATTTGTCATGTACTATAAGAAATAAACACAAAAAGGATTGTGGATTTTTCTCTTACTAATATTTTTAATTGAATGGGAACCGGAACCGGAATCGTTTGGCGGAACCGGAATCGGAAAATTTCTCACGATTCCCAACCCTACTCGCGCGTGCTACAAGGGCATTAAGCATACAGTTGAAATATAATACTACTGTTATTGTGTCACGAAATGTAGTTTTACGAGTTTTTCAGGGGAGAAAGTAGTTTTTTAAAGCTCAAATCTGTGGTTTATTTATAGATTTATGATAATTTGACTGAGATCCATTCCAAGCGATCACCGGACGCTCGCGCTCGTGTCCCCCGCCTGGAACAGCCTTTCCTCGGCTAACGTTAGTCGTTCTGATGTTTGCCGCTGACTCTGATTTTTCTGTAGTGGTTAAACATGAGATATAGTTCGTCTTGTATAAACCTAACAGGTGATCTTTGGTCTTGTGAATCTATAATTCGTTCCCTGGCCAATAGTTTTGGCAGAAGGCTACGTAAAGTTTAATATCTTTGAGCGCTGAATTTGTATATTTGACTGACTGAATTGTTTCTTGATGTTATTTAAGCTTTACTGTATATCTTTGTGTACTTTTTATTTATACTTTTATAATGGCTATTTTTGTTAAAACTGAAATTCAACAAAAAGAGAAAGTTTTGTCATTTTTTTATTTTATTACAAGATCATCGTAATGTTGTTTATTGCAACATTTTGTACCAATGCGATAGCCTATGCAATACATTACATTACATATTGCCTGGAATATGTTTAATATTTTTAAATTTAAACTAAAAGAGGCAGGGTTGTTTTATATTTAGTTTTGTTATAAATATAACGTTACATACATGCAGTGAATATAATCAATAGGCTATGCATTGCCTGAACCACATTTGTGTGCTTTAGAATGTTTAAAATGTATTGAAATGAAATCGAAAAGAAGCAGAGTGGTTTTTTATAACATATTTAGTTTTATTGTTGCCTAAAATGAACATACAGAGATAACCGGAGTGGCAGAGCGGGCAGACTGAACGCGCTGTTCCATTAACAGAATTACTGGACTCGCGTCTTCGGGATCATTCTCCTGAGTCGGACTTTGCGTTGGCTTCTTGGAAACGTCTAATGCCAGCGCTGGTTTCTAGTGACAAACATGCCGAGAAGCAAGAACAAGATCTGCTGTCTGTCATCCATTGTTGTTTACTATGTTGCTTTCTTCGCGCGAAAATGACGTCGATCGCTTCTTTCCAGCATAGCACGCCTATCAAGTAAGGGTACTGTTGGCGGTGGAAACGCAAGCCTGATCATGGTGTACCCGACCCGACCCGTACTGTACTGTACCATACCGTACCGTACCCCTCAGTGGAAACAAGCCATAACTGTGCGTTAGGGCCCGAGCACTAACAGTGCGAGGACCCTATTGAAACTGTTAGGGTTATTTATTTTAGGGCCCGAGCACTAACAGTGCGAGGACCCTATTGAAACTGTTAGGGTTATTTATTTTAGGGCCCGAGCACTAACAGTGCGAGGACCCTATTGAAACTGTTAGGGTTATTTTTTAGGGCCCGAGCACTAACAGTGCGAGGACCCTATTGAAACTGTTAGGGTTATTAGGGCCCTAGCACTAGCAGTGCGAGGACCCTATTGAAACTGTTAGGGTTATTTCTAGGGCCCGAGCACTAACAGTGCGAGGACCCTATTGAAACTGTTAGGGATTAGGGCCCGAGCACTAACAGTGCGAGGACCCTATTAAAAATTGTTAGGGTTATTTTTAGGGCCCGAGCACTAACAGTGCGAGGACCCTATTGAAACTGTTAGGATTATTTTTAGGGCCCGAGCACTAACAGTGCGAGGACCCTATTGGAACTTTTAGGGTTATTATTTATTTTTAGGGCCCGAGCACTAACAGTGCGAGGACCCTATTGAAACTGTTAGGATTATTAGGGCCCGAGCACTAACAGTGCGAGGACCGTATTGAAACTGTTAGGATTATATTTTTTCTTTTTTCTGCAAAATAAGCGCCATTTTTGGGGCCGCAACATGCTCAAAAACTCACCAAATTTGGCACGCATGTCAGGACTGGTGAAAAATTTCGTATTTTGTGGGTTTCGCGGATGGGCGGGGCAAATTGGCTCCCTAGCGCCACCTAGAATATTGCAAAAAATTGTGTATCATATCAAGACACACAAAAAAGCCTCAAGAACCCATACCCTAAACTCAACAGGAAGTCCGCCATTTCTAATTTTACCACCATTTTTGGATGATTTACTCATTACGTACTTTAACTAACTCCTCCTAGGGATTTAGTTGGATCGACTTAAAATTTCTGCTGTGCCTCCTAAAGGCATTGACGATGTAAAGTTGTGCTATCTGCGCGTTTTCGTCGATGGGCGTGCCCGTGGCATCGATGATTCGCCATGAAACAGGAAGTTGTAGTAACTTGGCTGTAAATGCCCAGATCTGCACAAAATGTTACACATTTGACAAGAGTCCCGCCCTGAACAAATCTACATGCTGACATTCACCCACAGTCATAGCGCCACCTGCTGGCAACAGGAAGTGACCTTTAACGAAGCAGCCCCCGCCGCATGTTTGACCGGCATGTTCTGTGGTACATCTACCATGTCCAGACGCACAAAAAAGTCTCTTGGAGCGATGCCCTTAACTCAACAGGAAGTTGGCCATTTCTAATTTTACCGTCATTTTTGGATGATTTACTCATTACCTACTTTAACGAACTCCTCCTAGGGATTTTGTCGTATCGACTTCAAATCTCTGCTGTGCCTTCTAAAGGTATTGACGATGTAAAGTTGTGCTATCTGCGCGTTTTCATCAATGGGCGTGTCCGTGGCGTCGATGATTCGCCATGAAACAGGAAGTTGTAGTAACTTGGCTGTAAATGCCCAGATCTGCACGAAATTTTACACATTTGACAAGAGTCCAGCCCTGAACAAATCTACATGCTGACATTCACCCACAGTCATAGCGCCACCTGCTGGCAACAGGAAGTGACCTTTAACGAAGCAGCCCCCGCCGCATGTTTGACCGGCATGTTCTGTGGTACATCTACCATGTCCAGACGCACAAAAAAGTCTCTTGGAGCGATGCCCTTAACTCAACAGGAAGTTGGCCATTTCTAATTTTACCGTCATTTTTGGATGATTTACTCATTACCTACTTTAACGAACTCCTCCTAGGGATTTTGTCGTATCGACTTCAAATTTCTGCTGTGCCTTCTAAAGGTATTGACGATGTAAAGTTGTGCTATCTGCGCGTTTTCAGGAAGTGACCGCACCGGCTGAGCTCCAGAATATGCAACGCGGCCGCCTCACACCCCGACGCGCTACAGGTGCGAGGGCCCGCCCATCGCTGCTTGCAGCTTTAATTTTTTTTTTCTTTTTTCTTTTTTCTTTTTTCTTTTTTCTGCAAAGTAAGCGCCATTTTCGGGGCCGCAACATGCTCAAAAACTCACCAAATTTGGCACGCATGTCAGGACTGGTGAAAAATTTCATATTTTGTGGGTTTCGCGGATGGGCGTGTCAAAATGGCACGCTAGCGCCACCTAGAAAATTGGAAAAAATTAGCCCCTCCTCCACGTTCAACCTACATGCACGGAATTTGGTGGGGACATGTATCATATCAAGACGCACAAAAAAGCCTCAAGAACCCATACCATAAACTCGACAGGAAGTCCGCCATTTTGAATTTGGCGGCCAATTTTGGACGATTTACACACTCCGTACTTTAACGAACTCCTCCTAGGGATTTAGTCGGATCGACTTCAAATTTCTGCTGTGCCTTCTAAAGGACTTGACGATGTAAAGTTGTGCTCTCTGCGAGTTTTCGTCGATGGGCGTGTCCATGGCGTCAATGATTCGCCATGAAACAGGAAGATGTAGTAACTTGGCTGTAAATGCCCAGATCTGCACGAAATTTGACACATTTGACAAGAGTCCCGCCCTGAACAAATCTACATGCCGACATTCACCCAAAGTCATAGCGCCACCTGCTGGCAACAGGAAGTGACCTTTAACATAGCAGCCCCCGCCATATGTTTGACCGACATGTACGAAATTTCTGTGGTACATCTACCATGACCAGACGTACAAAAAAGCCTCAAGAACCTATACCCTAAACTCAACAGGAAGTCCGCCATTTTGAATTCGGCGACCAAATTGGGACGATTTACACACTCCGTACTTTAACGAACTCCTACTAGGGATTTAGTCGGATCGACTTAAAATTTCTGCTGTACCTTATAAAGGCATTGACGATGTAAAGTTGTGCTATCTGCGCATTTTCGTCGATGGGCGTGTCCGTGGCGTCGATGATTCGCCATGAAACAGGAAGTTGTAGTAACTTGGCTGTAAATGCCCAGATCTACACAAAATTTTACACATTTGACAAGAGTCCCGCCCTGAACAAATCTACATGCCGACTTTCACCCACAGTCATAGCGCCACCTGCTGGCAACAGGAAGTGAAATTTAACGAAGCAGCCCCCGCCGCTTGTTTGACCGATATGTACGAAATTTCTGTGGTACATCTACCATGACCAGACGCACAAAAAAGCCTCAAGAACCCATACCCTAAACTCGACAGGAAGTCCGCCATTTTGAATTTGGCGACCGATTTGGGACGATTTACACACTCCGTACTTTAACGAACTCCTCCTAGGGATTTAGTGGGATCAACTTCAAATTTCTGCTGTACCTTCTAAAGGCATTGACGATGTAAAGTTGTGCTATCTGCGCGTTTTCGTCGATGGGTGTGACCGTGGCGTCGATGATTCGCCATGAAACAGGAAGTTGTAGTAACTTGGCTGTAAATGCTCAGATCTGCACGAAATTTTACACATTTGACAAGAGTCCCGCCCTGAACAAATCTACATGCCGACATTCACCCACAGTCATAGCGCCCATCTGCTGGCAACAGGAAGTGACCTTTAATGAAGCAGCCCCCGCCGCTTGTTTGACCGACATGTACGAAATTTCTGTGGTGCATCTACCATGACCAGACGCACAAAAAAGCCTCAAGAACCCATACCCTAAACTCGACAGGAAGTCCGCCATTTTGAATTTGGCCACCCATTTGGGAAGATTTACACACTCCGTACTTTAACGAACTCCTCCTAGGGATTTAGTCGGATCAACTTCAAATTTCTGCTGTACCTTCTAAAGGCATTGACGATGTAAAGTTGTGCTATCTGCGCGTTTTCGTCGATGGGTGTGTCCGTGGCGTCGATGATTCGCCATGAAACAGGAAGTTGTAGTAACTTGGCTGTAAATGCCCAGATCTGCACGAAATTTAACACGTTTGACAAGAGTCCCGCCCTGAACAAATCTACATGCCGACATTCACCCACAGTCATAGCGCCACCTCCTGGCAACAGGAAGTGACCTTTAACGAAGCAGCGTAGCAAATGCACATCCGCACTGGCTGAGCTGCAGAAAATGCAACACGGCTGCCTCAGACCCCGACTTGCTACAGGTGCGAGGGCCCGCCCATCGCTGCTTGCAGCTTTAATTTTTAATTTTTTCTGCAAAGTAAGCGCCATTTTCGGGGCCGCAACAAGCTAAAAAACTCACCAAATTTGGCACGCATGTCAGGACTGGTGAAAAATTTCGTATTTTGTGGGTTTCGCGGATGGGCGTGGCAAAATGGCACGCTAGCGCCACCTAGAAAATTGGAAAAAATTAGCCCCTCGTCCACGTTCAACCTACATGCACGAAATTTGGTGGGGACGTGTATCATATCAAGATGCACAAAAAAGCCTCAATAACCCATACCCTAAACTCGACAGGAAGTCCGCCATTTTGAATTTGGCGGCCATTTTTGGACGATTTACACACTCCGTACTTTAACGAACTCCTCCTAGGGATTTAGTCGGATCGACTTCAAATTTCTGCTGTACCTTCTAAAGGCATTGATGATGTAAAGTTGTGCTATCTGCGCGTTTTTGTCGATGTGTGTGTCCGTGACGTCGAAGATTCGCCATGAAACAGGAAGTTGTAGTAACTTGGCTGTAAATGCCCAGATCTGCATGAAATTTGTAACATGTGACAAGAGTCCCCCCCTGAACAAATCTACATGACGACATTCACCCACAGTCATAGCGCCACCTGCTGATAACAGGAAGTGACCTTTAACGAAGCAGCCTCCGCCGCATGTTTGACTGACATGTACGAAATTTCTGTGGTACATCTACCATGTTCAGACGCACAAAAAAGTCTCTTGGAGCGATGCTCTAAACTCAACAGGAAGTCAGCCATTTCTAATTTTACCCGCCATTTTTGGATGATTTACTCATTACGTACTTTAACAAACTCCTCCTAGGGATTTAGTCGGATCAACTTCACATTTCTGCTGTGCCTTCTAAAGGCATCAACGATGAAAAGTTGTGCCATCTGTGCCTTTCGTCAATGGGCGTGTCCAAGGCGTCGACGATTTGCCATGAAACAGGAAATTGTTGTCACTTCAGTGTACATCCTCAGACCTGCGCGAAATTTTATACGTTATACAACAGTCCCACCCTGAACACAAGTACATGCCGATATTCACCCATAGCGCCACCAGCTGGTAACAGGAAGTGACGTTTAACGAAGCAGCCCCTGCCGCACGTTTGACCTACATGTACGGAATTTCTGTGGCACATGGATCATGTCCAGACCCTGGCGCACAGCCCCCGCCGCACGTTTGACCTACATGTACAGAATTTCTGTGGCACATGGATCATGTCCAGACGGACAAAAACGCCTCTTGGAGCAATTCCCTAAACCCAACAGGAAGTCGGTCATTTTGAATTTTACATACATTTTTGGGTGATTTGGATGCGTACCAAATTCACAGCCGCACCGGCTGAGCGACGGCCCGCCCATCACTGCTTGCAGCTTTCATTTTTATTTGTTTTTTCGCACAAAAAGTATTTGCGTTGCTTGATAAACTTATACTTGAGCCACTGTAGTCACATGGAATATTTAAACATTTCCTTCAATGACTTTCTGGGCCATCAAGTTTCGATACCTTAGGCAGCCTATGTAGCAGTGATCCACCTCTCAAATTTAGTCAAAAATATCTTCATTTGTGTTCCGAAGACGAACAAAGGTCTTACAAGGTCTTACACCCCCTGCTACAGATTGGGCATGAGTAATTAATGACTTAATTTTCATTTTTGGGTGAACAAACCCTTTAATGTTAATTACAACCAGTGTTTCCCACAGATTTAGATTCTACTCGTGGTGGTGTGGAGAATAACCTTCATTGGAATATACTGCTTTTACTGCTTTTTGAAAAGTACACAATGAGTCTCTCAAAATTTCATAAGACACCTGAAGCTTGTCTTTTTTCCACCTCCGTTCCGCTCATCTACATGTCTGTCTCAGTGTACGTATATTATCATTTAGCCAGGGCTCTGATTTTGGTTTAACCGTTTTCTGTTTTAGGGGAGCAATGTCGTCTAAAATATTTATACAGGTAGAATTAAAAAGGGTTAGATGTTCCTCTGCACTCAGTTCCTCTAAGGGACCTTCTAAATTACATGATTTAGATGCCACTTCAAATGCTGCAGAAAAAACCATCCCGGTATCAGCACTGATTTTCCAAAACAATTTTGTAGAAGTCTGATGGTTAATAGAAGGACAGTCCAGAGTAGTTGTAAATAATATCGGTTTGTGGTCTGAAAAGCCAGCATTGCAAACATCAATATTCTGGATAGGTAGGCCATAAGACAGCACTAAATCCAATGTATGGCCAATAGAATGTGTTGGTCCTTTCACTAACTGTTCAAACCCAAAAGAGTCCACAAGAGCTGAAAAGTCTTTAGCCAGAGAGTTTGATGGGCAACATACGTGTATATTAAAATCTCCTAAAATTAAAATTCTATCATAGATTTGGATAATATCTCCTAGAAATGCTGCAAAGTCATTCAGGAAGTCTTTGTTTGGTTTTGGAGGTCGGTACACCACCGCTATCATCACAGGCTTGGACAAGTCAATTTTTAGAACTTGGAGCTCAAAACTGGGATAGAAATCCCTTGTGTCAACACAGCATTTAAATTGTTCTATTGCAATTGATGCTAGGCCTCCCCCCCCCCCGTCCCGTAGACCGAGGGGTGTTAAAAAACACGTAGTCAGGAGGTACAAGTTCAGAAAAGGGACTTATGTCGCCTGGATTTAACCATGTCTCTGTGATGAAAAGAAACGCCAGGCTGTGCGATGTAATAAAATCATTTAAAATAAATGTCTTGTTCACCATAGACCTCGCGTTGATCAACGCCATCATTAGAGGCAGCGAGTCATCTCCATGGTGAGTTTCCCAGCGCAAGGATTTCAGCAAAAGTGCAAAGTTGCAGCGCTGAAAGTTCAATGTAAGCAGAGATATCGTCTTTTAAAAATCAGGAAGTATAATTGCCTACAAAAACTCGATTGGGACTACAGCTGGGTTTTAGACGTCACTAACCCACTTATTTGCATCAACCCTCCCTCCGGAAAATGCAAAAAAAGGGCATGCGCATATTTCTGCGGCTCGTCGAGTGTGTTATGTTCACCAGCTGTCAGGTCTTCTGTGTCCGAGCTTCGCATGGACGCTGTACTTCGTCAACAATGGATACAATTTATGTTTGATTATGTTCCTGAAAATGACGATCGTAATTTAGCTCTCTGTGCTGCGCATTTTACGTAAGACAGCTTCCAGAATCTCCACGAATTCAATGCCAGATTCAACAAGAAACTGTTACTAAAACATGAAGCAGTTCCAACTTTAAAACCAGAGGCAGGCAGCAGTTGTTGGGCCACAACCTGTAAGTAGGCTAATACTTAATCATTTTAAATGTATATGTATAATTCCAGACGTAGCCTTGTGTTTTATTTTTTTCAAATGCCAGTGCTGGCTTTGTAGCCACTAGGCTACTAGTTATGCTATTTTGTGTCTACGACAAACGCGTACAATCATTATGGACCTGAATTTTGTAAGTACTAATGTTTTAAACGTATTTTTTTATGTATATATGCTTTTTGACGTTATTTTTGGTTTGATCAAGAAGTAAACTAATAGTAAACTACATCTCTTTATCAGTAATAATATAATAATGTCTAGTGTGGTGGGTCTGTGATATATTTAAACCTACCAACGTCCGTTGCCAAAATTACGTTTTAGTAAATTGCGCAAATCTGTGGTGAAAACGTGACAGCATTTAAATTGGACATTTAAAGCGTTAGTCTTGTAGACTAAAGCTTTAAATGTCCAATTTAAAACGAACAAATTCGAATCGAAAGACAATATCTTCTGACTATGTAATTATGTAGCCTAGCTAATTATGTATTTCTCTCTAAAGGTGCATCCGGGGATGGAGATTTGTTTTTAGCAGAAACTGATTTAGAAAACAATAGTTTTTATTAATAAACAATTAATGCCTCGTTATTTTATATATTATTATATATGAGACACATTTATTATATCTTATAAATCATCTATAAATCCCCTTTCTGTAGGCTGTGGTTAGGGCTCTTCTCATTCAGCACTGCGGGGAAAATATAATTTTCAGGTTCTAATTTGGCCTCAGAAAACCAGTAAAATCTTTTTTTTTTCATATTCATTTGTCAAATATTTGAAATGTTTAAAGGGGCAAAAAAATCAAACAAATATCTGAAAATTCGTCGATATATAGCCTATATATTTTTGCGCAGCACGTAGTCCTACAGTTCAAATGAACATTTTGGTGTTCAACTCTGCGTTTTACAAAATACAACAACCGTTCATTTTTCGTTTTGCAATTAGGCCTACGGATTAAATAAGGGGAAACGAATGAAAACAAAAGTACACTGACCGTTTGGACATATACGAGGCAGAGTTCTTTTTTAAAATTCATAAATGATACATGGAATAGCCTACTAGACAAAACCTCAAAGAAATGCCACAATCAAGACCGCAGAGCAGAAATGAGGGAGAAACACACACAAATCTGTGACTTTGCCTGCCATTAATGCTTGGATGACACACCACGTCTCCTTCCATAAATAATGTCTAGTGCGGTGGCTGTGATATAGCTACCAACGTCCGTTGCCATTGGAATGGCTTATCGCGAAAGGAAAAAAAAAAAAAATGTTTTAGTCGCATAACACCGTTAATAGAAACGCTGTCATTTCACAATATTTTTTTATCGACAATCAGAAAAAAACCCGCAAAAGTTTTGTGCAAATATGTATTGACGCCACTTAACCGAGCAAAAAGGTTTCACTCGGTTATGCAATTTTAAATGGTTAATCGTTAACCGGTTAACCATGGACACCCCTAACTAAAGCACATTCATTCAATCAACAATCAATGGCCGGTGATGGCCAGTGATATAGACAGCATTCATATGGATGACCAGACAAAGAACCAACAATCACACTGATGGCCGGCCATCAGACAGGAATATGCCATTTTGATAGCATACAACTCCTTCCTATTTATCTCTAGCACATATTTTCTGCAATTCTTTCCACAAATTTCTGCATTATATAAATATATGTACACAACATACAATTTTACAATATAACATACATCATATTTACAGTACAAATATTTGCATTTGTACTAACTTATAAATATTATGTATATTAGACTGTAAAAAATACAGTATACGTGCTAGGAGAAAACAAAGGAAATGTAAGTCTATTCACATCTATGAACAGGTGTCCAGCTGCCTACATCCTTTTTCCCAGCACACACACACTCCACATAGATAGATAGTGTGCCAGAAAAAAACGGCAAACAACTGCACAACCGTCCAACGCATGTAAATAAATAGATATAAATAAATGCATATAAAGTAGCATAATCATTCCGGAACACAATGCATTTACCGTATGAAATGGAAACCAACACTATCTCTGTCTCTCTCTCACCCACCCACCCACACCCACACACACACACACCCACACACACACACACACACACACGTATAATGTGTGCATGTTACAAAGCAACTCACCGTTATAAAATTGGATGATCTTTCTTTTCCGTCCTCAAGGCAAGCATATTATCATCATCGTCGCGGTCTTCTCAGTGTCATCGCTGCTTCGAGTGTAAACATCTTCGAATAAAACATCTTCAGCAGAAAAAAAAATTATTTTGACAAATCATTTTATGACAGAATCTGCAGTCTGTAAGACGAATAGATGTTTGTTGACTAAGTTAGCTACCTCTTAGCTTGTTATCTTAGCTATAGCCCGTCTAAGCTGGCCTGTCAAAACATGACAGCGGTGGGTGTGGTCAGAGCCTGCGTCGAGAGTTTAGCTCCTCAAGCGGACGGAGAGGAAATAAAAACATGTTCGTGTGAGAAATTCAAACTTCCCGGGCATCGTTGGCATTGTGCACTGGTTGGCTACATTTTTTATCAGTCATATCATGTCGATTCTTTCATTGGCTTTCGTTGTAAAGACAGAATGATATGATGTGAATATCATGACGTCAAAAAAACTCGCTGCAGTGTTTGCATATTTTGAACTAGATATTGCTAATCTTTGGAAGGGCTTCAGAGTGCCGTCGGGGGTCCGAAGGTTAACTGGTTAACTGATCTTGATGAAACTTCAGCAGTGTATTCGTTGTGAGAGGCCAATCACATGGATGTGACTATTGTGAGTCAAAGTTATACCAACTGGCAGAAAGGAAGTGTGTCACTTTCAAAATGCTTTGAAATCACCCTCTTATTTACACCTGATTTGCTTCAAACTTCATCTGTATAATGTAAACATACGGCAGATGTAGACCTGTGAATGGATTCTTGATATCTTTGATACTTTTGCCGTGGTAACGCATCAAACTTTAATTTTCTTTTATGATGATTTTGAGACTCTTAGCATGCTTTATTAGCTAGTAGACATGTGCAAAGTTTCAGAAATGGGCATGGGTAGTGCCACCTTTTGACAAAACTGGGGTTGTTAGTTTTACCTACAGTTACAAAAATATTGTACTCCTCAAGCCGGACAACTTTCTAATTTACACTCATTAGCTCGGACCAACAGAAATTATTTTGGTCTGAATGCGGATGTTTTGTAAAACCAGCCTTTACATTTTTACTTACTCCTGTTTATTTTATCCCCAAAACCTTTTCAAAATGATGAAATACATTAAAGATGCTAAATTGTTACGGATATTGAATATCTCGAACGGTCTTGGGAAGTAGGAATTAACCTAAACAATGTTCACACTCTGTTCCTGCTCGTCCTCACCCGTGGGCACGCACAGTAATAAATGCCCGTGCAGTCGTGAGCATTTTGTTTATTTTAAAATTAGCACCATTTT